>CM062926.1:60047890-60410390 GCA_031878705.1 Tapirus indicus
TCATTAACCTGCAAAAATGCTTGCAACTTCCTTGATTAACACTGGACATTTCTGCTCATACTGTTCTGTATTCCTGGACGCCTGCAAACACTTTTTATTAAATTGACCTTACTATTATTTCTTGAAGTATATTTTTTTCATTATCATCTCTCCCCTACCTTCCCATAATGCTTTGCCATACAGAGATTGATATCCATTACTTATAGATAGAAGCACCTGAATAAAATGAAATCAAGGAGTTCACCACCTACTAGGGAGCCAATCAGTAGTGCTTAGAAAAGACAGAGTGAGAGACAGACATGAGAACAGCTAACTAACCTATGTGGTGGGGCACAGTATATAAAGGATGGACATTCTAACTTTTAAAACTGAGAACTAGAGATTAATTCTGACTTGGAGATCAGTAAAGGCTTAAAGAGGGTTTTAGTTGAAAGATTTTGAAAGGCAGAGGGGGAAAGTTCTGGACTGAGGGAACAGTGTGATCAAAGGGTGTGAGAGAACATGAACTCTTCAGGGAATAACATGTAACTCAAAGTGGCTGGGGCCAGGTCCTGGGAGCTGAGGTCAGACAACAAGTGGTTTCTGAGAGTCCCTGAGGCCCATCCAGAGACTCCACCCCTTCCCAGGATTGTTGAGTAAGTGAAGAAAAGGACGAAACATGTATTTAAGAGGTAGGTGAGGAAGAAGAGCCATGAAAGAAGAGCAATAAGAAACATGTGGAAGGGTAGAAAGAGAATCTCAGAGAGTAGTATCACACTACTGAAGTGAATTAAGAACCCAAAGAATGTATAAAAAAAAGAATCCAGAGCCCTTCAAAATGTGTAAAAAAGAGATGGAAAACACTGCAGAGGAGCTACAGCAGCAGAAACAACAAGAAGCTTTTGACCTGATGATGTGGTAGATCACTGGCTACTCCAAGGGCAGTTCCTGTAGAGTGGGGCAGGCAGAAACCAGAGTGCAGGTCAGGGTATGTGCATGAAAGAGAGAGAAAGAACGAGAGAGAGAGAGAGAGAGAGGGAGGGAGAGAGAGAGACAGAGAGAGAGAGAGAGAGAGAGAGAGAGAGAGAGAGAGAGAGAGAGACAGAGAGAGACAGAGAGAGACAGAGAGGCAGAGAAAGAGTTTTAGAGAAGAGAAGTGCAGGGAAGGCAGGGTCAGACTTTCTTCAATGGGGCACCTGTACATAGTGGTCTTCACTTGGGGATACTTGCTAGGGAAGGGAGCAGGATCCTGAAGAAACAGAGAAGTCTTACAAGATGGAAGTAGAAAAACAACATAATGTGTGATAAGTGCTGGATTCTTGGTGTGGGGGGAAAGTAGGGTCTTAGAGAATAAACAGATTTCTTACAAAGCTGAGGGAAGAAGGAGAGTAAAGCGAGTTGAAAAACAGTTTCAGGTGGTAGGAGTGGAATCTAAGGTGTGTCATGAAAACATTAGTGAGGCCATCTATTTTAAGAGAGGTGAGTAGACGTGGAGATGGAGTTTAAGAAGTGAGCTGTGGGATCAGAACAGTGACTGGAGAGGGGGAGAGGGCTCTGTTCACTAGTTCTGAAAGCGAGGGCTGATGAGCCACACTAAGGAACAGTGGGGGTTCTACTGTGAGCTGGAATCAAAGTCTGGCTGTAGTATGCTGTGTACCTTCCAGAATCAAAAAGCTTGTTTTGGGGCTTCTGTGCTTGTTTCACAAAGCCCTTTGAGAAAAATCACCTGAATATATAAGGACAGTGCCTGCCACCCTCCGCCCCCCCGCAGGAATAAGTAGATGACTCTACGTAGACAGATAAAACACAAAGAATAGTGCTAACCCCCCCTTGGTATGCCCTAATATAATAATACATTAATTCTTCATTTAAAAGAAATGTGTGCATATACAGATTATAGTGTCAGATCTCGCAGGTCCAAAATATTTAAGGGAACTAACCAACTTTCTCCCTGAAACAAATTCAAAATACTGAGGAGATTCTAAGAACTAAAAAAAATCAATAAAAAAGTTCCCATTCATCACCATAAAAGGTAAAAAACAGACAAAAAAACCGACTACAAGATCTTCAACTTCTCCTAAACAAACAGAACAAATGGTAAGAGAAGGAACATCTGTACATATCTGGAAAACAACAATAAAGCAAGCAAAATAACCTATTTGTTTATGTCAGATAAAGAATGCCAGGCAAGCTTAAAAAGGATTTTAACAGAATTACAAACTTAGTGCATGAAGGATTCACAATAAAAATAAAAAAAAAATCAATGGGCATTGAAACAACTTATCTTCATTTTAGAAAACAGTATCATGACCCATCTTACTCATAAAATCCATTTATATTGGCCAGCATGTGAGCAAAATTGCAAATTAAAAGAGACGAGAGATTAGCTAGAGGGTTGTAAACAATGGGAATTGGTAACTGACAAGGAATTTAGCTGTGGGCAAGGTACTAGGCCTGCTTTTATTCAACACGGTTCCTAAATGTTCTCCAGGATGAACAGAATCCCATGTTAACACAGGTTCTGGATGACTGACTTGATAGGTGATGGTGAATAAGGACATAGAAAGATGCAGAATGGAAATATGGACAGTAACCAAAAACTCAGCTGATTAATATTAAGAAATTAAAAAAATAAGAATAAACCTGAATGTAAGTAGGACACATGGAAAACACTATTCATGTTGTCTGGAGTTTGACAAGATGAGCCTGTGCTGATTTGACCCAACAAACTGATGCCACTTTGTCACAGATCGTGTTGTATAGGGAAGGAAGATACCAAGTCTGTGGGGACAGAAGACTGCAAATGCTGATATCATCTGGGTCACCTGATAACTGTATATGTTTGAAAATTAGAGAGTTCCTTGAAAAGCAATAATAATGATTAAGGCAATGGAAGAATTGATTTATGAGGACAGATTAAAGGAGCTAAATATGAATAGGCTGGTTAAGTGACAACAGAGGGGTACATAATAGGAGTCTCCAAGGAGAGAGAGTAATTATTTAGCCTGGTACAAGGGGGTATAACTAGGAGTAATGAGATGAAATTAAGAATGGGAAAATTTAAGCTGAATTTCAAGAAAAACTCCCTGATAGTATAATTTATTAGCTCATGGAATAAATTCCCTACGGAAATGCTATAGCTAGAGAAACTTAATAATAGAACTGGACAAAATACCAATAAATAACATAGAATAATCCACTACTTGAAAGAAGGTGGTTACATTCTATGCTTTCCTTGTTTACAATATCTTCCCATATTTTTCTTTAATAGTCTATTTATAGATAGTGATTGTTACCCAAAGAAGTATTTAGGCAATTAGCTAAATCTAAAATAAAATAGGTCCTTTAGGTGAGGGAAGTCAAAATCACTTTAGATTTCATATACTCTGCGGCGGTAGGTTGAAGCAATTTTTTACTACTTTGTTTTAGCAGAGCTGGTCTTGAAAGCAAGCTGGACAAATGTTTCAATATTTCTAAAAAACAAAACAAAACAAAATAATCCTCCACCCACCATCCCACACAGAGTCTATTCTCATTCTCGGTGCCATGAAGTTCATATTTTCATAGACATGTTTAATATAAACAATTTATTGCCATAATAGAAATCAAAAAACTTTATTCCAGCTTTTCTAAATGTAGCTCTATGGTCAATTACTTCACATCAATACCAAGATCAAATAGGCATAATACTAACAAGCAGTTTGCTTAATAATAGTCACCACACTAATTAACCCATCCAGAACATTCTTAATCAGACGCTATTTGTAATGTACAGTTAAGAGAAGGCTGGCAATACACTGTTCTATGCTAAAAAAGGAAATAATGCCTTACTGATGGAGTGAAACTGGCTTTTCTATAGAACTGGACAGAATGTTTGCGCTGTCCTGGCGCTAACTCAATGCAGTGACTATGCAAATAAGCACATGTCTGAACACTTCCTTTCTCTTTCCCAGCTCCAACCCTGGTGGAGGTGCTAATGAGAAGAGAAAAGGTCCTGAGGTAAGGAGAGAAAGAGAAAAAAGAGTCAGAAAAAAAACAGTGAGCTGCCTTTTAGAGCATATGCCCCTGACATTTAATAATTCCCCCAATTTTTCTAAAAGAAATGCTACTGTCTACCTTACACATAGAACATCCTTCTCTGTTTCCGAATTTCTCTGAAGCTCTATTAGAACCTGTTTTTTACTTTTAGAAATATTCTGATTACCGTAATTATTTCCAATCTGTTATTAGCCATGGGACCCCACCCCCAACTTTTTCCTAACCAACAGCCAATCTGTGAAACAGGAGAGCCTCTCTATCGCCACCTCTACTTTCACACGCCCTTCGTTCCTCTCCACCTCTGTCCCCTAACATGGTTCCAGAAGCACTGCCACAAAACCCCAGCACTATGGTGGGCAATGTTTAAAGATACTGCTGCAATAAGTACTTTCTAGAACTCAATTTGATTGCTTCCCCCCACCACACACATCCAAACACACCCATGGGGATAACCAAATGCCTTATTCAGATCAGTCAGGAAAAGACTAGATTTGAGAGG
This sequence comes from Tapirus indicus, assembly GCA_031878705.1. Classification (NCBI taxonomy): domain Eukaryota; kingdom Metazoa; phylum Chordata; class Mammalia; order Perissodactyla; family Tapiridae; genus Tapirus; species Tapirus indicus. The sequence continues at coordinate 60,052,407 of CM062926.1, forward strand.
AGCTTTAAATGATGTTAACTGATGGCAAGCACAGAAAATGCTATAGGCATCTTAGCTTATTTCTGCTAAAGTTGAGAAGCTAGAGTATGTTTAGTTGACTCACAGAGGTAGTCAGGAGGAAGGCGATAAGATAAAGCAAGTCAAGCCAACTTAGGACATTAATATTGATTCACATGTTGTTGAAGAGAATGTCATGGCTGCTTATAAACATCTTTTTGAGAGATATCAATAAAAAGTACTTAGTATAGTAAGTCCAACCTATAGAATCTGACAAATACCCACGGTAAGAGTCCACAAGACAGAGATTATCAATAGTCTTGCTTCTCAAAATAGATTTGGAAGACAGCACATGAAAAAAGAATGATGCAAATTAGTGGATGTTTAAAAAGAAAGAGATCAAAGATTATTCCAAATATGAGCCAGTGAAAAGAGAGGAGAGTATTAGCAACTGGAGTAAGGAAACTGGCCTGCTTGTGAGGCAGGCAAGGAGAGAGAGAGCTGATGAAGCTCAACCTCTCTCCATATAGCTCAGGTTTGAGGGAGGGAGAGCAGGATGGCCACCACGTTGTAACCTTTAGGCCAAAGTTTCACAAGGTGTGTTTTGTGCAACACTAGTTCCATGGGAACATGTAGGTGTTGCACTAGAGAAAGTTTTGTGAGAAAACAAGCTTGGGAAATGCTGGGTTAAACAAAGGTAAACATTTCTTCACTATGGAACTTCCCAAAGCACATGCTAGTGTGTACAATCAATATGTTCACTCATTCATTCTTTGGTTCATTTAATAAATATTTATTTAGCACCCATTATGTGATGGGGATATTATATTTATTGTTTTCTAAACTTAACACTTAATGGAACAAGGAATCCTGTGCCCCCTCCCAAAGAGGCACCTTATGAATTAAAATTCAGCAAAGGATATTCTGGGAAACACTACTTGAGACCCTAGGAGGTGCACAGCCTGAGTTTGAAAAGCATGGGAGCCAGATAGGTGGTGGCATGTTTTATATAGTAGGGATGGCAGAAGGAGTGGGAAAATGCATTCCCACTTCAAATGATGAACCCCAAACCAAAGGCCATATGCCAAGGCCACACATCGATAGAGAAAAGGAAGTTTGAAAGAAATCAGGAGAACCAGTGAAAAAAGTGACAGAAGAAGGCTAATATGGATGACAGCAGAAAAATATACCAATTTTATCACAGCTATTTTTGTGGATTCCAGGATAGAAACCATAGTGAGAGGTGAAAAGAAGGGAAATAGAAATCAAAGATAAATAACTTTTCCAAAAGTAACTGAGAAGACACATCCAGGCAGTTGAATGATCTAAGTTCTTGGGTGATTTATAACAAAAACTATTCACTGTTTCCAAACAATGTGTTGGAAATTAATTACAAAATTAACATTTTTAGAATTTAGCCACATAAGCAAATATCAAAGATAATTAAAAAGTCATGCTAGCCCACATGTGTCCAATATATCACTTATATGGTAAGCAGATTTATATAAACCTATAAAGTATAAAAGTAAAAATCTTGATCTAGTGTGCTCATGTGTACACATACACCCCCTATACCTCTTGCCACACTATTTTCACTAAATGATGGAATCACAAGCAAGGAAATCCATCATAATTAAAACTACATGTTTGGAGACCACAACATTAAACAGAAAGACAGACTTATGCTTAGTGGTTGGTTATAGGATGGCTGCTCTTCTTTACTGGAGGAGGCTAAGGGTTGATATTCACAAAATAGATGGCACATGTCTATGAAGACTGTTTCAATAAGACGCTCCTGGCAGAACATTATTTGAACGAACTTGAATCACTGATGAGTCAATCACAATCCACGTGCACATAGCACAAAGGCTTTGAGGCAACAGCCATCCAATACCACCGTGGCTGGTTAGGCCGTGCCATTTAGATGTTCAACGTTTGGTGCCTGAACCAAATTTTAACTCCCACAGTGCAAACTGTCAAAGCCAACATGAAATACTGACAGCAGTCTGTGAGCGGATACTGGGTAAGAGTGTCTTGCTTGGACTACAAAGAATTTGTTTTGTGACGAGATAGGAAAACAGGATCCACAGACACTAGCTACAGTTAAAATTAACAAGCAAACTCTACTTATTAGTTTGAGAAATGCATGCCGAAACTGAAAGCAAATTTGTGGTTATCAGACTGGCCTCATTAGCCACGTCAGGTCCCAGAGATGACACATTTAGTGAAGACAGCATCTTCTCTTGAAGGCTGCCAAAAGAGAAGCTTCTGCTTCCTCCCCCCTGTTTAGGGTCCATCTTTTTCTGATGTCTGTCCTTTAAATAGCTGGGATCTATGGCTGTCATAAGGAAAGGACAGTTCTGTTTCCATAAGCCTATTCCTTTTTGTGTTTATTTCCCACCAGCATTTTTAAGAATCATTTCTGAAAATCTAACACTTTCCATATATCTTATTTATACCATTTGCTTATATGGCCTCTTCTGGCAACACAATTTTTGCAATTAGTATTATTTAAATTAAACAATTATGCCTCAATTTCTCATTCCCTCTTAATTTCAAAGTTTTAGATTGTATACATTGCTAATTTAACTGTCTACTAGTATGAGCAGTTTGTCTTATGCAATTTTATAAAATCCTTTTATGATATACTCCTCCCATAGAGAAAATTCAAGGTCCTCATAAATGTCGGAGAATAAGAAAAGCTACCTTGCACATTGCCAGAAAAAATGTTTATCAAATCCAGACCCATCTTTTGGAACATATGTATGCTTACTTCTCCTGATCCCCACTCCTCCTGAAAAAGAGCTCTCTAAGAACAACAAAACCCTCTAGTTTACACAAGGTTTACTACAGTAATTCAACACAGTTCGCAAAGTTGTAGGCTAAACTGCAAACAAGGAACCTTTATTTTCGTACCTCCCCTTAGAGCACGCTCCCCCCACTGGTGGTTAATTCCCTAAGGCCTTATACTACTTTCTAACTGCCCAGTTCCCCACCCCACCCGGCATCACCATGTGTCTCCTTGCAGCCTATCTCAGAGGCAAGTCCCACTTTGGATCTAGCCTTGAATCATGCCCTGCTCTCCACTGTTGGTCTTGTTGGAAACTAATCTTAAATTCCCACCATGTATTAATCACCTTCCGTGCTCAACAAATTACACCTTTCAAAAGGGTAATATCTTTTTTTTTGGCGAGGAAGACCAGCCCTGGGCTAACATCCATGCCCATCTTCCTCTACTTTATATGGGACGCTGCCACAGCATGGCTTGACAAGCGGTGCATCTGTCCACGCCAGGGATCCGAGCCTGCGAACCCTGGGCTGCCGAAGCTGAGCGCGTGAACTTAACTGATATGCCACTGGGCCGGCCCCCAAAAGGGTAATATCTTAATTCAAGGGAAATAATCACAAATAGGATAATTTCAGGTAACACAGTAAGCCTATGAGAAAGATTCTTTTGGTAGGACAGGTGGAGAGAAATCCCTGTGAAGCACCTGAAGTAACTCCACCCAAGCAATGGGCATGTGGAAGAGGGGAGAATCCAGCCTATATTGGTACACAGGATTGCACTGGTACTTCCTGTATTTGTGAATTTACTCAAATCACTTAATTTCTTTAAACTTCAGTTTCCTAATGTATAAAATGGGATAATATCTGTTTTCAAAAATTTCTTGAGAGGATTAAAAGAGAGAATATGTGTTGGTAATGATGTGTAGAGTTGCTGAGTAAATCTAAGTAAACTTCCCATTTCCTTGCTCCTTCAGGTAACACCCATACTTATGGAGTTATTCCTAAGGCCATCTTGGGTACCACCACATTTCCTAGTTAGTGAATGAGTCACGTGTTGAATAAGTCAACAAATATTCATTCAACAAATATTTAAATTCCTTCTATGGGCAAGAGGTTATGCCTGTATTTACAAAGCTTTTAGTGTGCATGTAGTGACATTTCATACTTATTTATTTTGGTCTCTTAGCCCCCCAAAATTGTAAATTATCCATATCATCTTTAAAGTATTACTGATGCCATTACTACAATGATCTAACTTTTTAATTCAAACTTAATAATTTGCTCATTATTTGTTTCCTTAATAACTCAGAAGTGAAGTTTTAAAAGCTTGTAGCCATTCACCTCACTTAATTACAGTATACAAAAATGAAAAAGTTCCCAAATGTGGATCTGAAGTACAGTAGTCCCCCCTTATCTGCTAGGGATATGTTCCAAGACCCCCAGTGGATGCCTGAAACCGCAGATAGCACCAAGCCCTATATACACTATATTTTTTCCTATACATACATATTTGAGGTACGATAGCAAAACTAGCACCAATTTCTTTTCCCTTCTTCACAATTTCACAGATAGAAGATAGGTTCTTACCATAGATCTTAGCAACCCAGCATAGGATTTTTTCTCTTTCCTTATTAAATTGAGAACTTTTACCTTTTCACTTAAAGGAGGCACTTTACAGTTTCTCTTTGGCATATCCAAATTGCCAGCATCAATACTCTTGTGCTTTGGGGCCATTACTAAGTAAAATAAAGGTTACTTGTGGTGGGTAGTATATACAGCAAGGATATGCTGGCAAAAGGGATGATTCACGCCCTGGGCGGGATGGCATGGAATGGCTCAAGATTTAACCCTGCTACTTAGAATGGTGCACAATTTAAAACTTATGAATTGTTTACTTCTGGAATTTTCCATTTAATATTTTCTTTTTTTTCATTGCAGTAACCTTGGTTTATAACATTGTATCAATTTCAGGTGTACATAATTATACTTCAATATCTGCATAGATTACATCATGTTCACCACACAAATACTAATGACAATCCATCACCACACATATGTGCCTAATCATCCCTTTCGCCCTCCTCCCTCCCCTCTTCCCCTCTGGTAACCACCAATCCAATCTCTGTCTCTATGTGTTTGCTTGTTGTTGTTTTTATCTTCTACATATAAGTGAGATCTTACAGTTTTTGACCTCCCTCTGACTTATTTCACTTAGCATAATACCCTTGAGGTCCATCCATGTTGTCCCAAATGGTTGGATTTCATTGTTTCTTATGGCTGAGCAGTATTCCATTGTGCATATATACCACATCTTGTTTATCCATTCGTCCTTTGATGGGCACTTAGGTTGCTTCCAAGTCTTTGCTATTGTGAACATGCTGTAATGAACACAGAGGTGCATGTATCTTTACATATTGGTGTTTTCATGTGTTTTGGATAAATATCCAGCAGTGGAATAGCTGGATTGTATGGTTCTATTCTTAATTTTTTGAGGAATCTCCATACTGTTTTCCATAGTGGCTGCACCAGTTAACTCTCATACACTGCTGGTGGGGAGTCCATTTACTATTTTCAAACTGCGGTTGACCACTGGTAACTGAAACCTCCTAAAGCGAAACCGTGGATAAGGGGGGACTACTGTAATCTGTTTCAAGCAAGAGGAAGCAGCTGTTTCACATATATAGGGGCACAGCAAGTTGCTTTGTATAGATTTACCTTGTTAGCAAGTAAATGTTCTGACTACTCTGGGAATCCCATATCTTCTGTAGCATCAATAAAGCATTGAAGAAAATTCTAAAAATAATCTCTAATCATGTGTTCTATTCCATGATTTTTTTTTGGAAGCCATTATTTGGAGATTGAAAGCAGGATGGGAAAATGTGCTGGTAATGAAGAAAGGATCACTTTCTTCTTTCCAAAGAAAAATAAGAATTCCCCTAGGGCAGTGTTTCCAATTGGAGGGTCTCCTTTAGAGCATGATATCATTTAACTGGTGCTACGGATGGAACTGTGTTCCCTCAAAATTCATATGTTGAAGTCCAACCCCTAATGTGACTATGTCTGGAGACAGGGTCCTCGGGAGGTACTATATCTATGTTGACAGACAGTGACAACAAGAAAATATTGTGAAAATAGAGAGAGCTGACTATCAAAACTGATAAGAGAATTTGGGAGGAGAAAATGTTTGCAAATTTTACTGTGAAGCAAAAATGTTGCTTTTTTACCAAAATTAAATAAAAAAGAATAGAGAATTGAGTTTGAGGCAAGAAATTTTTCTTAAAAACTTGTTTGTTTATGAATAAAGTCACTTAGTCTCTGTAAACCCTAGGGTTTTCTCATCTGGTCAATAAAAATGAGATCAGTCCTAGATTTCTCATAGAAGTATAAAGATCAAACATCTAATCAAATCTACTGATTATCCTACAGATATTATTAAGAGGCAAAACAGCACACTGGGTCAAGCAGGGCTCTAGGCATATTGTCTGGCTTCAAATTCAGGGCTCTGCCACCTATTAGCTGACCTGGGGAACAGTTACCTCATCTGTAAAATGGGGATACTCATAATGCTGCCTTGAAGAATTATGTTTTCCATGTTGCTTGGCACATAGTAAGAGCTCAGTAAATACTATTACTTTTTATTATTGATAATAATGGTGAAGATCTTCATCATTATGTTGTCACTGTTACTAAAGAGATTCTCAGCATTCTAAAAACTCTAGTCTCTGACTCCACTGGCCCTTTCATAGTTAAGCCTACTTTATAAACCAGACTCATGCCTTTTTTTTTCTTTTTTGCTGAGAAAGATTAGCCCTGAGCTAACATCTGTGCCAATCATCCTCTAATTTGTATGTGGGTCACTGCCACAGCATGGCTGAGAAGTGGTGTAGGTCCGTAACTGGGATTCAAACTTGTGAACCTGGGCCGGGGAAGCGGAGCACGTGAACTTACCCACTATGTCTTGGAGCCCGCCCCTCATGTCTTTTTTAAGATGAATTTTTCTTGTTAACTCTTACAAGTTACACTTCAGCCATCCATTTAAGGTAGGCATTTTAATATGTTACCTTATTTTCATTTGTATACTAATCAAAGATTTGTACTCATGCTTGGAGGCACATTAATTACAAAAAAGTTCCAATGTTATAAATCAAATATATTCCTCCCTTTCTATTATTTGCTTCCTATGACACTTTTTTCTACCTTTCACTTTTCTTTATCTTTCCTTTTATTCCTTCATTTTCCTAACTGACAGGTTCCATCTTTTCCCTTCTTAAAGCTGCATAAACCAGGAAAGTAAAACCAGGAAACTTAAAACATCAGTTTCCAGGTCTCTGAAGCATGAACAGATGGGCATCAAAAATCGAATCCTTTTTTTTCTTTTTATTTGCCTACCCACAACCTGAATAACTCAAAATTACCGGCAAATCCAACTTCCAGCACAATCCTCTTTTTTTTCCGCTCCCACATTAAATGCTATGGTTCTAAGTACTGATTCACTTCAAGTTCTGATTTTATTGCTTTCTAATTTTTAAGCCACAGAAACTGACTTTATTCCAAACTAATATTAGAAGGTAACAATTTTGTTCATTTTACATTTGAAATAAAACCTTTAAGTGGACAAAGTGAGTGTACAAACACTTCCTCTTACTTCAGGTTTTCTATACTTTCCAGTATTTCTAAGTTTGGAAAACGAGGAGTAAAAATATAGCAGATGGGTAAACTGTTGGGCTATTACGAGAATATAACCAAGGCTTGAAAGTAAAGAAAGGCCTTAAATACTCAGTGAAAAAGGTTCAGAGAAAAAACCATTTATTCATGACTCAACAAAAACTGGAGTGCCTACTATGTGCCAGGCAAATAGCCAAGATGCTCTCATGGAATACCCACTGTGGGAGGTGCTCCCATCAGGGAAGAATGAGGTGTAATGATTATGAGAACCCAGCCTTGGAGAGGGGCCAGCAGCAAGGAAGTTTCTCCAGAGAAGGTGATCTTTCAGCTGAGACCTCAGTGATGATTAGAAGTTAGCCAGGTATTGGAGTGAGGGGGGGCTGTGTTAAGAGTAATAGCATGTGCAAAGGGCCTAGGGAGAAATCATGGTCCAGGGGTAAAAGGCAAGATATGGTCAGAGCACTGAGTGGGTGTGGGTAGGAGTGAAGGTAGGGGAGGGGAGGGACAAAAATGAGGTCCAAGAAATAACTGGGGGAGGTCTTTCTGCCTTTGATAATGTAAGTGAAGTGGTTTGTAGTCATTTGAGAAGTTTACAGTCAGACTGTGTTTAAATAAACACTCTGGCTGCAGTGTGAACAATGGATTGGGGAAAACATAGCAGAGAGAACATCAATTTTAAATCCTCCCTGCCTTTTGAATCTCCACTAAAATAATGGTATGGGAATTTTTAAAAAGGCACAGATTCTCAAGGACAAAGAGAAAAATTGAGAAAGATGACAATAGAAAAAAAATGCCAGCTAAATTTCAGAAGGCGGAAAGCAGATGAATGATTGTTTGAGCAGAGAGGAGGTGGCAGAACGTGTCTATAAGTGCAGGTGATTTTGCTTGTGCATGTGGTGTTAGCTAAGAAGCAGCAGCTCATTTGCTCCAGAGGAGCTCCAGAAGGCTCAGGAATCAGACACACCAGGTGCCTCTGAAGGTGCAGTCACAGAGGAGAAGTGAAAGGAGAACTGACAGCAATTCTATATAAAGTGAACTCAAATCCTCTGATAACCTCCACAAGCCCATGCAGCCAGCAACTACCTCCCCTCTCCCCCCACCTCCTACCTCAACAGCGGAAAGGAGGCTTCCTCACTGGAGGGGCTGGACCACAGAGACCAGTCAAGGCTAAAGGCAAGAGTGAGGGAAATTAAGGAAAGTATGCCCATTTATGGGTGACGCCTCTCCAGTGCCCTTCTCCCATTTGGGTCCCAGACAGCTGGAGATTCTCCTTCCAGGAGACTATAGGAGACCTTCTCTGGAAACTAACTGGACTGATCTAGCGACATTGACATGAAGCAATGCCACAACAAAACATTTGAATTTTTCTTTGCTCATCTTATGAGAAAGGTCACTAGTCAACAAGCCCTGTCTCTGAAATTCTAATCATCTTTCAGGGTCTCACTCTCAAATATGAATGGAGAGCCAGGGACCATCAGACATTGAGGAAAACTTTTAACATAAAATAAATAAATATATCAAAGCAAACAAGTAGAAAAAAGGAACTTGGAAGAAACTGGGACACCATGGAGAGTAGAAGAAAACCTTTTTAAAACACCCAATAATATTTACAATGATAAAATAAGATTTTGCATCCATGGTGAGAAAAATAAGATGCAAAAAGAAAGGACAGTCAAGAACAAGAAAGAGTACTTACAAATAAAAATATCATAACTGAAAAAAAAATCAATAGAAGAGTTGGAAGATAAAGTTGAGAAAATCTTAAAGAAAGCAGAACCAAAACAAAACAAAGAGAAGAAAATAGGAGAAGATAACAAAAATTAAGTCAGTCTAAGGTTCAATATTGACTAACAGGTGTTGAAGAAAGTGAAAACTGAGGAAATCATGGGGAAATACTGAGAAAATCAAAGAAGAAAGATAAGAAAATTGTTTATGCTGAAGGGAGTGTGTGCCCAGCCTAAGAAGAGAACAAAACTCGAATCCAAGTGGAATCATTATGAAATTTCAGAACACTATGGGTAAAAAAGAAAATCTAACACCTTTTGAGAGAGCAAACGGGGAGTCACATGCAAGGGATCAGAAATAGACTGGAATCAGACTGCTCAACAAGAATTTCAAAAAGTAGAAAACAATGGAACATTACCTCAAACTTATGAGGGAAATGATCTTCAATGAGAGCTCAAAACTCAGTCAAATATCAATCAAATGTGAGGTAAGATAGCCATTTTCAGACACACAAGGTCTTAAGAAATTTTAGCTCCCAAATACATTTCTTGAGGATACACTGGTGGATTTACTCCACTAAGATGAGAAAGTAAACTAAAGAGAAAGACATGGGATTCAGGAAATAGTTGACTCAAGGGCCCAGAAAGCAATCAGAATGGACAGAAGCAGCAAAAGCAAGGCCTCCAGGATAGAGGTGTCCAAGAAAAAAATGGAAATGATAGGTTTCCTGATGTGGCTGACTATATCAAATAGAATCAGTAATAATGACAGAGCTTGGGAATGGGGTTGTGATAGTGAAACACAAACTAAGCAAATAAGGCCAAAGGAATAATAAGCTGAAGGAAAAAGTGAAGACTTGCTCAGGGATGGAAATCTAGTCATAGAATCCAGCGATGCTCAGCAGGGAACACTTTTTACACAGCAATAATGCTATAAACACAGAATATTTTATTTAACTAAAAGTTGAGATATAGCCATATTTGAAGGATAGGGAGAGGGAAAGTGTAAATGCGTGTGTGCGTGTGCATGCTCACACTGTAAGAGAGCTAAGTAAATCATTTCTGTTGGTAGGAAGTCAACAGATAATACCTCATATTTTTTAAAAAATCAAGAAATAGAAGATAAGAAACAAAAGTTTTGTCAGCAGCAGCCTCTGGGTAGAGGAGTGGCGCTTAGGGATGGGAAGGACTGGGGAAAGGAATTTTGCTTTGCATTGCAGACCTTTTTTGTACTCTCTGACCTTTTAAAACTAAATGTATGTGTTATCTTGAGATTTTCCGATTTTCATAATCTCTGGAAATTTCTTGCCAAAATTTCTTTGAATATTGCCACTAACATTTTCTCTAATTTTTCCTTCTGGAACTATTAGACACATGTCGGATTCTTACTTTTTATTTCTTAAGATCTAGCTTCTAGGTCACTAACTCTCTCTTCACACATGTCTAATACTTAACACATCCACTGAGTTAATTTTTTTTTTTGTGAGGAAGACCAGCCCTGAGCTAACATCCGTTGCCAATCCTCCTCTTTTTGCTGGGGAAGACTGGCCCTGGGCTAACATCCGTGCCCATCTTCCTCTACTTTATATGGGACGCCGCCACGGCATGGCTGACAGGCAGTGCATCGGCAGGCACCCGGGATCCGAACTCGTGAACCCCAGGCTGCCAAGCGCGAACTAAGCCGCTGCGCCACCGGGTGGCCCTCCACTGAGTTAATTTTAATGAATATATAAAAATTCAACTTAGTCCTTTTAAAAGTAAGCATTAATTTTTTATATTATCTTTTATTTCTCATATTTTCAATTAATTTTTTATGCTATTGTTTTAAAAACCTACTTTATCTTCTGTATCCAGAAGTTCTAGTATCTGAAGTTCTTAAGGGTCTAATTCTACAGTAAGTTGTTAGAGCTAGGTTCTGACTTGGTAAACTGGAATAGATATTGGACAGGAAACATCAGAAGAGAAAAAGGTTTTGAGGAGAGGCAGGAATGATGGTTAGTTCGCATTTAGGTCTTAATCAGTATGCTTGGGAAGAATTACAGACTCACCAAAGTGAAGCAATGGATAAAGGTTTGAACCCAAGTTTTATCCTTCCTTAAAAAAATCTTAGGGAGCAGCTCGGTGGCGCAGCGGTTTAGTTTGCGCTTGGCAGCCCGGGGTTTGCGGGTTCGGATCCTGGGCACCAGCCGACACACTGCTTGTCAGCCATGCTGTGGTGGCGTCCCATATAAAGTCGAGGAAGATGGGCCTGTCTCCCTCAGCAAAAAGAGGAGGACTGGCAACGGATGTTAGCTCAGGGCTGGTCTTCCTCACACACACACAAAAATCTTAGCAGTTTTCTAAATTCTAAGATATTTACTTAAACTATTAGGCAATCAGCAGGTATTTATAGATTGCTCACTTAAACTCAAATCTCTGCTGTTAAGGAAAAAGAATTTGAAGAAAAATCAGACATTTTAACATATGGCTGAATTTCTCTCATCTAAGCTTTTTAAAGAGATAATATATTGGTTGTTTAAAGATCACAATAATCCTTGGTCATCTTTCAGGACATGTTGAACATTATTTCGAGATTCAACATTACTTGCAGAGGAGTTTTTTGCTTTCCACTTGAAATATCTGTTCTTTGAACAGCGGGTCCATGAATGTGGGCAAATATTTTCAGTAGAGACATATCCATTCGCAGTCTGTATTAACAGTATCGTGGGTCAAAACCACAGAGATGTTCAAACATCTCTTTAAATACTAAATTGGATGCAAGTGGAAATTGTATACCTGTAACCATATAATAAATGTCCTAGGAAAAGTAACTATTCAATGGAGTTCTCATATAACACAAAAAAATTTCTTATAATCTTAAAAATGTAAATTATTTCATAATTTAGCTCTATTGAGAGTCTGTATCTTGTTGGCATGGGCTTTTTAAAAATATTGCATATACCACCTAAACTGTCACTACATGCCCTAATTCATACACATTTAACACTTCAATAATGTATGCCAGGGCATAACTGAGTTCTAAGAGTGTCAAAAGCCAGATTATTCTAGAACTGAATGTTAGTTTGGGAGTACAAATAGCAAATAGCCAGATGGCCCTGCAGTATACTGCTAAAGGCCATTTAAAACCAATCCACGTGTAGTAGATGTATTCCAACAGAGAATTATAGACAACAAACCAATGAGATACGAGTGTCTTACTATAATATTATCTTTGTTAAGCCAGAAATAACATTTCAATTTTATAGAAATGGAGTTAAAGCTAATCTTATTCTTTACTTCCCTGTAGTAAATAAATGAGCACAATCAACTCTATTGCCTTGCAGGTTTATGGCCCACAGTAGATGCTCAGTATGTACTTAAATGAATGAATGCCTTAGTACAAAGAAGTGGAAAAGGTTTTGCATACACTATTCTATGGTTTTTCTGGATCCTGATTGTTTCTGTATACTGATGTGTGGTTTGAGAGTTTGAGTATGTTTTATTTAGATGGTTTGCATATATAAAGTAGAAAGAGGTAAGGTTGGTTGAAGGGTAATTATTTCTTGATGGAAGAATGTAAAAAGTATAAACAGCTCAGCCATTGCTCAAGCAAACTCATCTCTTCATTCCTGATCTACGATGCAAATAGTGCACAAAATAAGGTTTCATTAAAGAGTGATTGTCACATCAACAGGAAAGAGAATGAAGACCTGCTATGCAGTATTATTAGATATATTGAATTTGTTGTCACCAAGATCAACAAAGTACTGCTTAGAAGGACTACATACTGTGACATGGAAACAGCTTTGTAATACAGACCACTCCTTTGATATATATATATTTTTTCATTTTATTGTAATGAGCTTCTACCTCTAGAAGAAATGAATATCAATTTATTGATGACTTGGGTTACTATCTAAAAAGTAATACACTAATCAGAAAGCATCTGTGATAACTGATGATCCATTTTGAAAGAAAAAATAATTAGAAACTTTCTATCACATGATATGTCCACAACACAAAATAACTCTACATCATATGATGTGGAATGGGACTTTTCCTATCATCTTGGCATTTTAGCTGAGGTCCTAATGCTGAGAATTAATACCTACAAATGCTAAACAGAGGTGCTAGACACATCTCTGCAGGACTTGCTAAAGGTAGAAATACTGGCCTCGTGATTCTTATCTCATTATTGTCTAACAGCCTAAATAAGAGGAGGAAATTCACAGGAGTAGATGTGCTCCACGAGAACCTCTCATAGAGATCTGGTATGTCTGTCAAAAGGGGAGGCTGGCACCTCTTTCCCCAAAATGGATGACTGCCAAGCTGCCGAAACTCAAAAGCCTGACTCCTCCTGCTCCTAGAACAGAGCTCAGAAGTGTCCTTAGGAGAACCTACTGCATACCCCCCTAAAATATTGGGCACAGATCCGGATGGTAGCCCTTCAAGGTTCTGAAAGTAGGAGGATGACTGACGTTGTCCACAAGACAGGGCAAGGAGAAAGGGTAGCAATGGAAGCAGCTTCCATTTTTACAGTTTGGAAGGGAAAGGATACTTGATTTATTTTCCTCCCTATGGTCCTAGTGGAGGGGAGTCATGCACCATATTGAAAGGACTATGCCCAAGATGGCCGCCTTCAGGGCAAGCGACATACTGCTGGGGTAGGAGCTGAGAGAAGGAAGTGATTAGAGGTCACCTAGTGAGAGTTTGACCCATGATAGAGAATACCTCTGTGTGTGAGGTGTCCACAGTAGTGTCTCAAAAGAACACACCTATGTACCACACAAAAAAGCTGGCATTTGGCTGTTGCCCAACAGAAGGCATTTGACACCCAAGAGAGACCCTCAAACAGCATCAGCAAAGTAATAAGCCCCCCTCTCTTTTCCTCCAGGCCTTCCTCCCAGTCCAGACCCTGCTGCAGGAGCTTGAAGGGGAGGGTGGGAAGCATGAAAGGCAGTATATATAACTGGTTTATTGCATAGATTGGACTCGATGGATATAATGAGGGAACAGCTTTATTTCCCCTTCTGCCACTGCCTCTAACACAATCTCAAATCACTTTTTCCTTCCTTTTGGGGACACCTTCGGCAGATACTTCGTCTTTCTGCCTTGTGAGTATTTTCCTTGGGTACTGTTAGCATTTCTTTTTTTCCTCTCTCCCATGTTATAATCTAGAAAGAGGAAAGGCATTTTAAAATATGACACTAATGGTAGAAATCACAAAAGTAAAGAATAGATTCGTCTGTGTAAAAATAAAATATTTTGATGTATCAAAAGCTTCACAAATACAACTGAAAGGCAACATACAAAAGTGAAAGGAATATTTGAAATATATACAACAGATGAAGAGTTAATCGGTTAACTCTTAGAAATCAACAGTGCTAGCTGTCAGGCAATCCCAGGTTCAATACTACTATATGACCCAGATGACCCAGTAGCTGTGTGACTTCAGGCGATTCATTCAACATCTCTGGGCTTCAGTTTCCTCATCTATGAAGGGAGATTAATACCATTACCCACATCAGTGGGTTGTGGGAAGAATTAAATAATCTAATTTATGTAAAGCACTTAGCACAGTGTTCAGCAAAGTATATGTACTCAAATTAACATCACTTTTTGTATCCTCATGACCATTGTTAAATCTCCAAGTGGCTAGTTATGGGTAGTAACAATCAATTTATAAGCATTCTTACTCTTTTTTTTGTCTGTATTGCCACAGTTTTCCACAGTGAGCAAGTGTTACTTTGGTAGGGAAAAGACACAAACTATTTCAATTAAAAAAAAAAGAATAAAGGCATTTGTGAGCCTCTTGCCAACTTTACAAAGTAGAGAAAGGCAGCTGTGTGTTTCTCACTTGGGCTGGAGTTGATCATCCTGTTTAGTGTGTTATACGTAATGTCCCTCAGAGTTCCTGAATAGGCAAAATGGTTCTCTTCCAACATAGGCAAGAGCCATCTGGTCATTCACGGATAGCAATAAATATCTAAGCATGAATTATGTTTCCACTGATCAGTATATGTACACATAAGACATGTGAAAGGCATAAAAGCTTTAGAAAACATTCACAGGAATGGAATCAAACATTGTGCATCACAGCTTTATGCCCTTTTGTCACATCAGGTTTTACTCGTTTATCGTATCACTCATTTACTTGAAGGAAAAATTACTCCTAGGACTCAGTTTCCTTTACTGGCATCGCCATTCGTTCTGGGCACAATTTTATAAAAATAAGGCGAATGGAAAGATACTGATGTCATTGTCAGATGAAGCAAAATCACATGAGAGGTTCTAACTCTGGTGCTCATTTGGGTTAGATCGAAGTAAGAGGGAAGAAGTTCTGGGATGTGTGTGTCACAGTGTTTGAAATGGCTGCCCTCCACAAACAAGCCCAATTTACAAGAGAAGAACGTATAAGGTAGAAGGGGGTTTCAATTTTTAAACTACATTACTAAGTACACATTTGCTTCTAAACTTTAAAGCTGTGCTGAATTGCATTTGGATAGAGTTATAGCATTGCTTTAAACACACATGCACACCCAGACACACACACACCATGGAGGTAATCCAGTTACTCCTGCAGCACAGATGTGCACAAGAATGCTCTAAGTGATTAAAATAGGGCTTTAAAGTTGGTTAATTAGAAACATCTCTCTTTCTATGATCCACACTGATACTAGCTCTGAGTTCTGATTGGTGAAAATTTCAATTTCAATTTAGATTTAAAATTTAAGATGCGTGGACACCCTTTAGACCTATTCTTGTGTTGAACTGTCTTAGAGTGAGGGCCTACAGTATCTAAACTTCTTTGATTGGGTCTGACAGTTTAAAAAATAGAATTCTGCTCATCTGATATTAGTAAACTGAGATTCTCATAAACAGCATTTATCCTTTCTTGGAAGAAAAGATAAAGTCATAAGCGTAATATTTGAAAACCATTCTCGATAGAAAGAAATCACTGTCATTTTAACAAAAATGACACCACTCTGCTCTGATTATTGGCCATGACCTTTCTAAAAAGGCCATACAACCATTGAGAGGGTAAAATATATTAACTTACAGGAAACCGTACAGCATAGTGTCTGGCACAAGTAGTTGCTTAGTAAAGTTTCACTTTTGCAGAAATGAAGGTGATTGCTAGAGAAACTGAACCTAGAAAGTTACAATAAACGTGCTTATTTTTAAGTTCAAATTTTATTTTCACAAGACAATAAATATCAAACTCTTCATTTACATGTTATACTTGAAAACCATTTCTGTCATTGGAGATTTTAAGGTTACAGGTGCACGAAGTCCCAAAGGTCAAATGAGGCTGCTTCTCATTGGCTTCACATCCCCTGACCCAAGCCACATCCATAGAGAACACAAGGTCACTCCCAGTCTCCTGGGATCATGTGGACAAAACCATGCCTCCACGGATTAGCAGAACAATTCAGTCCCCTGGATTACTGAAGAATGGATCTATTTAGGTCATTTTCTAACAAATATATGTTACTCTTCTATTGGAAAACAATATGGATGTACTCTTTGAAAGACATATACTTGATCATTTTTGTCTGCCAGGATTAAAGAAGCTGCTGGTGTTAATAGCAAAGGCTCTTATGTGCAAAACTGTGGACCTTCCATCTTGTTTTATTTATATGTTGTTCACAACTCCAGGGAGGTTGATAACAATGCCAACTAAAGTTCCCTCTCACTGAAGTGTCACATACGTCCTAGGAACAGGGCTGGGAGGGGAGGTAGGGTATGTGTGTAAAAATTCTTCAGTAGGAGGGGGAGTGTAGCAAGGTAACTTTAGAAGCAAACTGCCTTGAACTCAAATTTCAGGGTCATCACCTAATAGGTAAGTAACCCCGGGCCAACAAAATCACCTAGTTGAGCCTTTGGTTTCTCACTTATTAAATGGGAACAACATCCTAGAGTTGTTTTAAGGATTAGCTGAAATGGTATATGTATAATTGATGCATAGGAGAGACTATGCATCAATAAATCCATTTCACACTGAGACCATGTGCTCGAGAAAGAAAACTCACCTGCTTAGCCTAGACAAGCTGGTTGCCAATGTTTGGGATGTCATTATTAGAGACAGCCTCCCAGAAAAGTTCCAGAATTGGTCGATGAGTTCAGATATTTTCTTATATTTATTTTTATATCTGCTCTAAATAGCTCCCACTGAATTCCTCATCTAGCACTGGTGGCTATCAATGGTATTAAAATGAGAAACTTCCCAGACACCTGAGTAGAGAGGATGGAAAACTACAACCACCACCACCTGCCATCCCGTGTCACCTGTTTTCTTCTCCTATATTTCTGACTGGTGCAGCTGCAACAAGGCACTCAGAAAACCATGGAGATATCGGAAAAATCTGTTTGAGGAACATGTTTCAAGCTGAGTGTTAGGTGCAGAGATTTGAGAACAGGCTATTAAAAAACATGGTAGCAAAACTCAGGGTGGAGGGGGGGAATGAACAGGAAAGAACCTCATACCTAGAAACCAATATCAAAATCTTCATTCTTAAGAATGCTTTCCCCTCTTCCACTTCTTCTAGTCAAAAAACGATCTAGTCACAGCTTGTACTCAAGTACTGAATAGTTTTCAAATAGGCAGGCAGAAATCAAGTTCCTATTGTGTTACTGTCCATGTTTAACTAAAGGCTATTTTGACTTACCATACCTCATAGAAAGTAAAAGAAAACTGTTGGAAACATTGTCTCTTTTGACACAACTTGTGGTGATTCTTTTTATTTTTCTTTAACTGCATAAAGGTACATAGGTAAACTACAAAAGCAACTAAATGTTATTGTGGGATAACATTATAATTTTATTGAAGAATGCCCTCTGTAAAGATATTAATACATTCATTAGTTTTTCAAAACCAGTTAGGATTATGGGAATGAATTGGGTTGAAAAAGTTGTCTAGAGTAGACTTTGTACTGTGTTCACAGAAATAGGTATTATCCTTCACAACAATAAAATCCACCCACAATGCCTTTTCTAGAAAACTTTTCTATAAGTGGCAAAACTTGATGGAACAGTTCCTTGTAAGTTTAAATCATGAGAGAGAGTCTGAATAATATTCAAGACATCAATCATGTGTCGCACATCTCCAAATCACCAATTATTAACCTGGGGATGCTGAATAGGCTTCAGAGAGTCCTTAAACCCTCTGTAATTATATGGAAAATTGTGTATGCGTGTGGTACTTATTTGCATTTTTCTAAAGAAAGAGCCCATAAATTTCACCTGATTTCTAAAGGGATTTATGACACCCCCATAAGGTTGAGAAGAATTTATTCATTCCATAAATATATTTTATATGACTACTCTTTGTTAGGTACTATGCTAAGCATGGGAGCACATGGAAAATGTGGTGCTTGACCCCTGAATTTTAGCATAGCAATTCATCTGAATATGGGAGGTGGGGTGGAATCATTAATCTTACCACCCTGCTAATTATCCTTCCTTCCCAATCCAACCACCCCATCTAATCTTCTTCCCCAGAGTTCACAATCTCCTTGGGACAAATTTTCCGTCATATAATCCATGTTGAATGCCATCATCACACCTTCACTGATGTTGTTCAATCAATCTGAGGTGCTCTCTCTACTCTTAGCCTGAAAAGTTCAGTTCAAGACCCAGCTTCCTCAAGATGCTTTCTCTAAGACTCCTGAATGTTGATGACTACATATGCTCTGCTTCTTTCATGTACCTTCATTTTTTCTTCTGAACTAAAATAAAGCTCTAGAAAGTAGGAGACACATCTTACAGATAATATTTTTCTTTGTGTTCTTGTCTAGGTTGGGTTCACCCTAAATGCTAGTGGTTTCTTGCTAGAGAAGATGGATACAATTAAGTACATCTCTCTGTCCTCGATTAAAACAGAAGCAGAAGGAGGACTTCTTAGAAGGAAATCCAAAAGAAAAATATGTTAAGAAAGTATAGAAAAATAAATGACAAGAGAAGAGTCAGCAAAAGAATACGTGCCAAGAGAGATGGAAAGAAAAGTGCGCAACTGGAAATACACCAAAGGGGCTGGGTTCTCCATAGAGAGTGACTCCAGAGGCACCACAAAGCTCTAGGAGTATTCTCAGATCTTAGGAGGTAGGCATAATGCTGTTACTAATTGCAGTCAGAAGAGAATCCCCATGGAACTTGTTCATTCCTGTGAACAAAGCTGTAGCCAAGCTAAGTAAGAGGCACACTGTCTTCCTACAGCATGAATCTTAGTGGAGATGGAGTCTGCCAAGACTCATAAAATGGACCACTTCTGTTCATTTGAGTTGGAATGAATGCTACTGCCAGACAAAGCTTATAATGCTCTGGATCTTACTGTGGTTGCACATCAGAAGTTTTAAAATACTGGGGAGTTTTAAAATACTAAGGATGTCTAGGACCCATCCCCAGAGACTCTGACTCAATTGATCTGGGTCAGCCCCTGGGCACTGGTATTTGTTCATACCAGGTGATTTTCATGTGCCACCAGAATAGAGAACTGCTGTAATTGCCATCCAAGAAGAAAATTCAAGGACTTGAGGAGGAGAGTGTAGTGGGAGGGTATGGATGGGTGGTGTTTATCTCTTTTTTAAAGGGAACGTCATAACCTTGGAAGGGAAAATAGGATATAAGGAGCAAACAGGTGACTACATGGACCGTGCTAAGAGTTGGTTTTATAAACTCTAACAAAGGAAAGAATACTTAGAAAAACTGTTTTTCATGAAGCCAAAAAAGAACATCCCTAACTTGCCAATATCATCAAGAAGCCTCTAAGCTAAATTTTGGAAGGGAGAGAGGGAGAAAACCACTCAGACACAACTGTAAAACCTGAAACCATGGGGGACAAAACAAAACAGCAAGTGGTAAAAATGCCCAGAAAGTTTCAGGGAAAAATTAAAGGGAAACCAACTAGAATGAAAACTTTGAGCCTAAGGAGTCTGTATAACAATACGCAAAGTTTGAAGAAGAGGTTGATTTAACCTGGAATTTTTATGCAAGAGGGTATGCTCTTAAGGGGTATGATTCACTTCTAGGATGCTGTAAGGGAGTGGGGGAGGGGAAGCAGGTAATGGCTATGGGTGCAAGCTTGGAGTCCTATTAGGATTCTGGGTTCAAATCCTGACCTTATCACTTACTAGTGGTGTATCCTTGGGCAAGTTACTTAACTTCCCCAAGCCTCAGTTTCCTCCTAGGCAAAATGAAGAGAATAATATCTACATCATAGGAATTACTGTTAGCTTAGTACATTTAGTATCAAATGAACTCACAGATGTTAATAACCTAGTACAGAATGTGACACATAGTAATCACTTAATAAATACTAGCTTTTTAATATTAGTGCCGTTGTTAAGAATAAACTCTGGCCAGAAGGAAAACTGTGTCCAAAGGAAAAAAGATTTGCTCAAAGAAGAGAGCTATGTACATTACAAAGATCATAATATCTGTCTTGTAGATTACAAACCCAAGGGTGGAAGAAGCATTTTGGAGAAAAGAGAAAAAAGGGTGGTGATATAATTTTGGAAGTGCACTCCAGACTGCCAGGCCAGGTAGAGGATACGGTTTGGTAACAGAGATTACAAAACGGGCACAGAAGTAACATAAAGTAGTGGTGGGGGACTTCAACCATGAGGACACCATCTGGAAGTCTTGCCTGGCAAAAACACAACATTGGATAAATTCTTGACTTACTTTGCTAAGAGTTTAAGCTCTAAAAAGGCAGATGAAGCAAGTATGGAAACTACTTTTCTGGACTTAAATCAGACAAACTGAGATGGAGGGATGAGTAGGGGATGTGGAAATGATCAGGAACTTGAAACAAAGTGGCCATTTAGGATTGTGAAACTCAGCAACAGGGGAAAAATGTGGAGATAATAGAATTTGGTATATGCTTAGATTAGAGAAACATTTCAAAAACTTGAGAAAATACATAGGTGTTATCCTATGGAAAAGACAACGTGGAAAGTACAGAAAATATTTTGGATTATAAAAGAATGGCTAATTCCAGAGAAAGATAAATGAGGGAAGATGTCTCAAAGCAGAAGGACCTCAGGGTATGAGTGCAGCCATGTGGATGCAGAACAGAGCTGAGAAGTAAGTCTTCATTTACCTAGGATTCTTATACAGTCAAGGAGTCCACTTGTTTTCTGCTGCTTATTCTCTGTTCAAGAGGGTAGAATTAGGGTGAATGGGTATAGTGAGGAAGTCTCATTTTGAATCTTTCTAAGGTAAAATATATGAACAAATAGAGTTATCCCCTTGAATGCACTGACCACTAAGATACCTGCCAATGAAAGATTCTAGGATTATTTTTAAAATCTCTCACTAAGTTAGAACAGTGTCCCAGAAAGTAATGCAAGTCTGGCTTCCAGGCTTTAGATTAAACCTGTCTAGCAAGGTTGGGTGTTTCATACGCGCGCGCGCGCGCGCGCACACACACACACACACACACACCATTGCACAGCCCTCTCTCACTTCATTATTATTTGTCTGCCTGCTGTGCCAGCCTGTAAGGTCCAGGGACGATTCCACGTTGCTCATTTTTGTACTATAGCACCCAGCACTAAGCCGGGCACTAAAAGAGATAACCATTCGTTTTCAATTGGAATTCAGACACTTGTTAGTGGCCTGTGTCTTAGGCCTCACTTTTTTTTGTCAAGGTTGCAAGAGCAGGAGAGGTGTCTGTCTCTGAATGCCATACTTAGCTTTAGATCCCACCTTTACTCCAGAAAATTCTCTTTGAAAATGGAAAAATATCTCATTTCTTTAATTGAAGTTGCTGATACTCCTCATTCCACCTTACTAAAAGTACTATAGCATGTATGTTTCCTTTTTTACGTGGAGTTCAATTAAAGTCAATGTGGTTCTGAAAATTCCTGTCTCCTTTAAATTACCTGATGCCTGAGCCTCTGTTTTATTTTGCTCTGTTTTACTTTGTTTTAAGGGGAGGAGGGATTGGGAATGACCCCTTCAGTGACAGCCTGAAACAAATTCCCTTTCCTTGAGGTCTGGTCTCTCAAGCACTTTCCCAACGTTCACTGACAAGGAAATCCATCCATTCTGATGTATGGCTTCGCCACATCCTCTAGTCATCCGTGATAATAGATGGCACTGCAACCCTCAACAGAAATGGTTTTTAAGCTCAAATACAACAAAAATATTCTACACTTCTTAAAAGCATACATGAGATAGCTTTCACTTCCTCATTGAACAGATTATATATCTTAAAAAAGCATTATACTTTTAATCAGTGTTATAATTTAAATTTATAAAAAGGCCACAGTTATTTTATAATAAGAAATGATCACCACTGAGTATCTATGTCAAATGCAAAGAATATAATGGCTATCAATTCACAAGGGAACTTAATTTAACATTTGACAAATGTTTAGAACCTTTGAGGACGTATCTGTCAAGTTTCAAAGAGGCCAACAACAATGGTGTAAGTAAAAAGAAAAGTTTGACCATTTTCATCTCAACAGTTTTGAGAACAGCATTGACTTATAATCTAGTTAGAAATATTCCTCAAAAAAATAAAACATCTGATCAATTTAGTTAGATCACATTTGCTCTGAAAATTCAGGTTCTTTTTCATCCTTCCAAGAATTTTTAATGTAGTTTTGTTATATGGAGTTTTTCAAATGGGCATTTGAAAGCAAATGAGACACCCTAAGTCACCTAGCCCTTCCTTATTTCACTGCATCTCTTTATTAAACTAATACCAGGATACCAGAGCATGTAATTTCCTGGTTGGTGGAAATCCTTCTAATCAGGATATTTAGAATTGATGTCTCCTTTAACTGGACTCCTTTCGTATTGTATACAACACAGAGGGAAATGCTATCCTAACACTTCAACAGTTAAGTGACTTTATGAGAAAAACAGTTCCAAATGTTTCCTAAAACCTTCCAAACCGCACCAAAGAACATTATCGTAATATTATGTTTCCCCAATGCCTCCATTATTTAAGCTTGCCTCTCTTGAAATGATACTTGGATGAGAAACTTAGGTTTATGTAATGTATAAATCGTTTCAAAAGGAAAAGCCTTGGCTGCATAATTATTATATATGTAGACATGCCAGATAATTTAATGTTTTCAATAGCTTTTCTTTATTAATTGACAAAAGAGTATACTTAACGCTTTTGGTTACTAGAGTTTTTGGAAGAACTTATTTTTTTTGTTTCTCACCTAAACTATCCAAACAGGCATTGCATAATTCTATTAAATTTAGTACTGACTACAAACAAAAATGTCATAAATAATTATACATATTACATTTATAAGATATCTATATTTTTGGTACAGTATATGTAACCCATACATACTGTATATCACTTACCAAAGTAACATAATACATTTCAGTGAGTCCAGCATCAAAAAGAATCTTAATGGCAGGTTAACATTGGATTCAGCCCTATGATGCTCCCTCCCATTTCAAGTGCTTTTGCAACTGGCTTTTTGGGGGGTAATTACAGGTAGTATGTTAAATAAATAGCCTCAAAGTAGAAACAGACCAAATGCTCATAAATGGAAAAATGAATAAACAAATGGTAGGATGCACATACTGTGGAATATTATTCAGCCATAAGAAGGAATGAAATACTGATATATGCTAAAAGATGGAGGAATTTTGAAAACATTCTGCTAAGGGAAAGTAGTCAGACACAAAAGGCCATATATTATATGATTCCACTTATATGAATAGATAAATCCAGACAGAACACACATTTGTGCTTGCCAGGGGTTGGGAAGAGGGAAGAATGGGGAGAAACTTCTTAATGGGTAAGAGGTTTTACTGTGGAGTGATGGAAATGCTTTGGAACTAGATAGAAGTCATGGTTGTACATCATTTGTGAATGGAGTAAATGCCACTGAATTGTTCACTTTAAAATGGTTAATTTTATGTTACGTGAATTTCATCTTAATACATTTTTGTAAAATATCTAAACGGCAAATATTTACTGTCTACCTATAGGGAGCTGTCCTTCAGTGCTGACTGGAGAATAAAGAGCATGGACACACTCTGTGGGCTGGGGTCCCCTCACCCTCCACTCAAAGCTTCCTTGTCTCCAGGCCTGGGAGGGGGTGTGCACCTTAAGCAGAGGGACCTGGTAGTGGCAGCACATGTGTCACACAAGCCAGGAGGAGATGCTGAAGGCCATCAGGGAAGGGAGAGAAAATAAACAAATAACCTAGGGTCACTCTGTTCTGCTTTAAACCTTCAAGAACAATCCTTCTTAAATATTATGTACAATATTCCACAGACATATTTCAGAAAACCATCTGAAAATATAATACAATACTCATCAATCCCTAAGAAAAACAATTTTCTACTTTACTATCAAACCTTTTTAGACATATGTAATGCATTCAGACAAAAAGAGAAAAGGATTCTGGAATTCTGGCAATTTGTTACAATGGATACAGATAGCTCCTTATAACAACTAAATGGCTCAATTCTCATTAAAAGCCTTCCTTTAACAACACTTCCAATAGCTAGATGATTCTAGAAGAAACATATTGCACTGCTTCCATTTCAGAAAGAGTATGAACTTGAAATTAGAAGCACTTGGTTCAAATCTCAACTCTGCCACTTACTGTGTTGACCTTGGTCAACAAATCAACCTCTCTGAGCCTCAGTTTCTTTATCATGCGAATGTTGATAATGCCTAGAATTTTGTGAATTAAATCATAATGGCTATGCCTGACGCATGCGAAGTGCTCAGGAAATGTTTTTCCTTAACCCTATCTGCTTCTTTCCCTAGCAAAAAATATTTATTCATAATCATTCATTGTTGTGAATGTCATATAAACTCAATAACCAAGAATGATTATCCTGTGAGAGAAGTTTCTTCCCTATATTTTGAGCTTTATTTCACAGCATTTGATATATACATATACACTGGGGAGTGGAGGGGAGATAAATAATTAGTGGCAAACAGTTTGAAAAATGTCCTCAAAACATTTTATGCATGGATAAATGAAGAGTCTAAGAGTTATTCCCCATAGTTATGGTGACACAGAGAGATAGTGGCAGATCCCATCCATCACAAGGAGACAGAGAGCATGGTACTCTATAAGTAGGTATTAGTTTCATATCTCAATATCAGTTCTCAAAATGTTTTACTTCTTCAATAGTTTAAAAACAAGAATACAACTCTCTCTGTACCTGTAGAACATTCAAAGACACGAGATAAAGTGTTGTAGTTCCTTTTAAACAATTTACCCATTATTGGGTACTTTCACAAAATAAGAAGCAACTACAGTGTACCTAACATTGTGTGCAATGGAACCTTCAAAAATAATTAAGAGAATGTTGTTCCTGTTCTCTGAGGAACTTACAATGTGAGTGGGAGGGGCAGGAACATCAGCAATGATCATAAAGACTTGAAAAAAAATTCTTATTTTTTCCTTTGGCATTACCATACACAATTTTAAATTGATACTGTTTAGGAAATTTAATGTGGATTTTATCACTCAGAAATTAAATTTAAAATTAAAATTAAGGGATGGTGTGTAGATTTTAAAGTATTTTCTAAAGGAGTATGAAGGAGCACAAGATGGAGAGAAAGAGAGACGGTTTATGTGAGAGTCAATACAACATGTAACAGAAACTTAGTTTTTACCTACTTTCTGTCAGAAAAATCACCCTTCTCCTGGCATTTATGTACATTTTGACTCTGGTGACCATACAGCTGAAATTTTAATACAACCACAGAATCTGAGACCTGATAGGAAGCAGAGAAATTACTTAGTCTTACTCCCTCATTTTTCAGGTAGGGAGCCAAAGGTTAAAAACTACCATTTCCCAAAGTATATTCTGGAAAATACTAGTTCCTCAGGACTTTAATAAGTGTTCTATGAAAAAAAAAATCTGTGGTTAAATACATTTTGGAAATACTAGATTTAATAAAGTTAGATTTATTTACTACAGAAATTCTCAAAGAATTGACTATGCAAACGTGCTCTGTGAATATTCACAGGGAGATAAAGTGTGCAGTGCCGTCCCCTCATCCCCATTTCTTTAAAGGCAGCATTTCATGAGACTACCTGTATAGAACACATTTTAGGGAACACTGCTCTAGAAAATTTAACTCATGGATATGACTAAAAGAGCTCTGACTTTCTCAAGGTTGGGATTAGAACCATCTTCAGGCTGCTGGATTTAGGGAGCTTTCTACGATTATCACTTTGATAACCCTCTGAAAGAGTAAGAACAAGTTTGAGGTTTCCTCCAAAATAAACAATTTTGGCAAACTATATTCTGTGGTAAGTTCTTTATTTTGTTCAATAATGGAAGATAAAAATGTATTTTCTGAGAAATATTCACAAATCAAATATGCCATTTGCTTATGGTTGCTGGGAGTAATACCATGTCTTTGATATCATCTTATATGGTCACAATCTTTTCCTGACTTCTGTCTGAGTCACTTCTCTTTTTAAGTGGAGGTTTACAGGGACCAGAAAGTCAAAGAAGCAATAGTGAGCAAAAGTGACCAGTTCTAGTCTTGGCTTTCTTAAACTTTTTTCATTGACAGTTTCTTTTTATAGGTGAGCCAGTGGGCTGAAGGCTTAGAAACTCGTACATTGGAAACCACTTGATGAAATGTCATTGAAGCTACTCATATACTTCTGAAAAGCTATGGCCGACTTGCTAAGAACCTAGTCTGCTTTAAGAAGTATGTGTCATTCTGTTAGAGGAATAAAAATAGGGCATATGTGCTCTTGACTTCTAATAGCAAAGGGTTATGCAAGTAATATGTCCCCTTTGCTTCCATGGACTTTTTTTCTTTAAATATTCCACAAAAGAAGGGAATGAAAGCTGAGTTTTTGAATACTTTCATTTTTTAAATTTCAAAGCAGAAAATATCCAGTATTCAGTTTTAATTTTATATGCTTGTGTGTGCAAGCATGAACGTATATGAGTATGACAGCTGACAATGATATCTGTACTGCTCTTAGGATACAGCAAATCCTCATGGCTATTGTTTTAAAGAAACTGTGCCCTCGTGATTGTTTTACTTTATTTTAACTTGTTTCTGCTTAAGTTAACTTGCATTTGACATTGTTCATTTATTTCACCAGACTTGTGTCATTTTACAAAAGAAAAAAATGTTTAAAATGGTTTTTCTCTGTTTGCCTTACTTGGAGGTCTAGGACTCTAAGTTTGTTTTTTAAGGACACTCTTCTCTGTCTACTGTATACACTATAAGTATCTATGCTAGAGAGCTATATATGTCACTAAGACCCTAAAAGTTCATGGCCGGAAAGATAAGAGGATCTTGCAGTAAGGTGTCAGAAAATCCAATAACTGGAATGAAAGAAAAGAAACAGAAAGACTGATGGGATGGAGCAAAATAAGAGTTTACAAGGAAAGAAGCTTAAGTAGGTGAAAGTCTAGAATCCCAAGGGTGGGGCACTGAAAAGGAAGACTTCAAAGAAAGGACTAAGTTATCAGATGATAGCAAGAACTCAAACCCAAATACTGACACACCTGTCAGTGACTCAAAGCTCCTTACCCAACACAGAAAATGCAGGGCATGACTGTCAGAAAGTGAGGCAGATTTATTATTATTTTTCATTTTGCTAAAAGAAATACACTGAAATAACTTATCTCTCTAAAATGTACTCCAATTATGTTGATATTGTTGAAAATATTTGAGTAGACTTTTAGTTTTTAGAGGTGGTCACATATTTCCTTCCCTCCTTCCTTCGTTTTCTCGTTCTCTTGTTCTCTCTTTCTCTCATTCTCTCCCTCTCTCTCTTTCTTTCTATCACTTACGTCTTTAAAGAAGATTTACTATGCAAGATACTATGCTAGACACTGTTATTGTCCTTGAGAATTTCACAGTCCCATATATTAAATATACACAAAATTGCTAAATTTTGGGGTTGAGGCATTTTTAACTCATAACTAGAAGTCAGAGTTCAAAAGAGGCTAACTGTGATGACTAAGCCGAATAACTCTTAGGTCACAATAAGTAATAAAGTTGATATTCTTGGGTGGCTCCTAAACTATTTGTGAAAATTTCCCAACATATTTTAAGAAATAACATCAGCACTAAAATAAGTGTAGTTTTGTGAAAGCACAGTTTGAAGAGCAACACTCATCTGAATGAATAATTCAAGAGAAAAATATTCAGCAAATACCTGCCACATACTAGTGTACAACACATTCTCAGGATGAAGCTGTATAAAGCACAACCCTCGCTGTTAGGAAACTTATGTCCTAACAGCAAATAGTTATAGTTAACCACAATCTAAGACATTCTCTGAGCACCACATCTGTTCTTACTATTAGCAAATCTCATTAGTATTTTGTATTTGGCATTGTTCTGTGGATACAGAGATAAAATGTGGCCTTGACTTCAAGGAGCTCACAGTCTAGTGAAGTAAAAAAAAGAAGTAAAAAGGACAATTTCAGTGTTGTGTAATGAATGCTAGGATCAGAGTGGGCCCAGAGCATG
Organism: Tapirus indicus; assembly: GCA_031878705.1. Lineage (NCBI taxonomy): Eukaryota > Metazoa > Chordata > Mammalia > Perissodactyla > Tapiridae > Tapirus > Tapirus indicus. The sequence goes on from CM062926.1 coordinate 60,081,018, forward strand.
CAAGAGAGCAGGCTTGCTAGAGAAGCTCTGAAAGATAAGTGAGAGTGAGCCCAGGGGAGGAGAGGGTGCATGTCAGACACATGAGAGAATACAGAAAGGCAAGAGAGAGAAGAACCTGTTTGGAGAAGTTGGTTCAGTAGGGCAGGACTGTACTCTTTGTGTGTGTATGGGGAGATGGCACGAGGGTGCTGGGAAAGAAGAGAGATTGGAGAGATAATCTTGAAGGCCCCATATGCCCTGCTGTGGAGTTTGGCCTTTGTCGAGATGGTAAGAAAGCTACCGACAACTCTCTGGGGGAATCCCGAGAAGAGAGGATTTTTGGTTGGTATGTTTTTTCCAGAGAAACTTTCAACAGTATGATTGACACTTCAGTTCAGGGTAGGCAGGCCTGCTGACAGGAGAGAAAAAAGAAACTAAGGGCAAAGGCCGCATTCAGGAAGTGGGAACAGTATTAGACAAAGTACAGAGCAGGGAAGTCAGTCCATGTTGAAAGAGGGACAGTGACTGGTAAGAAAGAAGTGATATAAGACATGAAATTGTGGAAGGCCTTGAGGGCGGAGGCACTAAGGAGCTTAAATGCTATTCCACTGGCCAGTTAAGAGGGAGCTTGAACCGAGATGAACAGAAAACAATAGCGTCATTTACAGCAAAAACAAAATAAAACAGAAACAAACAATGATGACAAAAGAAGAAACAGAAAGAGGAGGAGAAGCTGGTCTTAGAACATGAAGAGCTCAGTTTTGGTCTTGTCTCCTGGATTCATCATCATATCTCCTAAGATTTTAAGTACTGAAAAGAGAACGTTAACTTACCATCTCCTTTTGTTGTATTTTGCATGGGCTGCCAGTTTGTAGAAAAAGCCACCTGGCCACTAAAGGATCTATTCAAAACACCAAAGGGTTTCATAAAGCCTTACAATGGCTAACTTGGGTTAAGAGCTTCCAGGTAAGCCTTTTTAGGTCGCCTGAGGAAAGCATCTATTCAACCCTACCTTTTATTTTCCCTAATGGGAAAGAATTGAACATCACATCCATTCATTTTTGAAATGACCACAGTTTGGAGCTGTTAATTTCTATATTGATTAGAGTCTCTGAAGTATGAATATGTATGTGTGTGAACATATATACTTTCAACTAAGCAGAAGATGAGGAAATTTTCATGAGAAAATATACAGTAAACGTGTCCTTTTAAAATGTAGCCTGACTCTGATGGCAAGGTAAAGCTCTTATGCCAATATCTTTTTACTGTCACTTTCTTGCCAACTGACCAAGAGTCCTAAATCATCTACTTTGTTATCACTTAACAGAGAAGCAAGTCATTTGAGAGTGGTTGCTTAAAATTAATTGAACCTGCCTTGATTTTTGTAGATGGTATAAAGCCACATTTATGCAGAAATATCTGGAATTATATTGCTTCAGGAAAAAGGACAATGGCTATGAAAACCTTTTAGTGTACACTACCTGTCAAATCCGTGAACTGAGCCCCAGCATCGTATCATTTTTGTTAGACCAGTGGTATTTGCTAAATTATAGCAGGAGACAGGTTTGTTTTTTTTTTTCCTTTTGGCTACTTAGATCAAAAGAAAGGTGTACATTTTATTTTTAATCCCATTACTTCACATGAGCCCAGACAGAACATCAAAGACAAGGTATGCAGGTTTAACCATTAGCACCAACATAATCCAAAGCTGAAAATCTCTTCCAGATAGCTACCTCACTTTGAAATAGACCACAGTTATGTTTTTCAGAGTCAATATTACTCTCTTTAATTTTCACCGCACTTAAAAAGAAAAAAATATCCAAGATATGTGATTTTGCCCTACAGCATCAAGCATAAGTTTGTAGAGCAATCTAATATTATTAGAATAAAATGCAATTCACATATACTTTTTTCAGTTGGCTCAGCTGTCCATCTCAATTTCATGAAAGGGAGGAAACTGAATCAAATGCAGTTGCAAATCGTATTTGAGGAGGGCAATGCTTCTCCACATCTGAAGTCTATTGAAAACTCATGAGTAAGAACTTGGGGAACAAATCCTTTCTGTTCAAAAGATGTGTCAGCGGAGAAATTCTCAGAAAATAGCACACAATTCATCAGAAATCATGCATTTCTTTTCCAAGCCAGATAATAAAAGAAAGTTGCAGTTTTGAATTCTTTCCAAGGGAAACTAAATATAAGAAGGTAAAATAATTCACAAAGATTTGCATTAGAAAATGTACCATAAGCAGGGGAAAGATAAAAAATATTTAACAACTAGATAGCCTGGGAGCCAACCATCAGAATGTACAATGGAAAAGTAATTGGTACAGATGTATCGGTGTACAGCTTTGGCTTCAAAAATGTCCAAAATTCTCAGATGAAACAAAGCTGGTTTTGTGGAAATATGTGGTGGCTGACTTGAGATTTCCTGGTAACATCATTATCATCATTACACCACCAAGAACAAACGTTCATCAAGTTTCTAGCACTTGGTGCACCACCACTAGCCTCTGGGGATATAAAAAGGCATCTATGCCTTCATGGCTCCTCCACAGGGAAGATGGACTGTGGTGTACACCTAAATACTTAAATCACAAAGTAACCCACGCTTAGTGCTAAAGAGTGGCACAACCCACAAATGTTAGAGAAATTCTCAAGAGGATGCTGCAGCTCAGGAATAAATGGAGTTATCTCATGGAGAAGAGAGAAGCTGAATTTAGACAAAGTATGATCAGGGGGCCGGCCCGGTGCTGTAGCGGTTAAGTTCCCACGCTCTGTTTTGGCAGCCGGGGTTCGCAGGTTCAGATCCCGGGCGCGGACAGACGCACCGATTGTCAAACCATGCTGTGGCAGCAGCCCATATAAAGTAGAGGAAGATGGGCATGGACATTAGCCCAGGGCCAAGCTTCCTCAGCAAAAAAAAAAAAGAGGAGGATTGGCAATGGAGGTTAGCTCAGGGCTAGTCTTCCTCACATACAAAAAAAATGATCAGGTATCCAATAAGAATTGAGAAGAGAACAGGGCAGTTTAGGAAAAATAGAACATTAACTGAATACCTACTACCAGAACTTGGATGTGTGCATAATCAAATTACCCCCATTTAATCTTCTCAGCACATGTCTTTTACTCTTATTTTACCAATGAGGAAATTAAGGCTCAGGGAAATTAAATAATTTAAGACCATGCATCTATTAAATGGTAGAGCCAAGATCTGAATCCAGTTCTAGTCCATCTAAAGTTCATGTTCCTTCCACAATATCACAGTGCATCAACTAGAAGGAAGAACACTAGGAGTAAAGTGCAAAAGTAGAAAGAAATGTGGATGATATACTTGGAGAAGCATGAATGTTCCCCTCATAGAGGGGAAAAGTGAGAGAGGAGGCAGTCAGGGAGAGAATGTATGGCTTTATGTGGCAGGCTGAGGAATGTGGCTTTCATTAGTAGGTAGTAGTAACTAAAGATTTTAATGCAATGGGGTTATACTGGTTGATGTTTTGGTAAGGTTAATTTAGCCATAGTGTATAGGAAAGATAAGGTGTGGAGCAAAAGGAAAGAGTTTAAGGCTAGAAGCAGAGCAGTATAACTGAAGACTGTTACACTACTTGGGCTTTATTATGTTAGTTCCAGCAAGAATTGAAGAGAGAGCCAAATGTGAAACACACTTTCTAACCAGTTATGATACATGGTCACTACTGATTTTACAATTTTGAAATCACCAAATTTGATGCTGGTATGAACTATCAGACTTAACAAGTTTATATGGAATGGGCCAGAGGAGACTATCTGCTGAACACAGAAATGAAAGGCTGTCCACTCGTGTTACATGTGGAGAATCATAACCAATGATTTTTGATAACCAATCTCTGACCAGCCTCTCCATGTGGACTTAAAGAAATGAGCAATTTACTAATACTATCAAATCAAAACATATAAGACACAGGACCAAGAGATTTGATATTGAAAAATGAGAAATGATGCTAACCTTATGAGACCAAAAGGCCATGTTTTATCCATAGATGGTAATTTCATATTTGGCTAGAACAAAATATTAGCTAAATAAGACATGGTAAAAGTTAATAAATTAAGGACTTTTTTGTTTTTCATTATTGTTTTTAACTGAAGAGTAGATATGATCCACTATCATATCAAAAATCTATTTCTACTCTTGCAGCAGAATCAAACTGGATAAAACATAAAACCATTTTTCTAAATATGTATGCTGAGTATATAATATGATACAGCATACTGTAAGAAGAAAAGTCACCCAAAAGAACTTCAGTGACTCTTCAACTTTGAGGTAAGTGACCTTGATTCTTTTTAAAACCTGACAAGATCACATGATATAGAAAAGTAAGCAGAAAAGGCTAAAGAAAGAAAGTTTTTCTTAGAAGGCTGCCCAGTTAACTCTCATTAAATATTATTGGAAAATAGTCAACACTTACGGTGCTCCACCATAATGATAGCAATAAAAAGAGAGAAAGACTAAGTATTTTTATATATTCATTTTCTTTTGAGGAATCTAATAGTGCTTTTGAAAACACTCTGGAATGTACACACTATCTGCTATGTAGTGTCTGTCTTGTCTGTCTGTCTCTCTCTGAGGTTTAATCACAGAGGTAACCTCTCCTGGGATTATAAATCAAAAGTCTATATCATTTGGAAAAAGAGGTATTCAAAAACCAGGACTGATATGAGTGACTTGAGATAAGAGGTCCATCCTAGAAGCTCTACCCAACGGCAGTCAGGAGAGGCATCCACTCAGAATGAAGGCGGAGGCAGTAGTCAGGCCATCTGGAGACAAGATCTTTCTTCTTTATGCTAAGGTATAAGCCATCCACAATATTCATATCAATGTTGAGTTCACCTTTCTGATAAATTGCAGGATGAAATCATCATGTAAGTATTTTAGAACCCTACAAATTTCTCTAATTTGGGATAGAATCTACATGGTTCTAAAATGTCAGCTGAGTTCTATTCCACATTGAATAGACTAGTTTTCTGACAACTTTTATGTCTTTATAATTCTAACAATATTCTATGACTTCATGTAAATTTAGCTGGATTTTTTTAAACAAAATATTTGATATGTATTTCATTATCAAGATTAAAGGTGATTCTGAAGAAAGGATGATGTTTAGAAAACCATGTGTGGAGTACAGTTGGCTCTCCATATCCAGGGGTTCTGCATCCCTGGAATCAACCAACTTTGGATTGAAAGGCCTATGATGATTGCATCTGTACTAAACATGTACAGACTTTTTTTTCTTGCCATTATTCCCTAAACAATACAGTATAACAACTATTTACAGAGCATTTACATTATATTAGATATTATAAGTAATCTAGAGATGATTTAAAGTATACAGGAGGATGTGTGTAGGTTATATACAAATACCATGCCATTTTATATAAGGGACTTGAGTGTCCATGGATTTTGTTATCCCTGGGGGTCCTGGAACCAATCCCCCATGGTATCGAGGAACAACTGTATTGGATCATCTAGAATCATTTTGCTTATGTATATTACAGTAGCTAACTGAATGCTAAAGTGATTTTCTGTCACCCTATATGGTAAGATTAAGATTTTTGTTCTTCATTTGTGAAGTCATTCACCTATACGTCCCAAACTACCTTTCTTGGTAGAGAGACAATGAGGCGTTTAATTCTTCTACTCAAGCACAGTATTAAAGTAATAAGATAAAAAGAAAAGAATTAACTACTTAACTGAAAATTGCAGTCCTTGGGAAACTTAGAGGATTTTAATGACAAGGCATATCAGGATTCCTTTTGCATATATACTGTACTATCTCTAAATATATACATATTTATATATATATATATATATATGGAATATATATATATTCCTTTTAAAAACAAGCAATTAGACCAGTTTAACATACTTTGTAAATTGACTATGACAGCAACATGTGTAAGTGGGTATTTGCTGCTATATAATAATATTTTATGGTAGCATCCTTCCAGAGTTTACTATTACTATTATGGTTAGAAAGAGACCATTATAAGGAAAGTGACATTTGGTTTTCATTTCGAAAACATATTTCACATTCTTGAATTTAATCTTATACTCCATCAAAAGATGGAAAACCAATCTATTATCAATCATTCAACAATGCCCAGCAATTGTAACTTGTAGAAAGTTATTTCTTAACTATTAAGGGAAATACCAAATCATTCTATGCCATTGGATTAATTCTCAGGGAGTTCACTGAGTCTTTGAAGAATGAAATGAGCTGATGTTTCAGACCAGCTGATAGAACGCTATTTCTCACATTGGTTTGAAAGCTGTTTTAACACAGTGAAGACACCAAGTATGTATTAAGTGCCCAGTGCATGCCTCACCAGATTAGTTGCTGAAAAGATATACAAAGGCCCTAGGGAGTCAACAAACTAATGTGGAGCTAGATGTACATACCTCAAACAACTAGGGAATAACATAATACATTGTATAGCCAAGTGATGAGTGATTAATATACATGGATTACAGGAATTCAGAGAAGGGAAAGAACAGTGCAGGATGGAGTCGCTTATGATGATTACATGTCCAATGAAGAAAATAGGCCTTTCTCTTACTTTTCTTTCATATGGTCAGTCATTTAACAAATATCTGCTGAGCTCTTACCAATATGTTAGGAGCAGTGGCAAACAAGGTAGAAAGAGTCCTATGGTGTCTACAGTCTATCTGAGGGTGGTGGAGTTGTGTGGAGGGTGAGTAAACCAATAATTACACAAATAAACTACTATAGTTAAGAATATCTAAAAATGTATTAAACTTCTATAAAAGAAAAAAATGCAGCTTGAAAGTATATAATGGGTAATGTCATACTTCTTTAAAATAACCCAAATAGCCAAAAAAATCATGATTTAACTTTATTTCATTAGCTGTTAGCCTGTGATCCCAGACCAGTGGTACAAAGGGGTGCCATGGTCCTGGTTCCCCTTATCTACCCCCTGCCATCATCACATTTTCTCCCCTCCCCGCCCCTGCTTCTCACTCAAGCTCATGTGCGTGCTCCCTGTCTCTCTCTCTCTCGTGCGCGCGCTCACACACACATAGAGTTTTATCTGTGATATACATTTGTACATAGGAACATCTACTTTATAGTTCATAGTTAAAGTGATGGGGTAGCTAAATCTTCAGAAGAAAGTGAAGAGACAGTTTGCCTACTGGTGTTAGCATTTGCTGTAGCTATTCCTGGCACTGGGCAACACATGTTTTTAATAAACTTGTAAAAACAGTGTAGATCTAGCTGTAAATATGTTTTGCTTGGTAATGTAGGCTGAATATAATGATTAGATTGACAGTTGTTGGGTTTTCCCCCCCTAAAAAAATCACAGTAAAACACAAAGAGGAATAGTTTGAATGAGAGGGCCCAAGACAGTATCATGATACCAACACTGTGTTGATAATTATTGTTTATGACAACAGTCAATTTACAGTAAAAACATGCTGCTGTTTTCCTTATTCACAGCATTACACGTTTTGTTTAGTCTCTTAGAAATATCTAGCTCGATGTGAAGTAGCCTATATCTATAATTAGAACTAGGCCACACAATCAGATGCCTGTCATTATTGTGGCAAGCAGCTAAAAAAAATAGAACAAAAATTGAAAATACTGATACATGACTTGGCGAAATTATTCTTTAAAGCAATATATTTATTTCAGTTTTCATTATTATCAATAATATGCAAAGGCCACAAAAATATATGTTAATAACTAGTAAAAATAAATAAAATAATGAGTATTATCTACTAATAGGACATCAACCTTCAGTAAGTTAAATCCAAACTTGGTATAATGTCATTTAAAAACTTTGCATAGAAATTCAACAGAAACTTTCTGAGATTTTAAACTCCACTTCCTAGGACTAACAGATATATTCTATACGAACCCATTTATTAACAACTACTTGTCAAAAAGACTCTTCTTCAATAACTAAAAAATTATTGAGGAGTTTCCATTCAGAATAGAGTCACATATAATATCTGCAGCCTAATACTGTTTCATAGTAAAATATCAGAGACTAATATTTCTCAAACTTGGAATAACTGAGCCAAATCTTATGCTCAGTATATCAAGAGAAATCTGTTGTATACATAAGTGGATACAATTAATTAAGCCATCTACTTAAGAAAGACACAGTAGGCACACAACAAATTTAAATATATCATGGGTAATGTGGGAAAGAAGGAAGAAATAAAGATTTACAAAACAAAAGTCTGTCCTCTAGAAGCCCATAAACTACAACACTTACATATAGCCACAGATCTATATACCTTATTACCAAATAATAATATCTAGATTTGGAATTAAGTCCTAATCAAAACTAATACTGATCAATTTCACTGTCATAATTTTGTTTCTCTGCTGACAAAACAGAACTGCTAAGAGATCTTTTTAAAATTAAGTATATGTAGAGAACAAGGAAAATTGTTCGAATATGAGCCTTCAAATTTTAGACAGGCTGTCAAGAGAAAATGTTCTATATGTCCCCAAAGGGAAGCAATAAGAACAATGAAGGAAGCTATAAGGAGAGATATTTTTGCTCCAGGGAAAAATGAATTCTAATAATCAGAGTTGTCCAAAAATAAATCAGCTGTTTTAGTAGGTAATGAGTTCTCAGTGACTAGATGAAGCAAGTACTGACTGGGCACCTACGTGGTGGGGATGGTATAGAGAGTATCAAAATAGTTGAAGGGGATGCCTTTATAATTAAATGGATTAAATGTTAGTAATAATGATGATGGTAAACGTGATGGATTTATAAAGCATACAATTTGAACTTTGAGACTAAAAGGGCAATTGATTTTTTAAAAATCCTCTTTTCCTTAATTCTTGTTTTAAATGACAGTAACTGAAGCTTAACTGTTTATGTAACTTTTATAGGAATCTATAAATCTTTCCCAAAATTGACTTCAATTTTATTTTTGGTCAGTAGTCAGTTGTATCAGTGAAGCTGGTTCCTTTTCCTTTCAGTAAGTGCAGGCATATGCACACGCACACACACAGTTTATTTTGTTTCCATTATTTCCAAGTCTACATACTCTTCCACAGCTTTGTGGTGTTTTTTTTTTCATTTAACAATATATCATGGACATCTGTCTGATCAGTAAATACACACCTACTTCATTCTTTTTAACAACTGCATAGTATTCCACTGAATGCATATGCCATCATCTATATTAATAGACATTTGGGTTGTTTCTAAAATATTACTTCAAAAATACTGCAAAAGATAATTATCATTGTACATTCATCTTGCTGTTATGCTAGTATTTCTTCAGGAAAGATAACTATAAATGGGATTATTACATCATAGAGCATGCACATTACAAATTTTAATAGAAACTGCCCACTTGCTTTACAGTTACATCAATATCCTAACAAGCGGGTATGAAAGTGCCCATTTCCTCACATCCTTACCAATAACTTTGCATTTTCCTGATCATTACCATGTACAAGGTATCATGATAGGACCATGAGAGTTGCAAAGAAGAACACGCAGTTTCTCCCCCTAATCTAATTGGTGAGATTTTAAAAATATACACAAACAGGGGGCCAATCTGGTGGCGCTGCGGTTTAGTTCTTGCTTGGCAGCCCGGGGTTCGCCGGTTTGGATCCCGGGCGCCCGCCGATGCACCGCTTGTCAGCCATGCCATGGCGGCATCCCATATAAAGTAGAGGAAGATGGGCATGGATGTTAGCCCAGGGTCAGTCTTCTTCAGCAAAAAGAGGAGGATTAGCAAAGAATGTTAGCTCAGGGCTGGTCTTCCTCACCAAAAAAAAAAAAAAATATATATATATATATATATATACACACACAAACAGAGAGCTAATAATACAACACAGAAATAAAGAAGTAGCTGAGACAGAAAATGTTCCACGAGAAGGTAGAGGTGACTGTGAGGTTTTTGGAAGGCAGGAAGGATTTAAACAAAGCTGTGAAGAATGGACAGGACCCTGAAGGGCAAAGAGAAGATGGAGGGACAGTCCAGGTGGGAGGAAGCAACTACAAATGCTGGAGTGAGATTGTTTTAGCTAAAGCAGATATAAGTAGGTGAAATAGGTTCACATTTTATTCTCTCTTACGCTGCTTTCTTTTTCTTCATATTACTTATAATTACCCCAAATTATATAGTTATACATTATATAGGTATACATTTACTTGTTTATTGCCTGTGTCCTCACTGCTCCAAAGGGGTAGTTGTCTTGTCATGTTCACTGCGGAGTCTCCAGAAGCTGAACCATGCCAGCACATAATAGGCCCTCAGTAAATAAATGAGTTGGCTGAGGGAAGGAATGTCATGCTGACGTCACTCTGAGAGGAGTCAGAAATGTCAAGGTAAAGAGTCTGGATTTACAGGACTTATTTGGAAACTGAAAAATAATAACAGGATAAAACTAAGAGTGCGAGGTGATGAAATACAGTGGTGTTTGTGGGAATTTAATCTGGTTTTGTAATGCAACATGAACTGGTCTGGTGGCAAAACTCTAAGGCCAGCAAGGAGATTACTGCAATACTACAGGGGTCAAGAAAACAAACCTGAGAATGGGTGGAAAGAATATTCTGATGGGAAGAGCAAAGGACTTGGTGACTAAATGACTAATCATAGCAACCATTTAAGGGAGTGCTTCATTTGTGCTTGTTTTGTGTTAAGCACTCCACACACATTTATTTAACCCTGTGAGACAGATATCATTATCCCAGTTTTCAAAAAGAGGAAACTGAGATACAGAAAGGTTAAGTAACTCACCCAAAGTCACACAGCTAGTAAATCGCCCAACAGGAATCATTCCTCATTCTGTGTCTGTAAAGCTTGTGCTCTTTCCCTTATCTTAAAGGAATAAACACGGCTCTGGGCATAGGGGAGGTGATCCTGGTCATGCAACAATATTGCACATACATATTCATGTCCAAACTCTGGCATTCCCAAGGAAAAGGAAAATGATCAAGTATGGGCCCAGTCAGTGTTTTCTTGACCAATTAATGGGTCATGAGATCAATTTAGTGGGTCACAACTAGCATTTTAAAAAGAAATGAAATAGATAATATAAAGAGGAAAAGAAAACATTAAAGGGAATTGTGCACAATATTGTTTCATGAAACTCGTTTTAGATATATGTGCATGCATGCATGTTTTGCTGATGTGAATGAGGCATCATAGTTTAGAGAGTGTTTCACACATTCTCACTGCATCCTGGTGGGGTTTCCATCTTCCTTTTCAGACTGAAGAATCTGAGGTTCAGGGTGGTAGAGCCAGGACTGGAAACCAGGGCTCTACTTCCAACCCCAGGCTCCTCTTTCCAGCACAGCAGCTCCTCATCAGCAAACCGAGAAAGCAAGTTCAACAGACTTGTTTCTTTTGGCCTTCATTTAGCCAAGGACAGGCTGAGGGTCCACAACCTTTCTGATCTTCAGCATGTGTAGGAACATTAAGACCACCTCATTTTGTATTAAGGAATTAGAAGGAAACAAATAATTTCAAGGAGAGCTGCACTCTAGCCACTCCACCAAAAATGATGTTAGAATCTGCCCACCCAGGCTGAGGTCCTTAGAAGAAATGGAGAAAAAAGCCCCATTATCTGAAAAGTCAGAAGAGCAAAGGTTCTTTGCTTACATTCTAATAAATATATTTGTGAAAAGAAAACTGTAAAGGGAATTCTGTTTTCCCACTCACTTCTATAGCCTCAGAATGTTAGAACTGGCAGGTGCCTTATAGATCATTTAGTCCACTCATATTACAGAAGAGGTAACAGAAGCCCAGACAGGTTAAGTAGGTGAACCTAAAGTCACACAGCTAATGAGTGGCAGAGCCCTGAAGGACAAAATCTTGCTAACATTCATGTTCTTAGACAAATCACAGCTTATTCAAGAAATGTTAAAGAGGTGTGGATTTAGGGTCAAAAAGGAGTTGGCTGTGAGGGTTTTGCCTTGAGTTACTTGAAGGCTGATGATCTCTGGAGGTCTAACCTGGCCTGGATTATGAGGCTGACGTCTTTGGACCTCAACTAGTCCAGACTCCCGTCCACAGGCACTGCACTGACCTCAGCTGTCCTGGGACCAGCACCCCAATCCCTGCCTGAGATGCCTCCCCAGAGACAAGATGCCAGCCCTTATCCCTACGTTAGTAATGCCATTCATTTCTCCTTCTTTGCTTGGCTTCCTTTGAAGCCAAATTCTTTCATTAGCTCATAATGTTGACAAGTGTGGTAACCATTGATCAAACAGATTGAAAATAACATGAATTTTAAAGATATTGTTTTATAATAAATATCTGTCTCTGGAGGCTGTTGTTTAATAAGAGATTTTAAAACCCAAAATTGGCCCCTAAAAGCTTGAAACTACATCCAACTTATGTTTGATGTTCTGTAACTAAGAAACAACTTTTGAAAAGGAAGAAGAAGATAAAAAATGAACTTAGGCTAACAGTGTAGATGCCAAGTTTCAGTCCCTTGAGCTGTGAAAACCTTCCAATCAGTCTGTAAATGAGGTAAAGGAGGATTCATGCATTGCTAAATATTTATTGTTGCTAAGTTTCATCACTGTTAATATACAGGTAATGGATGACTTTTTGTCCTTTGAAGTCAAATACCACCACTTAAGTGGTGACAAGCACTCACCTCCCTGAAATGGACACGCAAACCCACATGCACACACACATGCACACATATACACACACAGACACAACCCTCTTAGAGTTTTATCTTCTAAAACCAATGATTCACATGGAATTTTTTAAAAAAGGAATTAAAAGAGGAAAAAGGAAAAGCCTATCAGCTTTCATTTTTCATCCTGCTTTGGACATTTTACTCAGCAAAATGCATAGAGGTTTTGAGGCCCTTTTGTTCTTATCTTGGGACTTGTGAGGAAGTCAAGACAATCGTGTGGAGCAAAGCAGGAAATGCAGTGAGGCAGAAGGACTGGGGCATCTACTGGAACTACTCCCAAGGGCAGGGCCAGCACTAAAGGAATGGATTCACCTGCAGGGGGCAGCCAAGTGGGCACAACAGTGGATGTGGTAACTACCCTATTGCCCCCGATCCTTTGAATGGGATCTCTTAAGAAGGTCCACCTACAAGCCTACAATTACTCTAGATCTTGAGGCAGTTATGTCTGGATCATGAGAGAGACCTGGAATCCCAGCCTCATCATATATAAATGAATAAACTTAACCAGGTGGCAAAATGGAAAGAGGTGTATGATGATTAGAATTGGATTTCAGACCCACACCTTTGAGGACTAACTACTGGCTCCACCACTTACAAGCTCTGTGACCTTGAGCAAGTTATTCCATCTCTCTGTGCCTCAATTTAGCACTTGCCTCAGAGGGTTGTTTTGAAGATCGGTTAATACACATCAAATTCTTAGGAAAGCTCCTGACACATAGTAAGTGCTATATTGTATAAGTATTACTATACTTAGATATACTTTACTATACTCTAGCTTTCTGATGCCATATTTAAAAGGAGCAGCCAGCACCCAACTTTAGCTGATGCTGGAACACTGCCATATCTTCTCATTTTTCAGTAAAAGCCAGAAATTTGGACTTTCATGTGAAATGTCAAGGCTTTTAAATGCTGGGAACAAATTCAGGTTTGGTTTATTTTTGAAAGACTGTATGGTCTGAACAAAACATGTCTACAAGCTAGATTGAGTCCTGAGGCCTGCCAGTTCATGATGGTGGCCAATTGAACCTACAACCAAAACTTCAGGGTCATTGGCCCGTATCCTACTTCATTCTTTGGCACAGCACTTCTCACAATCTTGCATTCAGCTTACTTATTTATCTTCTGTCTCTCTCCCCTCCAACCATCACACAAGAATTTATCCTTGGGGGTAAAGATTTTGTTTTGTTTTGTTTTCACTGCTATATCCCTATATCCCAGAAGAGTGCATAATGTATAATAAGTGCTCAAACGGAGTTGAATGAATAAATGATCATATCTTAATTCTCATCCTCTCCGTCTAGGGCTGGTCCAGCCTGTCCACATTCCTTCCTTTTAGCAGACTGGGTCACACGAGGATGAGGAGAGTAAAGTCTACAAGTTCAAGAACTAAAGTGAATTGTGGTTTTCCTGGAGGGAGCCCAGCAGGCCTGGCTTTGAGAATCTACAAAAAACAGGGTAAGTAAATGTCAGAGAGGTAGTGGTGCTGAAGAATCCAAGGATTTTTCAAAAGCCTTAGCAAAACTATCACAAGTGTCTTCCAATAAAACATTTTGCAATGGCAAAACAATCTCTCTCAAGAAATTTTTGACAAGGTGAATTTCTGTATATTAAGATGGTTTAACTTCCATCTGGAGACCCATCCAAAACTATACCCTCGTGTAATACCTGAACAAAAGCAATTAGAGTCAATTTCTAAAAATGGCCCTAAAGCATCCACACTGCCTACAAATTGCTTTTAAATACCAAGGTGAGCATGACATTGAATTTCCCTATATGACCAGAAAAACATAAAACGTGTGTGTGTGTGTGTACATACGTTGCCAACTAAAGGCAAATTAACTGACTACATGGTAACTAAATTGATATAAATAAGACAATTGTAATATTCACTTAAACTATATTAGAAAAATTCCCTGGACAACATCCATCCATCCATCCATCCATCCATTATGCTCTCTAAAAAACTGCTGTCCTTCCTATTTTAACTAACATAACACTACTTGATATTCATCAAGTGATTGAGAGACCAAAATGTGCAAGAGGCAAGGTGCCAAAGGTGAACATGATACAAGACACACAATTCTTGCCTCATGGAGCTTCCAGTCTCCTGTGAGGTCCAAACATTAAATAAATGCTCAAAAGATCATGATGATCCTGACTGCTTATCTCCCACATGACCCGGTCCTAGTCCCCAAAAAAGGCAATCTGACCTTCACCTCTGCGTGTCAGTGTTTCCTGCTCTTACTTTCAATTTGACTTTAGTGGATTTCTTCTAACCAGTAACATCTCTGTGTTGACTTTTAAGGCTTTAACAATTTAAGGAGAATTATAATACTTTTCCCAGATTTTTCAAATGAATTTTTTTTCAGGATTTGGTATTTGGAAAAACATATATTTCCAAGAAGTGCTGGGAAGAAATTCCCACATAGAAACACTATCCACAGATCATGGTGTGAATAGTGAGGATCTAGTGTTTAGGAAGAGCTTTTCTAATATAGACAAAACAGATTAGTTAGTCCAGAGAGAGTAGGCTACCAAAAGTCAATGAAACGGCTACAAAAAGTCTAGGGAGAAAAACTGAAAGGCAAAAAATACAAAGACTTTAGAAGTGCTTCTTCCCCTTCTCGTTCCTGGGATTTTCTTCTTCCAGTGCCTTTCCTTGGACTCTGACGTTCCACGGGGCTTGATTTTCGATCCTGTTCCCCTTTCACTCTATGTATTCCACCTGGAGTTTCAAACTCAAATGTCAATAGGGGCTAAGCAGGTAACATAAATAGGTGAAGTGAGTTGGTTGGGTACTCTGGCAAAAAAAAAAAGAGTGCCCTAATATTTACTGGTGCAGCCCTTTCTTAACCTAACATATTGCTGGTGTCTTGGAATGCAGGCCCAATATCACTAGGCTTAGATTATTATATGAAATCCATGGAGTTTTAAATGTTGGCTCAAATTTAAAACAAAACAAAACAGTGCAAATTAAATAAAACATATTTTAGGGATCTTTATAGTCTAAAGAACACCAATTTCCAGCTTCTAATTTATATTGTGACAAGTTTAAAAATCTTTATCCTTAGGTCTAATACTCTCCAGAGTTCTAATACTTGTATTCAGCTTTCAATTGAGTATATCTAGAAGTGCTCCTGCCACCCAGTCTGAATTCTTGAGCCCAAAACTGTTTCCAACAATCCTGCTCATTTCTCCTGACTTCTCTATCCTGTTGAATGGCACTGTTTGTCACCCTAGGTTCCACCTTCTCCCTCCCTCCCTCTTAGCCATCCCTATCTAATCAATCGTCAAGCCCCATAGAGTCTTCCTCAATTCCTTATCCTTGTCCCTTCATCTCTTCCAGTCCAGATAATTAGCATCTCACTTCAGTTATTACAACAAACCTTCTAATAGTTTTCTCCACTTAACTTTATCAACTCCACCACACTTAAATATATAACAAGGAAAGTTGATATTGTTTCTACCCTGCTCAAGTGTCTTGTTGGCTCTCACTACCCTACAGGATAAAACCTAACTCCTTTGCACAGCAAACAGAGCTTTCAGATTCTGACCTTTGACTGCTCAGCCAGCCTCATCTCCATTTGTTCCAAGCACATATCATAGGCTTGCAGAACTATGTGTCTATCACCAAACATGCCATAGTTTCTTCTGCCTCTAGCTTTTATACTTTCTCTCCGCTTTGCCTGAGATACTATTCTCATTAGTGTAGTCCCCTTGTCTACCTAGTCAACTTCAACTTATCCCTTAAGCCTTAGCTCAAGCCATCCCTGTCTTCCGCAGGAAGATTTAGGGTCTCCTTTGATTCCAACTGTACCCAAACAAACACAGACTACCTATTAAAAATAGGAAAAGAATAATATCATTCATCTTTATATCAGAGCATCTAGTATACCATCTGGTACAAGTGTTGGCTTCATAAATACCTGTTAAATAAAGGAAGAGTGAGCTACGGGTTTTCAGAAGAAAGAATGCATAGTTAGGGAAAAGAAAGAAAGGAATGAAGGATTTGTGTGTGGATGATCTCTGGCCTGGACTACTGCTAAAGTCTTCTGTCTAGTCTACCAATTAATCAAATCATGCCTCACCCATAGTCAACTTTCTAATGGCTTGCCAGTAAACTTAGAATGAATCCAAATTCATCACTATTACAAGGCCATGTCCATCTTACCAGCCTTGTTTCCTACACCTCTCCCCTTTTTACGTGGGCCTATTTCTAGTCTTAGAATGTGTTATTTGTTATTTCTTCTGCTGGAAATGCCCTTCCTCCTACTGCCTTGTCATTCAAGCATTAGGTGAAATGTCATCTTCTCAGAGAGGTCTACCCAGATCATCATCTATTCCAGCTACCACCTACAACCACCACCATCCTCGTTCCATCATGCTTTTCTTATTACCTGTTTTCTCTTCTTCATAGCTCTTAACAGTATCTGAAATGACTTCAGCTTATTTTCAGTCTCCAACACCAGAATGCAAATTTTATTCACCACTCTGTGCCCAAAATCTTTTATTTTTTGGAATAATATTTACATTGTGTGAATTCTTATCTCATTAGTTCTCAAGAAGTTCTAGAGAAGAATTCCATCAAACTTATTGATCTATAAGATTTGGCTCCACTAAAAAAAAAAAAAGCTTGAGTATGATGAATTAATCCAAGCATTTCAATCAAAACAAAGGATGAAACTGTTATCAGATCCAGATATTCTTATAATCATGGTTTTCCCTACAACAAAATTTGTCATCTCCTCTTGTAGGCAGGACCTATTTTGCTAGGCTATAATTTTTACATCACTCTCAACCGAACATCTTTGCATGGAGAAATTGTATGACCTGTCTTTTAAGAAAAGAAAATTATTGAAAATTAAGCTTTCAAAAACACTGTGAGTTTGACTCCAAAATAACTGTTAATGTCCAAGGACATAAACAGAAACAAATTAACAATTACCATTTCACAGATCTCAAAATGTTTATAAACAAAGAGACCATTTCTAAAAATATGAGTATCACTACTTTTTTGATTTTAATAATGGTTTGAGACACCTTTAGGTAAATCACTATTGAAAAGTAATTTTAGAGAATCATGTCATCACATAATAAAGTAATATTATTTCAGTGAATTGCTCTTTTAATAACCTTGAAGTTATAGTTCGCAACATAGTGTCCTTGTTGAGTATGAATATTTAAAATTAAAATGTTTGTGCAATCTTGAAAAATAAGGTTAAAATATTTTAAATCACATAATTTCATTTTTATAGCTGAGAAGTTTAGGAAAATCAAATATTTTGCATCAGGAACTCTACTCTTCTCTTACAATTCATATTTCAGGTGATAGGATTTTCATCAATGTACAAGAATTTGAGCGACTATACATCCACTGTGGTTTCCTTCCGAGCAAAGCTACTTTTGGAATCTATGAATTCCTTCCATTTCTGCATTTTCTTTGAATTGCCCTGCTAATTAGATGACCTGAAATATAAATAAAATCTCCAATTTGTAAAACTGTATAATTAAAATCTAAATATAAATTATCACTAAATCATTTGGTTAACTCCATTAGCAGGCAATAATGTATGATGATGATGAAGAAAATAAATGACAAGCTCCTCCTCCTCTATTAACATTTATTGAGTGCTTATTATGTCCCAGATGCTGATATGTTTTACTTCATTGTAAGGTAAGCTGTATGAAGTAGCTACTATTAATACTACTATTGGACAGAGATGAGGAAATTGAGGCATAGAGAGGTTAAGCAGTTGCCCTAGGTCACATGACCTGAAAGTCGTGGAGTACAAACCCAGGCAATATGCCTCTAGAGCCCTTGCTAATAGGCACGACATTTATAAGTTAATATATGAGAAGCTTTTAAAACAGAGCACAGTGTAAGCTCTTAATGTTAGCAATTATTACATTGTTTCTATGTTTACTCATCCATTTCACCTCAAGAGATATAGCCTGTTGATAGTATCCTTCTTGTTTATAAATATAGCAAAAAACTGCATTTCACTGAGGGCTCTTTAATTTGTCTCTAAAAATAACAACAATCTAAAAATTACAACAACATTTCAGTGTAATAATAGGTAACAATTTTTGAATTTTGAGATGCGTAGAAACAATTATTATCCTCAATAGCTACATAAGACCTGGAGTTAGAAGGGAGCTGAGTGATTCTCATGGTTCCATTCTTAATAATAGAATCTCTGTTTCCTAGGAGAAATTCACTCCATGTGGTTTTGGAACAGCTGACTCCTTGACCAGAACCAGTTCCTACATCCTTCTCCCCAAAGGTGGGGCAGGGGTGCAGAAGGGTCATGTGAAGACAAATAAGTACCTATCCAGCCCTAGGCTGCAGTAATTCGTTCAGGGATGTTGTTTTAGACAATTAGAGTCATTTTGAGGATATTTTTGCCAGACAGGGCTAATGGACAAGATCTGTCTCTTCACAGTATACTTTCCTCTTAGGATGTAGGACTGAACAACCAGAGGCCCCTGTCCTGTGTTTTCTCCACAAACATCTTTGCCACAAGCACTTTTGCTGCATAACTAACTGGCCATGAGGCAATTTTGCTGTAAAAGATAAAAGAAATAACTGGTTGACAGTTTGGTTTTTTCATTTTTTGTCAGTTAGGTTTCATTTCTCTATTGATGAAGTTCTCACAGTTACTCCCATTTTTATATGATATAATCTTAGCTAACCATCATAATGGTCTACACAGTGAGGAGTAGACATGGTGGTGGTGGTGGTCTGATAATAGTTAGCACTTCTTCCAGTTAGTGACATTTTATTGATGGCTTTATCAAGCTGGCAGATGAAGATGATTTGCCCCAAGAGCTGGTTTCTTATTTTGAAACACATTACATTGGGGGAGAAAAGGAAGGCCAAGGGCCTCTTCTTTGAGGGTACACAGTTGAACCCACATTCCCACAGAATAAAGACAAGTGGTTAGTTAGGTATAATCCACAAAAAAATAAACTAAAATACTATCAGTTCTTTGTTCAGTACTGTCATGAACCTACATACACACATTTTAAATATATTCAAATATTTTGTATCTTGCTATGAAGTCTTTTTAATTTTGTTATTCATTATTTTTTCATGTTTCATTATGTCCGTTTAAATTAACATCCTTCTTTTATTTTTTGTGATTTTATCTTTTATGGCAAAATGGCTTTATGGCCAATTAGTTACGCGGCAAAAATGTTTGCGATGAAAATACTTTCGGCAAAGATGTCTATGGCAAAGATGCTTGTGGTGAAAGTATAGAACCCTAGAGGCCATCTTTTGTACCATGTGGAAAAAGTCATTCTGAAGGACAAGGAGAAAGACATAACTCTGATGACAATGGTTAAGCCTCTTCATCGAGCCATGCATGGCCTCAATAATAAAAATATTATTTAACTAGTTGAAATTGGGTTTCTGTCACTTGCAACTTTTCACCACTAAAGATCCTTATTATTTTTCTTCATGGTCACTGTGTTTTTAAAAGCATTAAATACCAAATGCTTCTATTACTTAAATATCAACTTGATTTATCAAGAAACCTGGATTGATAAACTTCTTTGCAGTTTTATCAGTGGAATTCTGATGTGTGAGATGAGTAAGTATGTATAATACATGTTAATTAAAATATTGTGTTTGAATATTAAAAATATCTCAAAGCAGCTTATTTTTATTTTAAATATCCCTCAAAATCCAGGGAACCTTGATTAGTAACTGATGCTCTAGGGACTAAGCAACAAAATAAAACATAAAGAAAAATACTTGACAGCTCTTGAGGAGTTGAAGCTATTTCTATACTTTTGAAGATTTCCTTGACTTCACCATTCTCTAACAAAACTTCTTCAAGGAAGAGAATCAATGTGCCTTAGTAATCTGAATAAAACATTCAAGTGCCATAAAAATTAACATCTAAGCCCTGAATTCAGGGTGCATCTAATGAAAAGCAGGCAGAGAAGCTAATGGGAAATTTAACACAGGCCAAATGTCATTATTGTTGTAAGAAATATACTATAATTAAAACGTTTCTGAGTCCTGGCCAATGACCTACAGTAATAATGCTTTGTTGACCTTATTATAAAAATAATTTTTCATTACTAATTCAGTAAAAGAGTCCCTTTTTCAGTCTTCAAGCACAAATAATAAAGGAAAAATCAGCACCTGAATCTTCATTAAAGCATAAAGTAATTCAAAAACACTGACTAGTCAAGGAGGAAACCTAATTCCAAAGCCACAGTGAACAAGGAAAGGAAGAAAATAAAAACAGAGACATTTTATAGAAGAAAGAATAAAAGCAGTAGGTGTAGCTGATTCTGGCAAAAGATAAAGGAGATATGGCAAGGGCATTGGATTTCATTCATTCTACGTTACCCACATTCTGAAAAGTACAGGGGCTGTGGTCTGTACATTAGAAGGCAGACTGATTACATTCAATCTGGATAGAAAGAATATTTCTTTCAAATTATTGTGGTGTCTTTAACGTATTTAGAAAATTACTCTCTAGAATAACATTCGAGTATTATAGGATAATGTACTGTCTCCCTGGAGGTCCCTGTAATGGGATTTCACCTGTGAGCTCAGCCTGCCATTTCTCTTCTCCTCTGGCTAGTTATCCATGGGAACCTACATTTGAGGAGAATTCAAAGTGTGTTGTGCTCTGGGAAGATGCACATATTCTCTTTATTTAGCAATATAGAAGTAGGAGACACTCACAGTAATGGCCAAATAAAAATGATTAGGGCAAGCTTTACATGTAGAACACCATGCATTTTGTGCATTTCGAGGGGCAAAAAAAAGTCACATAATTTGAAATTTGGGAGAATTTCCAAATTGTGGCATGATCTCCATAAATTCCCTTTTAAAAATTAATTACGTTACCCAAGGAAAATGACACGTGAAGCCTTCAATATCATTTTTATAACAACATAGATTCATTAGATTCTCTAGAGGAAAACTGGGTCCAATGAAAATGGAGTCCAGAACAGGTAAATTTTGATCAGGGACTGAGAAGGAGGGAGAGAGGCAGAATCCAGAGCACGGACCTACAACCCAAATGCCTGTAGGGCCAGGAAACATAAATGTGCTGACCTAATGCATGAACCTATCAGAAAGTGGTAGGTTGATGCCAACGTTGGGGAGCTTATGTCCCATTCAAAGACATTTTGGCTTAATTTTTTTAGAAAACAAAACTGCTCTGTTAGGCAAGCACAATAATGTTGGTGGCCCCCATTTTATGACCACTGCTTAGATCAATATTCTAAATTGTGCTGCACAGATAACTAATATCCTGGAGATGTTCTTAGGGGTCAAATCAAATCAAAACAAAACAAACATACAAACAAACCAAAAGTGGGCTTTATTGAGAAAAGCATTTGGGAAACCCGAGGTGTCCTGATTATCTTCTGAGTGGCCCTCAAGATTCATTCTCCACCTTCCTTGACCATGCTCTGTGCCCCAGCAAGTTAAACCAAATGGACTGCATTAAAGGGCTCCCTTGCCCTTTGATTCTGGTTGGTTTCAGCCAATTGGAGAAACAGGTAGGAGACTTCAAGGTATTTATTCTGCTGTTCCTTCCCTGTCAGGTTGCATTCGGTTGGCTGTGGCCTTCTAACTAAAGGCGTAGTTAGCTTACTCTCTTCAGGTTCTAGTAATCACTCTTTTCACTTCCCCTCTCAGGCCTGGGGTGGTAACACTGTTACTAGATCCAGAACACTCCACTACCCTTTGATGCCTTCCTTAAATCCTGCTCATCCGTTTGTAAAAAGTCCTCCTATTCAAGTTTCCTGAAGTTACAAGTTTGAGTGTGCCATATGTTTCTTGCCAGGACTCTGATACTCTGGGTAAAAGAAAATAAAACTGGTTTCCTTTTTCAAAGACTTCTCAGAGTTCTTAAAATGGTAATGTGTACTGTGAATATTCAAGAATGGTCCAGAAAGGAAAGACATGTTGGAGTAGGTAGGGATTGAGAGGTCTCAGAAAGCAGAGGTAAGCACAGCTTAAGGTGGCAATGAGAATGGGGAGCAGGGGAGACAAACATTCCCTTAATGCATAATTTCTCAAGTTTAAAGTTAGGGGAGGTTAGGTTCTGGCACAGGCACTGGGTAATGCTAATCTTGAAGCTGAAACTATTTTCTATATGCTGTGAATTCTTTTAAAATCCTTTCAAGGTTCTTTTTTACTTTTTCTTTTCCTTTCATTTATTCCTTCTTCTTCTTCCTTATATTCTCTCTTTCTTTCTTGTAGGCATTTCGTTCAGGATATTTGAACCAATAAAGCTAGGGGAAGTGTTGGTACTTCCTTTCTGCTTTTTACTGTACTTTCTGGATCATATATTAGGATATCATATTGCCCAATAAAATGTTCACATAAAAACTTTGCTTCAACTAGCAAAATGAACCTGAAAACAGAACTAGAACCACTGAGAATAATAATTAAAAAATACATCTAAATCTCTCCTCTATGAATCTTTAAGCAATGTCAATAATAAAACATTAAATTTAGACAATTTCTCAGCACTTCAAAATGGTGTCCTCTGTTCTTCAAATGCAATTTGGGAATTCTGAGCCCATCTATCCTTTCCCAAAAGTATAGTTTGCATAAGATGTGATCAAACATGTACACATAAACACACACACATACATTACCTGTTATGATTTTATTACACAAAATAATTTCCAAAGTAAGCTGCCTTCTCTATGTCTAAAAAGTATCTCAAACTCAACACGTCTGAATTCAACTCTTGATCTTTTCCTCCAAATCTGTTTCTGCCATAGTATTCCCTATCCTTCAAGTTAGAGGACACCTAACTTCCTCAGGCCAAAAATTTTGGTGTCATCCTATCTTTTTCTCACACTCTGCAACCAGTTCATCATCAGATTTGGTCTGTTTTACCTTCAAAATATCTACTGAATTTGGCCACTTTCACCAACTCCACTGCTACCACTCCGGCTAGATTTTTATATTCATCATTTTATTTGAATTTCACAATAACCTAATGAAGGTCTTTTTAATCCCCATTAAGATATGAGGAAACTGAGGTTTCAGAGAGACATAACTTGCCAAAATGGCACACGTGGGAAATAGGACTGGGATTTGAAACTATGCCTGGCAAATTCCCAAACTTTTGCTCTTTCTCATATACCAGGATAAAACAAACGGTCTTTAAAATTGACTCAAAAATTAATATGCAATGATTTGTTTCTAAGAAATTCTCTTCTCTCTTCTGATTTAGGAGAGTCAAAAGGTTTAACTGGTTTGTCCTTCATAAACTTAAAAGGAGTTAGGGGTGTATGTGTGTGCATGTGTGTGAGCTCCTGCGTGCATGTGTGTACAAAACACACACATAAAATTTAGAAAGGAAAACAAATTTGATGGCTTTCTTGCAAACTGAGGAACATCGTAGCTTATAAAAGAAATCCAATTAAGAGTTGTTCAGAGGTGACTAGTAGGGAAAGGCTTATTTATCCCATCACACTCTAAATAGCCAGGAGCTGGGCAGAGAAGCAGCTGGGTGCAAGGAAGCATTAGGGATCTGAGTCTACGGTACCGCCAGGGAAGAAGGTGGCAGCTGGGAGTGGGGAGGGTTTCAGGATCCAACATTTAAAATGATCCAAACAGGAATATGCCAGCTGGAAGAAGGGGGTGCTAGGCATCCAGTAACCTTCTGGTAAAACCAATTTTCTGTCTGGTATAACAGAAAGCACATGCCACATGTTAAGTATCCCAGGTTTTGAGGGGAAAAAGTACATTTTCCCAACAATTATCTTGTTCATGCTGTGAGTGCCATCCCCAAAGGGAATGAACAAGGGAAGATGACCTGTTATTAAGTCGGCACATGTTGGCCTATGTTAACACCAGGACGGTTCTTCTGGGTACCAGAAAAATATGCCAAAGAGACCTTTAAACATTTATATGTTCCCTAATTTAAACTGGGAATATGACGGTCCCTTAAGGTGATTCCCTTTTTAAAGGGTATATTATTAAAAGGGTTATATGAGTTGATTCCATTAAAACACCCCCTGCCACACACACACACACACACACACACACACACACACACACACACAGAATGAGATATACATTTCAAGCACATGTGACAGGCATCTAAAGACTGCGGGTTTAAACCCTCAGTTTATCAGCTCTAGAGGCCTAATTTTGCAATCAGCTAAACCTACAGTACATTTTCATCAAGTGCTGCAAATCAGCAAAATATTAAATGAATCTTGAAAAAAATGATTATGAATCCACAGTTCTGTTTGACTGTATAATTCTATTTAAGATTAAAATTACTATCATAAAAAGGCCACTTTCTGAATGTAATTCCACAAAAACATCATCACAAAAGCTTTTACTGCTATTTATGTCAGAATGTATTTTAAACAGTTCTAATCATTTACCTTTGTGGACACTTAATTAAAATTACAAAACCAATTTTAATCTGTAGTCCAATTAATATGCAAATATATGCAAATGTGGTAAATCAAGGTGGTGATTAAGTTAAGGACACTCTATTTCATGTCTGCTTTAAGTGTGAAAACAAACAATCTTTTTTGTAATTGTACTGATGGATTGTGATGTTTATAGGGTTAGTATGGGGTACAAATGTTTATGCATCAACATTATGCCAAAACAAAGATTTTATACTCTGGAGTGATTTAGCATCCAGCATACATTCAGATGCAACAAAGTCATTTTGCAGTCATCTTGTGAATTAGAATAAGGTCAAAGCAAAGTTAAATTTCTATGTCATCCATTTGTATGGCTATTTAAAATTCAACAATCACTTTCTGATGTGTTAGGTAAGAGCCAAGAAGTCTCAAGAATGGCATATTATCGCCCTTTATCATTTAGTGTTCCTAACATACTGGTTTATCTTTGATACTATTACAGCAATCATTCTCTCATTAAGGTACAAAGATATTCAGCCTTTTTAACCCCTCTTTTTCACAAGTTTTAAATATGGAAAGCACAGCTAAAATCCAAGTGACCATTATAGTTTAACTACAGAGATGCACAACACACCCTTACATCCCATTCTTCCCTCTCTCTTCTCTACTATTGTCTAGGTAATACTGATGACACTAAATTCTTCTGAAGAACTGGCTTCAGGAACACTGTTTTTAAAAGGGCAAATGCTTAACTTCAACAGGATTTAGTTTCTTAAATTCATCATCAACCTTATGGGGATTTTTTTTATTTTTTAAAAATATCCTACAACTTCCTCCTAAACAATGTCTTCTCCATTCTCAAACATATTTCTACTTTCTGAAATGTTTATCTTGCAAAGATGAAGAAGAAATAGAATCACTTCTTGAAAAAGAAATAGTGTGACCTAAAAATAACAGTCACATTATGTCATATCTTGGAAAACAAAAATAATCTCAAAGCTCAGTTCTTGATAAAATATCTATGAACTATCACATAACACATTTCTATTAGAAAAACATTAAGAATAACAGGTTTGACACTGTTTTTGTGAATGATTTCCTTTTTTTAAGCCTGAAGAAGCCAGAGTTGCTCATATAAGTTTTAAAGTGTATAACATCATTGAGTACAGTACCTTTTTGTTCCAAATATTTCATGCTTCTGAAATATTTCTGTCAACAATAAGCATTTAGATACTGACAAGTAAGAATTTCAGCAATGCAGCATTAACCATCAGCATTTTGCACACATTTCTTACTGGACACCTATTTTTCACATCTTCATTGTTTAAAATAATCTTTTCCATTCTTAAGTGAAGATGTGTTCATGCATATTTCCCCATTTCACTTAGAAAAATGAGAAAAGTAGATTTCAAATTGTAGTCATCCCATCATTTTTAACACTCGATATATATTTAAAAATATTATTGCTCTGCAAAGGCAGATAATTTAATAAAAAGCAATACGCTTTATAGTTATGTTTACTAAAGTAGGTAATGTGTCCTTAACGTGCTTCTGGAAACTTATTTCTCCCTCTCAGTCTAATCTAATTTTACCTTCCATATTTTGAAATCCTCAAAAATATCTAACTTTCCAAGAACAAACATCCTAATAAATGTTGAATGTAATTGCTGCATACATTTTTCCTTTAACTGTTCCACTGTTACCATCAATACTTTGCATTGTACATATTCTTACAAATCATTCTTCTAAAATATTTTAAAATGAAACTGTATACAGCAAGCCATTAAGTTCATCTCTCTCTCTGAGTAGGTGTTTAGGGACTGTAATTTTCTAAATGTATCTAGTACCAACATATTCAATTATGAAACAGTCTTCATGTGATGATGCACCTAAGACAGTAGTTTACATTTATATTAACAAACTCTATCTTCATTATAGTACAAGGACAAAGCAGGATTCCCTTCCCCAATTTAGATCCTACAGTGAAATACATAACGCAATACAACATAAAATGAAATAAAAGGAGGAACATAAAATGCACTGCATTAAATATTAGAAAAAAATAGCAAGTACAAAACTGCAGAAGCGGCAGCAGAGAGAGCTGTGTTAAGACAATGGACCATCTCAGTGAGAGCAAAAACAGTAAAAATGGTTTGGAAGTTAGATAATCAGTGTATTAAAGCCCATCTTTTTCTACTAATTGTTTAACAGGCTTTTCTTAAAGATTCTTTATTTCTGAAAATTAAGGATTTTCCAGTATTACGAAATTTCACTCATATATTAATCTGGAAATTATGTCAAACAATATAATGGAAAGCCTGAGCCAAACAGAATCTCCTCTGGTCCAGCTCTCCTAGGAATACGTCACAAAATTGTATTAGTGAGTAAATAGTACCCTGACATGACACTAGAAAACAAAGCATTAATGAATAGGAACACAGATCAAAACATCATCTAATTAAGAGGTAGTCATGATGGGATGTCCTGCTGGCTTTAAATGAGAAGAGAGGGTTGTTATTTACAGGACTTCGTGAAAGTCCTCAGCTTAAAGCTCTATAGTTTGATCTAATAGCAGATATGGGAGAATGCAATAAAAAGCTACAATTAAACAAACAAAACTTTTTAAGAAAGGACGTAAAATTTGCTGGATTAAAAAAACTTATCAAAATAAATGCCCTGACATTAAAAAAATTTTTTTCATTCTTTTGGAATAAAAAACCTGGGAACATTTTGCTACTTGAAGGAATATCAATCTTGGGAACAAAACAGAGCTCTCTCTCTCTCTCTCTCTCTCTCTCTCTATTTATGATTATCTCAACAAAATGCTAATTTTTAAAAAAGAAACTTGTTTTCTTTATTGTGTATATTATGTGATTCATTATTTAAAAATAATCCAGATTATGCTAACATTTATAGAATTTTATATTTCACAACCACTACCCTTTTTTTTGATTGGGCACATGTTTTCAGAAAAGGCTAAAGTTTACAGAAATGGATTCTCGCTTTCCTTTTCATGTAGTTTACTGATAATCCTGCCTAAATAAACTGATTTGACCTTGGGAATGTCTCACATTCCATGGAGCAGCCCTTTTGAATAATCTCCAAAACCTACAGATCTGAGATGATTTTGGACCTCCTCCCAGAAAAAGGCTTCATCCTAATGGCCATCTAGGGGGGGATGAAAGGCCCAACATTTTCTCCAAATTTCTGGGAGGCTGAATGTTGGCTATGTCAGATGCAGTACTCTGTCCTCCTGCCTCGGATGGCGGAAAGTTAATAAAATGAATAATACAAGATAATATGGCATCATTCTCTGGGCACACTTTCTCCTAATCAAACAAATCTTTTCAGACAGATCATAGTCTGAAAGTGAATCCTAGGAGTTCACTAAAAAGTGGACAGGGTGGGGAGAATATGAGAATCTAGGCCTCTTGTAGGCAAGGGTACAGCCAACTCAGAAAACAAAGGCCAGGAAAAGCCTTTGCATCTGTTTGCCATTCTAAACCCAACCCTAAAGTAAATCATCTCAGGGATTCTACTAAATCTACAATTTTCTACAACCTTTTTAGTCTGTTTACTTCTTTGCTCACACGAAATGCCACACATCCAAAAACTCTGGATCAGAGAGCAAACAACTTCAATCCAAGTTCAAGCTGTGGATGATCAAGAATGAGAGTTAATATTTACTTTGCCGTATGCTTGGTCAGTTTTATGTGGAAGAAAAATAAGCATTTGATGTCCAGGAAAAAGAAGAAAAAGATGTACTTCCCATTTTCCCTATAACCTGCTGCTCTAATCCTCTGGTCTCACTGTGGTACACTTCTACATAAAGGTGCATGAGTGTGTGTGCAAGTGTGTGTCTGTGCAAAAATAATATTACTTTCTCATCAGCATAATTCAAAAGAGAATACACATATTTTAAGTTAATTAGACTACCTTAAAGACTCATAGAATTTTAAAACTAGATGTGATCACTTAATCCATCTTCTCATTTACAGACTCAGAGAGTTGAAGTGACTTGACTTTTCCAAGGCCACTCAACTAGTTGAAAGCAGTTGCAGGGAGAACACAGTTCTGAGCCAGGTGGGGCAGTAACGAGCAAGGCTGTTCAGAAGCTAAGCAGGACTTGTACCATTTCTTCAGGAACCTGTCGGTAGGCCACAACACGGGATTGGACATCAAAGAAAGAGGGTCTAAACTCTAAATAAGGTCTTTCTAACTTGACAGCCGTCAGCATGCACATGACAGGGTTAGGGCCTTTGTCTGGCTTAACAATAAGGCTTTTCTGCCCAGAAAAAACTTTTTTAAAGTTTAAAAGATTCAAAGACAAGACTCAAACTTAGTGAGCATAGATTTCACTTTTATTAGTCCTACAAATATTAACTTCAGTAGTTGATAAAAACAACTATTGATTAAGCACCTAGAATTGTGCATCATGTCTTCTGTGAAGATAGGAAGAGAAAGAACAAGATCTTGACTCCCAAGGAGCTTAAAAATTAGTTGGGACATCCTGAAGCAGACACAGAGGATTTTACAACATTACAAGTTTTGCTCTGTGGCCACATTTCTCCACCTTTGCCTAGACTCAAATGACTAGCCATTAAAACTGATTTCCCTTGGTGAGATTTCTCCGAGAGGAATAACCTTTATTAACGTCAAACAACACTGTGTGCATAAATTATCTGATCTCTTTAAGCTAATTGGAATTTGCAACTTGATAACAACATAGCCAATCCAAATGGACAGCTATATACTGTGACCCAACGTACTTCAAACACACTATAAAAATGTAGAAATGTGGACTATGACCTTTAAGAATGAAGAAAAGGATTATTTTTATAAATGGAATGTCCTGACAATTATAAGCTAAAATGCTGATGAACATAGATTTGACAAGCAATTTTTTTTACTTTCCTATGAAAGGTGATACACTGGATGCATATTCCAGCCCAATTTCAAGGGAGCCATTCTAAACAGTATGTCCTTTTGAATAAATAGTTTTAGTGCTCAGTTATAGATGGACAATGGTTTTAAAATTCTGTTTACAAGAGCTCAAGAAGTTCCAGGTAGACCTTTCTGGATTCATAGAAAGGTATGAGAGGAGGAGTGGGCAGGAGAAAGCAATCAGGTAGGCCCTCTACTCCTACTCCAAAGAAATCAATTCAACTTCTGAGAGCATTATGTTTGAACAAATGTTTGCTTGGCTACATAAAAATTCAAAAGCAACTACCTCAGTTAAATGGAGAAATTCAAGTTAACACACAGAGAGAACTGCTAAACACTTATTTTACATTAAATCATATCCCCAACCCCAGTCTTGATGATGTAGCCCTGCAGAAACAAATAGAAATGGGCAGAACTTAGGAGAAAAATTCTGCAATTCGGTTCTGTTAAGCACACATTTATTAAATACTTGGAATGTGCAAAGGCACCGTGCCCTATGACAGGAGAGGGTATCTCATCCCCATTCTACAAATGAGGAGACTGAAACGCCACATTGGTTGAGTACTTTGTCCAGTTACATGGAGTCAATGGCAGAGCTGGGAATAGTAAACAGGTCCTGGCCACTTATTTCAGGACTCCCTTTTGACTACACCAAAGAGTGATAAAGATCACATCCTCTTTCATGTGATGGCAAAACATATGATCCTGAAATAGCTATGAACCAAGAGGGAATGTAAGAGTCTTTTCTTTAAATGTAAATATAAACAATAGAAAAATTAAACATGTTTAAATACCGACATGATTGTAAGAGTTTAAGAGTAGGACTGGAAAGGGGGGGCTCTCTACTTTTAATTTTTTCTGGAAATAATGTAAATAACTAATTACAAAATCAATGTTACATAATAACATACTGAAACATATAATTTACTTGAAGACTAAGGGAAAAGCAAAAGCTAAAAATCATACTAACCTGTGACTGATGTTATTAAATCTAAATCTCGACCTCTATTTGTTCTAGCTATGCAAACTGAAGAACATAGAGCACTTTCCAATCTCATTTTAAAAATCATTTTTCCAAAACTGAAAAACATTTTAGCTTTACTGCTTGGGATGACGATGATTAAAGATAAACAGTAACTTTTGGAATTCATGTATTTTTAAATCTTACATAACTGTGACAGAACCAAACTTCTAATTAGAAATATAAAATGACAGAATTTTAAAACTTAGAGAGACTTGAGACATAACCCAGTTCAAGGATTTCATTTTACAGATGCAGACACCGAGGTCATGAAAGGTTAAATGACGGGCCTGACCACACACACAGCTAGTTAGTAACAACCACGAGCCTGGAGTTCTTTTCACTATAGCAAGCACTTTAAATTATATCCAGAGGGGATAAGCAATGCTCTCCAAAAATGTGTCAGAGGCTATAGATGGGCACAGAACCAGCCATCATAAACCATGATCATTACCTCAATGATGGGGAAGTTTAACTCTCTCTGACACAACGAAATTACCCAATCACTTCTGCCTTAGTTTCCTCCTTGAAGTACAGATATTTTTGACATATGCTATGTTGCAAAAGGTAAAAAGCTCCAGTTTTGCCAACATTGGAGGTTGAAAAGTGCAACTAACTTTTGAGGAGATAAGCAATATGCAAAAGACACCGAATTTATCATATTGATTATAATTGATAATTACAATTTAGAGCTTTCTTACTGCTTTTACCTTACTCTTCCAAGAAGAAAGAATTCTCCACGAAACTTTTGAAAAATAATAAAATTTACATGAAGCAAAGCCACCAGCCAAAGATACTGGATATAGTGGAAGTCTGAACACATGTATATATTGGGAGAAATATAGAAGAAATAGGAAAAAGGGAATTTTAAAAAGGATGCTACTTAGCTAATCTAAAAGTCATAATATAAATTCACATGTTAAAAGTAAGGCTCTATCTGACTGTAATAAAAGATATTCTTTTACCACAAACCCTTTCTACCTCAATCAAGCATGGAAATAACGAAAATTTAGTATTTCTTGTGAAGAACTCGAATACTGGCTCCTTGAATGTGTTTTGATTTTGGAAGGCGCTTTCAGAAGTTTTATTTAATGATTCCTTTTTCAATAGGATGGCTGTGGAGGAGAGAGAGAAACACAAAGGAAACCCGAGGTCATGGGAGCCTTCACAAAGAAGTAGTGCTGGGATGATATAAACTGTATTTAACGGCCACCAATTGCATAGAACCAAGACTGAGACAGAAAAGTGTTCCTTTCACCTTTCATTCAATTCATTCACACGTTTAATTCTACTGCCAAAACTGTTGATGTGTTTTGTTTTTGTAATCAGCTAACAATGGCATTTTAGATCCCAACCCCAGACAATACTGTTTTCAGCAAAAGCCCTTCGTTTTGACAAACATAAAGTTTCCATAGGTGTTACCAATTTGAGGCAGACAGAGAATGAAGCTCTAATGGACAGTCATGGTGGCCCTGGATGTGCTGCACAGCACTTCTTGTGCACAAACTACAGGAAAGTGTTCTGTTAAACAACTACGTTGTTCAAAGGAATGTCTTGTGTACACCACATCGAGGCACCACAAAAATTGCTGCACAGGGAAGATGAGCCCCTGAGCTTCGCCTTCTTGAGAGGGGAAAGTGGGCTCGCCAGAGGTGCCTAGTCTCACAACGAAGACATTTTTAAATGGGCCACTTAGAAGTCAACTTCTACAAGAAAAAGGGGCAAGCAAATGCTGCATATCTGGTCACACTCAGGACATATGGAATCATAAAGAGATGGCCACAGGACAGTTAGAAAATGATCATTCCAGGCTACTAATGTGACTTTGCCCAGTGCCCAGAGTGTTAGGTAGCTTTCTGTGTAATGGCAACCAGTTTGCTCACTTAAGAGGCAAAACAAGCAGGAGGAATACAAATTTTTCACACGATTTTAGGAAATAGGATATGTACCCTTTGATACTGATTCTCAGAAAAAGTAAGAGAAAAACAGGATTTAAAAAATTAAAAACAAATCCTAACTCATACTCGACTTCATATGAGTGAACAAGACTGTCATAACCACAGTTTAGTAGTGTGCTATGAAGATAGAAAGTTTGTTTTCTTGCAAATAGCAAAACCAGGTAATATAAATAA
Organism: Tapirus indicus; assembly: GCA_031878705.1. Classification (NCBI taxonomy): domain Eukaryota; kingdom Metazoa; phylum Chordata; class Mammalia; order Perissodactyla; family Tapiridae; genus Tapirus; species Tapirus indicus. The sequence continues at coordinate 60,114,164 of CM062926.1, forward strand.
CTGATTCAAAGATTAAGAATCCTAAATTTTTACAAAATTGCATTTTCACAGCTTGAGACCTTTATGTTACCTAAATAAAAGTACTTCAAGTTACTTAAAACCAGTGGTTTGTAATGCAAGATGGAAATGAGTGGGCAGCTCGTATGATGCAAGACGACTCTCAAGGAGATTTCAATGGAAACGATACAGGTCAAAAAAATTCTCTGCCCCAAGACCTAAAATTTCAATTCAATTCCAAAAGTTAGATAGCCCCAAAATAAACTTACAAATAAGCCAAACAAATTTAATCTGTATTGAAATTAAAATAGACATGAAAATACTGAGGGCCAATAATTACTCACCACCCATCCCTTACTTACAATTGTCTGAAATGCAGCCTCTCAGCATCAACTCTCCCTTTTGGTCTATACCTCCAGATGCTGATCAATAAATCTGTCTTCACCTAAACATTACTCAGATGTGCTCATTCCCATTTTATTATGATATTATTATGGTATTTACTATCCTCTAAATGTTCTGTTTATAAACAAACAGCAATTATTTTTTAAGAAGTTTTATTAATAACCTCAAAAAACTAATACATGTACATCTACACACACACGAGTGAGTGCATATGTGTGTGCATGTATGTGCAGACACAGCTCAGAAGCAAAGGCAAAAAGAATGATTATCATCTTACTAGCTGTGTCCTGACTGTGGTATTTTAAAATATTCATGAAAGAAATAAAATCTCAAATATTATTTAAATTTTTACCATCCCAATAAGCGATTTTAACAGTAATTTCCTTTGCAAATTTTTATCTCTGTTGGAAAACATTTTTCTTTGATCATTGGTAACATGCTTTATTGTTTTATGTATCTGAAGTGCAACGATTTGTACAACTGTAGAAAAAAACGGAATCTAAAAATTTTTTAAGTGAAAGATAATGCATAAAAATGCCTTTTGACAAATTTATTTAGATATTTATTTTAAGGTATTTTCTAGTGCAATTTGGCACTTCCAAGTCTTAGAAGCTCAGGCTCAATTAGGCCCAAAAAGGAGAGCATGGTATAGCACACTAAACAGCCTACTGCATTCATTTATTGTTCAGTTCACAGTCTTTGAATACAACACAATCCTCCAACAGAGTCAGCTTTCATAATTCAGCAGTACAAAGTCTGCAAACACATGTAACCTAGATCCATATTTCCCAGTGACAGCATATGATAGCAGAATGTGAAGTATTAATGCTGGTGTCACTACAGTCCTACACTCTACTGCACTTTAAGAGAAAGCAGCTGCTGAGATGAAATGTGTGCCAACTGTCTGAAGACAGAAACATAAGAAACATTCCTTCTGTTACAAAGGGAGAGACACACACAAACAGACTTGCTTTTAGACGCAACAAGCACAAAGTTTCTTACTTTTGCCTTTTAAATTTCTCAAAAACACTCACCAATTCTGCATAAGCAGAAAGATATGCATTTAAGAAAATCCTGATTTCCTTCCCACGGAAGTAACCTCGAAAAGATGTTATAATTACGCACCTACAAGTCAAAGGCTGGAAAACTGCCTCTTACAATATACACTATATATCCAATGAGTTTACACACTGATGGAAATATAATTGCCACCTATGTAACAGATAACATCGATCAGCTGTGCATTTTCATACTAACAACATATGGTCCTCAGGCCTCCCAGTGAATACTTCCTTTGGCATCTTCATAAAATTATTATCTTCAAATAATCATCTGAAATCTTTGTTCTAACACATTGACATAGAAGCCAGGCTGTCTCTAAACTACGAACGTGGTAGGTTTGTCACTTTCAATAAATCCTTCACAAGGGGTGATGTCTACAAATCTGAAAGTGGAATTTTTCTTTTCTCTTGATATTGGCAATTTGTTGAAGAATCACGGTATCCTGATTCGTACAGTATACAGTCTTGATGTAACAACGCAAAATGAACCAAAGTACTGTATCGCTATCTTTTAAACACAGCTCTACAATAACAATGTGTGTGACATAATCCGAACTGTTTGGTGATAATTCACTTAAAAACTAGTACAACCTCATTGACCTCCTTATCAAACAATTTATTGTGCATTTGCAGACTGGACAAGGAAATAGAGGAGGTAAAGCATTAACGGTGACACTATTTGGCAAGCTCATAGTGCAGTTCATTCAAAAGGCAATTTTAAAATTGAATGAAGAGGTTTGACTAGGCAATAAAAACAGCCACAATGCCAGTGAACAGTACTTAGGAGAAAAGCCTCTAATTATCCTATTTATAAATCAACAGCAATTTTGCTGATGACTTCTTCTCACAGTTGATTAAAATAACTTCAAAAAATTTTTTAAACTGATCACATGCATTTTATTAAACTATAATTTAAAATATTATTGATTGTTTGAAAATGATAAAAACTTGAGAGCAAGAATGAGACAGCATTTCTGAAGAGAAACATTCATACGATGCTCTGCAACATAATTATAGTACTGCCCTTGGGGAAGGGGATTTTATTTTATAATGAGAATGTTTACACTGTTATGGGGTTCAATCTATCTGAGAGGGAAGGTTAAACTTCTTTCCATTAAAGACAGCCTTATAATGAAAAGCTCTGAAAGGAGAATGGAGTCTAATATAGTAGATGTAATGGCCTATTAAATGATTCACACACAAAAAAATGAATCAAATTCATTGTATCTTACTGCTGTTTTATGACAAAATTGTTGAAAAATAAAACTATTGTCAAGATAATTGCATATTACATAGGCTGTATTACTGTAAGCAGTACTCTTATTGGATGACCTAGAGTCTAATTTTTAGGTACATTAACAGGACATTACATTTTAAATACTTTACATTATTGGAATGTTTTAAAAGAATCCCACTTTTACTCTGTTGGCAAAATCAATTTAGACTTAAAGTCATGCTGCAATTGTGCATCATTCTTTTTCAATTAAAATTTTCCATACATCCTTTATGATGTCATTCTTACATTCCTGCAACAGATGCTTGTTTATATACCAATTTACTAAACTGCTGCCGTACTGGTATTACACTATTGTAGATGTAACCTCTCTGACTAGTTTACATTCCCAGATCTCCTCTCAATAAATGTGTATTTTCAAAATAATCTGCCACTTTAACAATAATCTCTAATTACCAAACAATCCTCTCTATAGAAAACAACAAAAACACAATGTCTCTATATTTTTAGAGTGTACAATTACACATTTCTGGAAAGAATGACATTCTTAAAATTTTAAGAAAGGGGTGTTTTCATGAATGACTTTAAGCACATTTTAAAATGTATTTTAGAAGGTATAATTCCAAAACCAGATTATTAATTCTGCCCTCTGAGAACCTAGAAAGAAATTTCTCAGGTTAGATGTATACCATAGCTGGTATTTATTTATCCAGTTTATTAACTGGAGACTGAGCAATATATAACATCATACTCATTTTTAAAGCAATACTATAACAAAGTTAATCAAGCCATATGTATAATCTATCATCATTGTTATTATGTTTCTGCAAGGTTTCATAATAGAAACATCAAAGCCTCCTACAGATTAAAATTTAGCTCCCTTGAACTAAAGAAATCCACCCATTTGGAAAATAAAAAATAAAAGGTATATATTGATCTCAGAGTTGTGGGTGAACACAGACGGAAAAACTACTTTTTGCATATCATCAGTACTTAATTTAAGTTAAGTGATGCTGTGATTCTGTTAAAGGAAGCTTTTCATTTTAAAAACATTTATCTCTGAATATATATGTGTGAAATTCTGGCACTGAAACTTTCATAAGGATCTTAAAGGAAAATTGTCATGTTGGATCAAACACTAAGCAGTATCACCTCTTTTGCAAAAATAATTTTCTGTTACAACTGAAAAATATTTTTGTCCTACATATAAACAAATTTCTTCTAATTTTAGAACCTTGTATTTATCAGGGGATTGCCTGTTGTCAGAAATTTTGCATTCTCAAGTTACTGAAGTTACAAAACATTTCACTTTAAAAGGAAAAATACCTTTAATGCAAAACATTTAACTGATTACTATTGCCATTACGTTGAACACTTGGTTAGCCTCTGATCTAAGGCAGGCTTTCTAAAATCTGCAGAGGGAAGTATTCGTGAGTTTCATTTCTTCCCTCCCTCAGAAGGGCACTGGAGGAAAAGTTGTTGAGCTTTCTAGAGAGGGTGTCCTACAGCTCAAGGTAAGACAAAACCAAGATGAATAAATGACTGTACAGGCATTTTTTTTTTAACCTTTAACATTTTACTGTCAACTAACAAAACCTGAAAATATAAGGGAGGAAACAAAAATTTTCCCAATATGCAATGCTGTTGCAACTACCTTTGAATTTTTGTGGAAGAGGAAACATTATTTGATTTGGCAGGGCATCAAAAAGGTCCAAAGAAGTTCTGAAAAAGCCAGTGGCCTGCTTTACTGCAGCTGCAGACCTGGGATGCTATAAGACCTGGGAAATCAGAGTGACACCAGAGAAAACCTTTAGGGGGAAAATACAGGACAGTTTGGAGGGCTTCTGCAATAAGGAAACACTCAGGCTCTTCCTCCCGCCCCACCCAACACAGCATGAAGGAAAGGGGAAGAAGGAGGGCAGTGAGGGAAGGGAATGTTGGGGGAGAAAGAGGAGAGCTGGGGAGAACAGGAGAAAGCACAGCCCAGAGCAGAGCAAAGAAAACTGCTTATGGGAATCTGTGTTTGTCACACACGTCCATACTCTCCCAGAACAATCTATCTGAAAGAAGCCTGGGCCACTGTGGCAATAGTATCCCTGACGAGGGACCCCGGGGTGCTGAGAAAGCCTGTCACTATCGTTGATGGGTATGTTAATGTATTTAAGGGCTATTCAAAAATGGATTTCTAAAACACAACCAAAAGCCCCTTCTGCTGTTATCATATTTCTTTATGGAAAGAGACTTACCAAAGGGGGGAAAAAAAGAGCAAACATAAAAGGGAGCTCAGGGTTGGTTTGGCTGCATTTTTAGAATGCTAAATGAACACAAATATCTAGGTAATCTGACCCAAGCACAACATTTGATGACCAAAAGCCTGGAGTCATTTAAAGAAAGATGGTAAATAAAAAGCAACACTAACGCTGCCATTGGGTAAATCAATGAATCTTTGCCATAAAGAATTTTATTAAAAAATAAACTACTTGGGTGGGGTGTGCTGTTTTGCCAAGTATGGACAGGAAGATTTGTAACTGTGCTTGTGTCCTTCCTCTGCCTCTACAATGTTCGTGTTACAAGGTGGTAGAAAGTTAACAGAAGTACAAGAAAGGTTGTACACATCCAGATCGTTAAAAAGTATGATGATTGTAGGTATATCTACCACAGCCCTCAGGAGTGATTTTGTATAACCATCTCATATTACAGATCAAGAAATGAAGGCTCAGACAAAATGACCTGCCCAGGATACCACACAGTAAGGAAGTGGCAGAGTTGGGAATTAAGCCCAGGTTTTCTGGCTCCCAGTCATGGGCTCTGTCGACTTTACCACCCAGCCTTTAGCTACAAAACATCTTCATGTGAATCCTATCTGATGTTCATCAGGGGTTATCATTATTTCAAAGGAATTAAAATACACAGACACAATCACATTCTTTAGAGAGAGCTTTGTTTCTCTTTGATTTTTGCAGAGTTTCTAAGTATGGATTGTCAAAGAAGGAAGGAATCCTCACTTGCACTCTCCTAAACAGGCCTGTGGTTGCCCTACAAAATGAGCACTAGGTAGCACTGACTAAAAGACAAGAATGGCAACACCTAACCCCATAGGCCCAAATAAGAACGTGGTCTAGAGACATGGACCTGAAGCCCAGTTGCCTGTTGGCTCAGTCAGAAAACCCACACAGCTTCCACCTGCCTCTCTTGGAATACTTTCTCCGGCGTCTTGAGCTGCCTGGTAAGAAGTCTATCTTGAGAAAACCATGTGACAGAGGCCTTCTGGCCAACAGTCCCAGCTGAGTCCAGACTTCCACCATTCCTGCTAAAGGACCAGTCATGTGAGGGGAGCCTCTTGGACCCTCCAACCTGCTCATCTACCAGCTGAGGACCACTGAGTCACCACAACCAATGCCAGAGGAGCAGAAGAGTCATCCAGAAAAGCCGTGCCCAAATTCCTGACTCACAGAATTCCTGAGGGATAATACAAGAGTTGTTTAAAGACATCAAGTTTTGGGATAGTTTGTTATGCAGCAAAATATAACCAGAACTGGGCCTTAATTCTCTTAACTGTAAAATTCAGGAAATGTTACCAGAGGATTGTTGCTAGGATTAAATGAGAATGTATGCTGTGTCCACAACGGATTCAAAAGACAGCTATCAACATCATCATCACAACAACCATGAAAGCTCTTTCCAACACTGAGAACACTGCACCTATCCCAGATGGGCGTCAGACAATGGACGTTCCAATTTCGGGTAGCCACTGGTAAGCTATATACTTTTGACAAGTCAAAGAGCCTCACATCATCCAGCCTTTTTTCCCCCCAAAGTCAGGTAGGAAAGGCAAAGTGAGCGAAGAGGCTGACAGAGGTTTTATATGGTCTTTCAAACATTTTTAAGGTACAAAACAAAACTCCTAGGGATATTTTTTATTTCCACATAGAAATATAATCTCTACCTTTGATTAAACTCATGGTCCTCTTTGTCTAGGTTTTATTTATTTTTTTGCTTCTGATAACAGTATATGTGAATAGAGAAATATTTCTCTACTATAAGAGAATTTCTCTACTGTAAGTAAAACAACAGCGCAAGGGCCAAAATCATGTGGTGGGAACTTGGGTGAACTAGAAAGAACTGATTCCAGAAAGGAGGCAAACACCACTTATCTCTAGCCAACTTGTGCCATGAGCCATGAGCACCAGTGTTCCTTGATCTTTTGAGTTTTCTGAGAATCCAGAAAGATTCATCTCATGGGCAAACAGCTGACATCTCGGAGTTTAGCAGCTAGAAGGTCTCTTAAGTGATCTTTCTCTTGCTTTGCATGTGCCCTTAGGCAAACTGTGAGACCAAACTATTTTTTGGTCTCAGTTTCCTTTCCTGTAAAACTGAGAGGTAAAAGCAATAGTTTCCAAAGTCCTTCCAACTCTTAAACTCTAGAATTCCTTTAATTCATCAGGCTTGCCCAGGGGAGGATGGTGGATTTGGAAAATATGCATATGACATGTCTGTGCATTTATGCACTATTTTATTAAAAAAATAAATACTAGTTTGTTTTCTATTATTTGTAAAGAAGGAACATGCATTACCTCTGGAGACAGCTACGTTTGCCTCTTAGCCCTATCTTAAATGAGCCCTAAACATGATCTTCAAGATGGAATTAAAAAAAATTTTTTTGATAGCAACTCACAGTATAAAATAACATTCTATATTATAGCAACCGGTATGCACATATGTATACAGTACATACGTGACTGAAACAAAAGTTTCACATAGTAATATTTACCCTTGCCATCTGGACTGGAGGGCTCTGTAATTTTCAATTTTCTTTCTTTTCTCTCACATCTTAGTTGTGACTCACCAAATACCACCCGAGATTCAGCAATGAATCAGGACCCACCATGATTGTCTACAAAGGTCATCCTCTCCTCAGAATTTACAACCCATCCTCTGAATTTCATCTTTTTAACTGTTCTTCAAACATTTAATATCTCCCCCAACTAAATGGCAACTTCTCTCATGGCATGCCTTTCAAAACTTTAAAGCACAAAACAAGAAGAGCAAACATGTAGCTGCTTCTCTTGGCACCCTATTTTCTAGACGACAGGTAACACCAGTTCATTTGTGGTACGTATGCCATTTATAAATAGTATTACTTTCATGTTGATTTTCCTCCTCACTAAACCACTGGTGGCAACATTTTAGTGTGCATGAAAAATCACCTGGAACATTTGTTAAATATGCCGAATCTCATGTTCTACCCCAAGACATCCTGACTCGGTGGGTCCCCGGATAGCCTCCAGGAATCTACTTTTTTAACCACCCCTTGGTAATTTTGATCTCTGTGGTCATTTGATCACACTTTGAGATTCTGCTCTAAACAATATAAAGATCTAGAACAGGGGTCAGCAAACTTTTTCTGTAAAGAACCAGATTAAAAATATGTTATGGTTGCGGGCCACGGGGTCTCCACTCTAAGTACTTAACACTGCTGTTGTAGTGTGAGAGCATTCATAGAGAGTACATAAATAAATGGGCATGGCTGGGTTCCAATCAAATGTTATTTACAAAAACAGGTGGCTGGCTCTAGGCCTTAGTTTGCTAATCCCTGGTTTATATTTTATACTAAAAATTGGTTTGGTTATGTAAGTACAATAATCAGATCCATTGGTCCTGGATACTTTCTCAAGTAGGTTGAAAAACAGTCTAAAGTAATAAGGAGGCTCTTTGTAAAAGTGTGCTGTGGTCAGTTAGTGTCATCAACAGGAGTGCTAAATGGTAGAGTGGTGGACGTGAACTTTCATTTTGACCCTCAAGGCTTTCCTTAGAGGGTAAGAAAATGAAGAAGCAGTATTTCTCTTCAGAGAATCTACAAGTTGGAGTAGCTTATACCCTTAATTAAGATATGGAATTTGACTATAAATGCACTGCAAGAAGGAACATTAAGAATCTAGGCAACAAGAACAGTTCCACCAGGAATTCTATTCAACATTCCTTTTCACCCAAGAGACGGAGGGGGCCGGCCCGGCAACATAGTGGTTAAGTTCTGTGTGCTCTGCGTCAGAGACCCAGGTTCGTGGTTTCAGATCTTGGGTGCAGACCCACACCACTCATCAAGCCATTTGTGGTGGTGACCCACATACAAAATAGGGGAAGACTGGCACAAATGTTATCTCAGGGCCAATCTGCCTCAAGCAAAAAGAGGAGGATTGGCAACAGGTGTTAGCCCAGGGCCGCTCTTCCTCCCCCACCCCCCGAAAAAGAGAGGTAGAAGACTTGAATCAGCTATTGCTCCAGGAGGTCTCAGTTCTCAGGTGTCTTTATGTAGTGAGGCTTTGAGTAGGAGTCTAGCATATAAAGATACATTCATATATTTTGTATGACACCAGTTCTAAACTCAAGCCAGCTACATCTTCAGGTGCTCAAAGAAAAAAAAAAATTACAACACTGAAGGAAACAACTAGCTTTGTGAAATTTATTGAATATAGACCCTAAAGCAGTCTCCACTGTGGTGCCTTTTTACAGGAGTTTTTCAAAGATGCTTTAAATAGCATGAGATTTCTGACTCAAACTCATTGACTTTAGAACCTAATTTCTCACATAATTTGTGGCTCTACTGTACATTATTTATTGACTATGAGCATCACACATATTTATGAAGGTTGAGCACCAAATCTCTGCATATCATCGATAAAAACTGCCTCAACAGGGGCCTGCCCGGTGGCGCAGCGGTTTAGTCCGCGCTTGGCAGCCCGGGGTTCGCGGGTTCGGATCCCGGGCGCCCGCCGACGCACTGCCTGTCAGCCATGCCGTGGCGGCGTCCCATATAAAGTGGAGGAAGATGGGCACGGATGTTAGCCCAGGGCCGGTCTTCCTCAGCAAAAAAAGAGGAGGATTGGACGGATGTTAGCTCAGGGCTGGTCTTCCTCACAAAAAAAACAAAACAACAAAAAAAAAAACTGCCTCAACAGGTAATACCGATTTATTGGTTACCATGTTGCTAAAAAGAACTATAGCAGAGATGATGTTAAAGAACTCCTTGCTCTCTTTGCTTCTCCTCCCACTGGTTAACATTTTGCTCTTAGCCTTTTTTGTAGAGGGCAGCCAGAGAGTAGGAATGGCAAGGTGGGTGGGGATGGAGATGGAGAAGGAGCTAGAACTGATGAAGACCCTACTATGTGCCAATAATTTAATATGTTATTTCAGTTAAACTCTCACAACATGGCATGATAAGCATTGTTATTCCCATTTTACAGGTAAGGATCCTAATTCAGTGGAGCTGAGTAAGTTACCTGAGGTTACATAGCCTGGAATTTATTGCCATTGTATTGGAATTAAAGACCCTCTGATTTCACGGGACCTATTGTACCATTCTGTAGTGACTTTCAAGGAAAACTCAAAGCTACCAAACTACAATGATGCTTATCTTCAGTAAAAGAGGAAAGTGGTTAAAATGCAATTTGAAATTTATCCATAGACTTTCTTTACTGAAATAATTTGCTGTTCAAATTATCAAACATATCAAGATAAGACTAGATTCAAACATTGTAGAAACATTTCTACTCAAATGGCAGAGTAGAAAGAATGCTTCTTTGGTGCCTCCTGGTTTGTTCCTTTTCTCTTTTCTGGAGTCCTTTTATGTATTCAGACACTCTATGCCCACAGGCCAATTTTCAGAACCTCCCATGTCTGCACTTTCCAGGTAGCACCAGATCATTTTCATTTCTATTTGTTCTAATAAAACCTAACTAGTCTGAGACCCTACCATTTACATCTTTAAGTAACAACAGAACCCTTTCAACAAAACATAAAAGATGGTTGTTCAGTAAGATCAATAGAATTTTAGCCAAATTACATAGGAAAAAAAAGAGAGAAAAGTTAAATTACCAATGTCAGGAATGAAACAGGTGGTATCACCTCAAATTCTACATAAAGTAAAAGGACAATAAAATACTGTGAACAATCTTATATGAATATATTTAACAACTAAATGAAATGGGAAAGTTCTTTAAAAGATACGACCACAGCTTACTCAAACATTACTTGAATATTTAATATTATATATTTAACAGATAGTAGTTTACATAAATAACATAATAGCTATTAAAGAAATTGAATTTGTAGTTAAAAACCTTCCCACAAAGAAAACATTAGGCCCAGATGGCTTAACCAGTGATTCTACCAAACATTTAAGGAAGAAATGACACCAACTCTACACAAACTCTTCCAGAAAACCGAAGAGGGAGGACCACTTCTCAACTCATTCTACAAGGCCTGCATTACTCTGATAAAAAAAACCAGACAAACAGTACATAAAAGTTCTTAAAATTTTAGCAAATTGAATCTAACAATAAGTAAAAAGGATAATATATTACAGCCAAGTGTGATTTATCTCAGGAATGAAAGGTTGGTTAATATTCAAAAGCAATCAATGCAATTCATCATATTAACATAGTAAACAAACAAACAATGTAAGATTATCTCAATGGATGCAGAAAAAGGATTTGATAAAATCCAGTATCTACTTCTGATGAAACTCCCAGCATACTAGGAATAAAAGGGGGCTTCCTCAATCTGATAAGGAGCATGTAGGAAAAACCTAAGGCTAACATCATGCTTAATGGTGACAGACCAAATGTTTTCCCTCTAGAACCAGGAAAAGGCACTAATGTCTACTCCTACCACTTCTAGACAACATTATACTGAAGGATCTAACTCCATGCAATAAAAATAAATAAATAAACGGCATTGAAATTGGAAAGGGAGAAGTAAAGCCATCTTTATTTACAGATGACATGGTTGTCTACATAAAAAAGGCTGACAAAATCTACAAAATAGATACTATAGAAATGTGAGTTCAGCAAAACTGCAGGATACAAGACCAAAATACAAAATTCAGTTGTAGTTCCCTGTCCTGACAATGAACAATTAGAAACTGAAAGTATAAAAAAAGATTCTAATAGCATCAAAAATATGAAATATTTAAGGATACATCAAAGATGTGTAAGACCTATACACTGAAGACTATAAGACGTAGCTGAGAGAAATTAAGAAAGATCTAAATAAATGGAACAAAATATTAAATCTTGTTAATATGTTAAGTCTCTTCAAATTGATCTATAGATTCAGAGTAATCCCATTCAAAATCCCAGGGGGCTTTTTCTTTCTTTTTTTTAAAAGAAATTAACAATCTTATTCTAAAATTCACATGGAAATGCAAAGGACTCAAAATAGCCAAGAAAATTTTGAAAAGAAGGAAAAAGTTGGAGGACTTATATCATCTGATATCAAGACTTACCATAATAAATAAAATAATCATGAGTGTCATTATGGTGTATGATAATCATGGCATCAAGATAGACAAATAGATCAGAACAGAATAGAGAGTCAAGAAATAGACCACACATACATGGTCAATTGATTTTCAACAAACTTCTAAAAGCAATTCAATAGAGAAACTAAAGTTTCTTTCAACAAATGGTGCTAGAACAATTGGATATCCAAATGCAAAAAAATGAACCCGGATCCATATCTAACATCATATCCAAAAACTAACTCAAAATGGATTATAAACTTAAATGTAAAACCCCAAATTATAAAACATCTAGAAGAAAACCTAGGAGAAAATTTTTATGGCCTTGGGTTCAGTAAACATTAACGAGATATAATACCAAAAGCATGATGTATAAAACAAAAAAAATGAATTAATTGGACTGCATCAAAATTAAGAACCTCTGCTCTTCAAAAGGCACTATTAAAAACAAGGCACAGATTAGGAGAAAATGTTGCACACATCTGTCTAAAAATAAAAACACTGACCTTACCACGTGTGGACAAGGATGTGGAGAAACTGGAACTCTCATGTACTACAGGTGGGAATGTAAAATGGTACATTTCCACTTTAGAAAACTTTGTAATTTCTTTAAAAAATTAACACACAACTACCATATGACCCAGCTATTCCACACCTAGGTCTTCACCCAAGAAGAGTGAAAGTGTATGTCTACACAAAGACTTGCACACAAATGTTCATAGTAGCCTAATTTGTAATACAGTCATGACCAGCATAATGACATTTCGGTCAATGACAAACTGCATATATGACAGTGGTCCCATAAGATTAGTACCTACAGCCTAGATGTGTAGTAGGCTACATCATCTAGGTTTGTGTAAATACACTCTATGATGTTTGCACAACAACAACATTGCCTAACAACACACTTCTCAGAACAGTATCACTGTTGTTAAGTGACACATGACTGTATTCCCAAACGAAAAATGACCCAAATGACCATCAACAAGTAGACAGATAAATTGTGGTATATCCATACAATGACCTACTAATCAGCAATAAAAAAGAATGACCTACTGAGACAGGGTGGATCCAGAGTGGATCTAAAATAATTATGCTGAATGAAAATGCCAGACAAAAATGAGTACATACTGTATGCTTCCATTTTCATTAAATTATAGAAAATACAAACTAATTCATAGTGACAGAGAGCATATCAGTGGTGCCTGAGAATGGAGATGGGAGTGGGGTAGTGAGAGGTGACAGGAAGAGACTGGAAGGAACATGAAGAAATTTGGGGGGTAATAGATATGTTCATTGTCCTGTCTGTGGTGATGGTTTCACAGTGATTATATATGTTAAAACTTATCAAACTGGATGCTTTATGTGTAGTTTCTTGCATATCAATTTACCTCAACACAGCTATTTAAAAAACAATCTAACAAACGAATGGTTTCATTTTTGTGAAGCTAACAAAAGCAATAGTTTTCAGTCACTCTGAACTGCTGAAAAAACACAAAAGGTAAGAGAGTAAAACCTATTTCCCACACAACTCACTACATACTGGGGAGGAAAAAAAGACTAAGCAATCTTGAGGCAGTAGTTCCTAACTAAACCCCACCCTTAGCAGAGGATCCTAGTTTTAGCCACTCATTGATTATCTAAATTCTTATCATAAACATGTTATATATCATAGGGCTTTACTGTACTTTAAGGAAACTTTTAAAATAAAAGACAACTTGACTATGTATACTTTTGATATATATATATATATATATATATATATATCAAAAGCAAACATTAAATATCAGGAGGAAACCCACCAAGAATAATCAGTATAAAAGTCTTAGTCTCGTAAAGCTATTGGACTTAAAGTGAGGAAAATTATTTGGGACAGCAACATAAAAATATGAAGTTGTTATAAGGTGAAAAAAACTTAGGCTGACTACCAACTTTTCTGTAACAGCGTTCACCACTAGACAACGTGAAGAGACTGACGAGAAAGTCTGCTGGTTCTAGTGGATTAACAGTACTGAGATCCTATGTTCTCAAGGACAATTTTTACAGATGAAATTACTTTAGAAAGACTTCTTGGTGTGTGAAACAACTTTTTAAAAAGTTCAAAGATAAAGGAATAATGCAGAATCAGGGACAACAAAGGAAATTGCCTGGCTGAAGCCCAAATGCCCACAAATACTCTTCACGTGAATAATGCACCTGACGTGACACAAAGGAGCAACAAATTTTTAAAAATTAATGAACTTAAAAAAAATAATAATAAACTTGAAGGTATATGCCCCATGAGGGTTTGACATTTGCAAATCAATCAGCTTGGGAAATGGTCCTCTTATTGTTTCTGGAATGGGCTGCACAACCAAGTTAAGCACTACCAAATAAATAAAACAAAACAAAGCAAATAACTGTCTGATAAATTTATAGCTTCCTGCCCTTCAGGATTCACAACTTTGATCCAGGAGATTAAGCCCCAAGCTGTCCATGAGTTTGGGCTCCAAATAGTATTTGACCAATTCCCAAAATCAAATCTACTCTTCAAAAACAAGAATCCGCCAATAACACTGACATTAAAACGAAAGTTACATGGACCTGAAAATAGAAAGAAGAACTGCAAAAGGGTTCAGAGAGTTGTTATCACTGACAGAGAAAGTCAGCGGACTACTATAAGGGAAACATTTGCGCAGGTAAGTGTTATGTATGCATGTTCAACTGTCCGTTACACCATTGCATAGTTTGTATCCGGTGCCCCGCACAGTGCTTGGTACCTAACCTACACTCTATAAATCTTTAGAATGGTGAAGACACACACATATATATGAAGGATATTACTTTGGAATGCAATGTAATTAGTTTGTTTGAGAACGGTATGACCTACGCTCAAACCAGTGTTAAAGTACGTTTCCCAGTTTAAAGTGTGTTTCAAGTGCATAGCCATAATCTCTCAAAATATCCTAAAATGTCAATAAGAAATGGTAATGTTCTAGGTTGTAATTTATATTTCAATGAGATAAGAACATGGTAACTATAGAATGATAACTTTTAATCAGTGATACAATGAATTGTCCATGAAATGTTTTAAGATATGATTCTGTTTTTTATTAAACAGATTAAAATAATATTAAAAGAAGTGAGAATAGTTTTGCAAATAAGGAAATCCTTTTGACAATTAAACAAATAGTCAAACATCACAAATTCAGAGTTAACTGATTTGGAATTTGGGATAATGTAGCCTGATTGTAGGTTGAATCTTACCCTTTCATTTGCTATTTACATTAAAATAGAAAAACGCTATGCAAATATATTTGTCATTCATTCATTCACCATATTGATCCAAAAAGTATGCATCTAAACAAATGAACAGCAAATAGAATTTTAATAAGTTATTCACAATTTTAAGAACTAATATTGCCCCTTGGTCAGGTGAATTGGGTGCATCTGACAAAGTGAGGCTGTCAGTCTCATTCTCATAATATTTTGGTGGCAATTTTTAGTTCCTGAGGGCAGGATCACATCTTATTCACTTTGTAAATCTAGTACTCAACACAATATAGTGCACAACAGTCATCAAGTGACTTTGTGAATTTGGCTTTCCAGGCATCCCCCACTCTTCCTCACACCACTCCCCTCATTATTGCCAGAAGTCACTCTCCTCTTCTCAACTCCCAGCCTTTACTTCACATGCTCCCTCTTCCTCCCCTATCCTTCTCCATCTAGCTCTCCTATGTCTCACTCAGGGTAAATTATTCTCACCTTCTCCTCTATTTCCAAAGAAATTTATTTGTACATCTAGCTCTCCTATGTCTCACTCAGGGTAAATTATTCTCACCTTCTCCTCTATTTCCAAAGAAATTTATTTGTACATCTACAGTTGTACTCTTTAGAGTCTAACTTTTATAGGTCCATTAAATTAGAACCTCTTAAAAAGAATCTTATTTAGTACTGCATTTTCCATTGTACCATGAACGTTCTCGGCACATAGTAGGAACTCAGTAAATATGTACTGAATTGTAGAATTGAATTCAACATACACACTCACACACAGAGCACAGTAAATATAAGCTGTTCTAGTGAACTAACTTAGGAGGTTAATCTTAATAATAATAATAATAAACTGCATTTACCGAGTACTTACTATATGCCAGGCAATCTGTTAGATGCATCATGCACATTATCTTAATCCTTATAATAACTCCTATCTCTTGGATGAGGAAGCCAAGATTCAGAAAAGTTAAGTACGTTAAATAGAGGGAAAATGCTGGTATGTTGCTGAGCACAGATTCAAATCCAGGCATCCCTAATTAAAATGACACTAATCCTCTTCCTTGTACATCTTCCTTTTAATTTCTTTCCCTCTCACCCCCACATTATAGCTATTATAATCTATTATTCAGTTTATGTTTTTCTAATTTAATCTATTTTCAAGACTCTAGGCTATCTATAACACTTTATTAATATTAAGGATATCCTAAAGATTTTGTCTACTCTGATATTATTTTTAAAATCAATTTCTAAGCAAATAACTTCAGTGTTGCAGTTAGACATATAGTTTGAAGATGAAGTAGGTGTATGTACTTGGAATAAAATGTCATCATCCCTTGAAGCAGTTTAAAATACATAAAAATCCCACACAAACAACACCAGAACCTCGAAAGCCCAATGTCTACAAGAACAGGATATCCCCCAAAACAAACTCGTACAGCCCTTCCTACATGACGATCTTCAGTATTATAGACGCCTATGAAATTTCCTATTCTTGAAGAATACCTATTTCTTTGCTTTAAATAACAGGTCTTTAAAACAAGGGAGTCATAACTAATGGATTATAATATTTCTACTCTTAAAATCTGAATTTCTTACGAGTAAAATAAACCACAAACGAAAGTACTTGTACCACGCATATTGACCCTTTCTTCTTCTATTAGCATATCAGTCTGCAATCATATCTAGATCAATAGTGAAGATATCCGCTTAAAAGAGAGCCATGCTTTCTTTTGTCAGAAATTCATTACTTTTTATTAGGGTCATTGCTTGAAAACTTCAAAACACCATATGGACCTAATTGTGGTTTATTTTGGCAAAAAGGAAGACACTGTAGAACAATTGAGGCATTACATTCTACAATTCCATTACTTTCATCCCTCTCAGTTTTATTACTGTGTCATTAAAGGCAACTTGAGTGAGCGAAGAATTATAGTGTCATGTGTACAGGCTAGTAGATTAATAACAAAACACACTCAAGTTTAAAGGTATCTAACAGCTGTTTTCATTATTTTGTGTAAATACGCTTGAAGCATATCTATCTGATTAGTGGATAGAGTGCTCTTCTCTGTCACATGCCATGGGCACTGCTCTGCGCAAGTAATCAAAGTGCTCAGAAAATGAGTTTACATTGTTCACTGCTGAAATACACAAATGTCAGAAAGTGACTGCGCATCAAAGCTTAGTCAAATCATCTGCTGCAAACAAACAGATTCCAATGCACATTTCAGCTTAAAACATTCCGCTGCAACACAGTGACTGAGTTGGACTTATTGCTGGCCAAAATTAAGTGGTGTGCAAAGAATAGTAAGTTTCTTTAGAGAGGAACAAACGACTTCAAAATCTGATTCTTTCATGCAGATTCATACAGATAATCATCTCTATAATTTCCAATAGAGTCAACATCTCAAGGTATTATTTTTATCCTAGGAATATTAATTAACTTTTGTATGCTTTTAAAAGTGAACTGATAGAGAAGCATGTCACATATTCCTATTTTAGGGCTTATATACATGTAAAATCCACGTATAACTTAAGATTTTTAATGCAATGATTACTAATTCCATGCTCGGGGGTTTTTCCTTCATTCTCTTTCACACTGTTATGTTCTATCTAATAATACATTTATTTTGAATTGCAATACTTAATTGCTTGCTACTTAAACATTTCAAAAATATTTATTCTCACCTATCAGCCATTGTCCTTCTACAGATTCTTTTCACTTGACCTCTGGTCTTCTTTAACCATAGAAACACTTGACTCCAATTCCATTATGGAGTTGACAGGCTCAACTACTATGCTGCCTGCCTACTCGGTGGAGTTTTTCACTTCATCACCATCTCTCTGCTTAACTGTCTCTGTGGTTTCTTGTCCCCTGTGTCTGCCTAATATTGATGCTCCAACTCAGACATTTGTTTTCAAATCTGTTCAAAATTCTTCCTGTCCTTTTCTTGGGGGGTGAGGAGGGCACAATCCTGATGTCATATCCATGTGTAACTCCTGCAATAATACGGGTGCTGAATATTCTCACTATGGTGATGAGTGCCACTTCCTTCTTTTTCCAAAGCCTGGTGTTAAAAATGTCCCACCCGCACTTAAGTCCTCTGTCAAGAACCCCTGATTCTGACATATCTGGCTTCCTCAGAAATGCTTTTAAACCGCTTTATGCTTGCCCTTCCACTCACAGAAACACTTGTTTCAAATTTGTCTGTCTGCCTCTTCCAAGTTTCTCATCTTTTCCTACAATTTCATCCACTTGGTCTTTGGGGATGTTTACATTGAAGCTCGTATTTCAAGACTCATCTAGTTTTCTCTCAGGCATCTTTAAGTCCTCTGTGCTATTTGAAGGCTGGCCTTGTCATTTGTATACTCTATCTGTCTGCACCTCAGTTTCCTTCTGCCCCTCTGATGAGAGGCTGGAGCACTCACAAGAGTGAGGCTCTAGTAGCACTAACGCAAGCCAGACCTGGCTGTGAGGTGTTATGTAAGCTTCTCCACGCTGAATTGAAAATGAGTTTCTACGCTGACCTTCAAGTTCCAAGTTTATTCTGAGGTGTTCTATAAGCAAGGCTCACAAGCAAAATGTCAAGATTTTTAGTTAAGGGTAAAAGCTAGATTTTCAAAAGGTTAGATAGTAATTATATAACCCACACCCAATATTTCCATGTCACCTTTCAGAGTGGTAAACCTCATTTGTTGATGTGTTGACAAAGCTCAACAATGCAAATAAAGTACATCGAGGGACACTGATTTTCTCCGAATTTAATCTAACCATATTTTTGCCAACTGTTCTAAAGGGTTCCTTTAAATTCCTTTAAAATTAAGGAGTCAAAATGCAACACTGACTTTCTTGCTCTATGGATTTATTCCATAAGGTAAACAGCACTTGAGCTAAACAAGATGGGTAGATGGTAAGCACAATTACAACCCATTTCTCTCAGAAAAAAGATGTAAGCTGAGTGCTAACCCAAGCGGAGTGGTGGTTCTGCAGCTGCCACAATCTTCCCATTGGGAAGATTTCCCTTCCCAATGCTTTAAGCATTATCTGCCCACTAATAATATTTATTGGAAATCGCCAGCAAAGCAATGTGCTGGTCCTGTAGGGTGTTAAAAGACATTAAAGACAGAGTCTTCCTGTTTAGGAACCTTATAATCAAATGACTGAAAATACATAAATCGATTGACAATATTCATGCATAAACATGACATATGCATACAAAATTATGACTCTATACTTAACTTAAAAGCTTCCCCTAGAAGTCTGTCAGGGTCCACACTAAAGCAAGCAATGGAAGTATGGAATAAATGAAAGGCAATATCTTACCACAACATATTGTACAAAATAAATGACCTAGTTGTCTAATGCAAGTGATATTATTCAGAAAAGACTTGTGAAGAAGGATAATCCTAGGTACTGTTATTCGAAGAAGCTAAGATAGTAAATAGGAGGTAAAAAGAAAGAATATTACTCTAGATCCACATAGGAAGACAGCAGGAAAGCAATAGGGATAATAGATACAAAGACTTATAATCAAGAAGCAAAGAGTCATGTCCTCTCTCTTTCCAGAGTAACACAAGAGCTAAAGTATGAGGGACAGGCAAGTATTTCAGCAAAGAAATGTTGTTTCAGGTCTTTTCACTACTGATAATGCACTGGCCACCTGAATAAACTTGGCAGGCTCCATTTCAGGGCTTAAGTATATGTCTCTCCTTCTTTCCACATTATATGCTTCATTAAATCTTCCATATATCCTGTACCTTGATGTTCCCCAACCCTTTTCCACATCAAAACTCAGCAAAATGATCTAGCTCCTTATTTCCAATTGGAATTTTCTCTCTGGTTGGGGCACTTTGCTGTGATCACTTCTTTTAAGCTGCATCTTACGATTCTTCAATAAAAATACAGACTCAATTCCCTTCAGGGATACTGGTACCAGAAACATTTCTGCCTCACAGGATCCATCACCTTCCTGGGAGGAATGTTCTGCTCTCTTAAGAGCTTTGTAAACCAGAACATGGTACATAAATGTAAGGCATGACTCTAGCTGCTGCTATTAATCACCTTACCTTTCAGATTTGCTTATATCTAAAATAGTCTGCATCATTCTTAACATCGTAAGTGTGTAGAGAGCAAGTGATATGCTAGTTTAACATATTTTATGCAGCACCTGGTACACCACATGCAAAAGGCTTGTTGCTGATGACGCTAATGTGCACTGAAATTAAAGTCTATCTTCTCATGATCACATAATAACTGGCAATCACCTTGAAATGGGAGTGTATTAAGCCCTATAAACACAGCTAGTACTTTTGGCCCAAGTTCTCCTCTCAGTGAAACCAGAAAGCAGTAGCTCAGTGCTCCCCTCAGAATACACGTGTTTCAAAGTGTTTATCCTTTCCATCGTTCTCAAGAATATTCATGGTTATACTAGCTGGACTATTCAAATGACTCATAAAGTTTTCCTGCTTCTATATTTTCTATATGCCATTCAAATGAAGATTAAACAGAGTCCTGTTCACACTAAGATTCTAAGTAACACTAGATTAAGCATAGAAAAATGATTTCTTCTTGATTCTTATAAGCCACACACATCACAAAATCACTTTATCTTTTATTAGACTAATAACTGAATTGAATTGGAACCCATTAAATTGAACCATTGGGACCTAAATTTCCTTCCTTATATAGGATGTTCCTGAAATTCCTCCTCCTATAAAATGCCCATTTTAGAGATGAGATAATATTCAGTGCTATCAGTATATTCTAAACCTATAGTTGAAGATGTTATTCAGCATTAATCTTACTGATTTCCGTATGCATATTGTGTCAGCTTAATTATATAGGCACACAATCACAGAATTAATTACATGTGAACTTAGAAATTAACCTTATCCAACATCCCACCCATTCAGGAATCCCTTGGAAAGACGCGGCTACAATATTTCACCTACTGATGAATTCACTTTCATTAAGACTCTTTTCTATGAAAAATGCAAAGAACATTTGCAACAGGAGCTCAAGACAATTTTCCAAGGTTTTATAGAGTTGTCAAGTCAGGTGAAATGTGACATCTTCCCCAACTCTAAATAGCATGGGCTCTTTGTCCCTTAGCCACCTCTGACACACAATCCTCTACAACTTGATCAGTAACATCAAACTTATTTCTTCAAAACATACCACACACACACACCTTACTTCATTGTTGAATGAATTTAATTATTAAAAAGATGTCTTTCTAAAATTGATATCTTTGTCCTATGCTTCTCACGTTATAACTCTTTGTTTAGGAACAACACAAGACAAATATACCCACACTTGCAGATAACTTACTTTCAAACCCCAAGTTTCCATGATTCTATAATGTGAATACACATATTTTGCCTCTCCATGGAATTCTCCTTCTCCAGGTTAAGTATTTCAAGACGTCTCAGGTGTTTTTAGAAGTATGATATATCTACTTCTATATAGACACACACACATATATATGTGAAGTGTTTATATATTTACATATATATACTTATATATATATATATATTTCCCTTTTTGAATGCAAGAGATTAACATTTACTCTTTCAAATATCACTCTGTACATTTCAGTGAGCTATTACGGTCTGTCAAAATAATTTTGAAATTTCATGCTTATCACCCATTATTCTTTCAATCATTCCTTGTTCCATGTCATCCAAAATTCTAGGACACTTGCTTTAAGTTTTTGTTTGTGGCACCCCACCAGAGTAAAGAAGAGAAAGAACATTTCTGGAGCACCTACTGCATATGAAGTACCATCATGGGTACCTGACACTTAGTGTTTCCTGGAATTTAATCCTCACAAAATTCCTGTTGACTACCTAATTTATAAATGAAGAACTAGAGACTTAAACAACTTACGTGACTTGCTCAAGAATCTGGTAGGTGACAGAGCTTGGACTTTAAATAAAGTTTGTCAGAATCTAGATCATTGTTTTTTCTACCACAACCCGGGGTCTCCCCTTAAGGCTAATGGGAATTCATGAGTACATATCCGTTCCAGATAGTTAGCTATTTATGAATCGACTTAACCATCTTAGCTGTAAGGCTATCATGACACAGTGTGTGAAATGCCCTGCTGATGTCATCTAATGCTTTCTAAATGTTAAATATAGACAGTAAATATGCATGTGTATATACTGAGGCCTACAGGTATACCACGTATTTTATGTTAAAAAACAAGTTTTATTTAATCCTCAAAATTCTATGAGGTGGTATAATTTTTTGACATTTTATAGCTGAGGTTCACAGAGCTCAATGACTGTTCTAAGGTCAAACAGCTGGTAAAGAATACAGCTCCATCCTCTCCACTAACCTAGTAGCCCTATTATAACAGACAGTGAGGTTGGGGTGACATGATGTACACTCTCCGACATGTTGGATTCCAGCGAGTAGCACATTCACTTTAAAGACTGCACAAATTATTTGCTTAAGAAAACATTTTGAAATGTGGTCAGTTATTTTTCTCTTCCTTTCCTTGTCATTGTCATCTGCACGTTTACAAGAAAAGAGCTATATTCATCTTGCACTCTCCAGCAACCAGCATATTGCTTACAGCATTTCTTTTGAAAAAGAAAATTAAGCGGTGGAACCCTTTCAAAAATAAAATTCACCAGGAATACAAATATAAAAACAGATAAAAGCACAGCTTTTTTGGTTAAAGAGGTGAAAGGAGCACGAGGGGACCAGAGCAGTCTTCCTCTGGCACCTGATCTTAAGTCTCTGATTCTCATGTCAGGGCCTTTCCAACACACACAAATTCTTGAGAAAAAAACACAACAGTCTGGACTCCCAGGGGAACTATTTCCTATATTAAGAAAATTCCCTAAAATTCCCACTTGTCTTTTGGCTCTAGAAGTATAGAAAAAGTGCTAAAAAGCAAAAGAAAAGGGCCAAGGGCCGTTTCTCCACCTTACTCTGCTGATGTGCCAAATTGATTCTGGGCATGAATTTGAGCGCTCTCTAGCCTGACTCATCTGCATTATGGTACTATGAGCCTGTCAGACCCAGAACCAAGGACAGCCCAGATGAGCAGCATCTACACAGTGAATAAGGGTCTAGAAGTAAGTTTCAACTACCACATCTAGAGCATGCTCATGAGAAGCCCTGGCTATAACCATCCTACCATCTGCATTTCTTGTTCTTCACCCCTTTTCCACCAGACTTGTACTCCTGGGGCCAGTTCATCCAACAGACCTTACATGAACTTGGCTAGACTCACGTGTTCTGGGCACCGACACTTGGAAGCCTTGCAACTGCACCTGACCAGCGTTAGACAGAGTCCTAACCAGAAGCGAGTTCCCTGCATCTCTGGAACTTGGTGATTCAGACTACTGGACATTCTCTGGGCAAGCCAGCATTTACTGTCCTCAGCTCTCATACACATGCACAATCTTCACTCTCTCTCTCTCCTCACTGAGAGTTCCCAGCACATCACATAGATGGACCTCTACTATTATAATACTAGACAGAGGGATTACTCCTATCTAGTTCCTATTAACTCAACTGAAAATCCAAAAGAAACAATTCAGGTGCTCAGAATACTTAAAAACAATGAAATATTTTCAGAACAATAAGTTTCAAGAAGTAAAACATCATGAAACATATTTTCTAAATTATCCAAATGTTCATCACTAAGGAGGAAAATATTTTACTCTAGTTGTAATAAACTTTCAATCTTAAACAGATCTATGTATGAAATGCTTAGTATGTGTCAATTATGTTTAAATAGGGAATAACCCAGTTGGTTCCTTATCTCAAGAAAGTATTACACTGGTATAGTCTTATACCAAATTGAAATCCTTAGGATTGTTGCGCAAGGCTTTCCACTTCAGAATAATTAAGCAATTCAGCAAATGAAGCCAATATCTAGAACCCCTGCTACATTTTGGGACTCAAGTACCAAAATATCCTAGTATGGAACCTATTTGGGGGAAATGATGTAGACACACTTTTCCCTATTCCCCTGCAATGTACAACTAAAAACAGTGAGCATTACATTTAAACAAACATAAGAAGACTCTGAGAGGTGGAGAGAA
The DNA here is from genome assembly GCA_031878705.1 of Tapirus indicus. NCBI lineage: Eukaryota > Metazoa > Chordata > Mammalia > Perissodactyla > Tapiridae > Tapirus > Tapirus indicus. The sequence continues at coordinate 60,138,477 of CM062926.1, forward strand.
GACGACAGACTGGTTAGGTAACTTGGAACCTAAGGAATGATACAGTGGTGAGTTCTCTGGGTTTTCTTTTGGACCCTTATATCCCAGACTGGATACTGGAGAAGCCAGCAACGAGGAAACACCAATAGGCATAGACAAAGAACAGTCCCAAAAAAGCCCATTCTCTTTAGCCAAAGGTCCAGAAAAGGGACTGCCTAGTAAGACAGGAAACTTTTAGGCAATAAACTTTTTTCTCCAGCCAAACACCACAGTAAAAACTGTAGCTCCAACCCTGCCAGCAATGACCTAGTGGAGAACCTAGATTTTCACATTGACTGAGCTGTAACAAGGTGTCCGTACCCTGTCTCTAGCAATGTCAGAGAAGGCACAGATTGGGAGTTGGGGTGTGTTAGAAGGGACCTAGTGCACAATTGTGATTTTCTCCATAGCTCAGTGGTAATACGCCCCCAAGGAGCCCTGCCCCCCAACCTTGGTCAACAAAGACTGAGTGGAGAACCTGGACTTCCACCTCACAGTAATGAGGTAGCACTGCCATCATCCACCAGAGTAGTGTCAGAGTAGCTTGCAAAAATACAAGATTTAAATAAGATCCAGAGTCGAATAACATAAGACCCAAAATGTACAGGTTTCAAATGAATATCACTCATCTTACCAAGAACCATGATATCTCAAACTGAATGAGAAAAGACAATCAACATATGCCAGCTGAGATGAGATTTAAAGCAGCCAACAACAAATGATTCAACCAACGATTATAAACACATTTGAAACAAGTGAAACAGAAATTTTCAAGAAAGAAAAGTAAAAAAATGAAAGACATAAATAGAAATTTTAAAACTAAAAACAGAATATACCCAATGAATGATCTCAACTGTAGAATGGAGGAGACAAAGGAAAGAATCAGTGAATCTGAAGAGAGAACAATAGAAATTAGCCAGTCAAAACAACAGAGAAAAAACAGAGTAAAGGAAAAAAATGAACAGATGTTCACAAATGTGTGGAACTACAAAAAAAGTTCTAACATTTGTGTCATTGGAGTCCCAGGAGAAGAGGGTGAGGCTGAAAAAAAAAAATTCAAAGAAACAATGGCTGAAAATTTCCCAAATTTGACAAAAAACATAAATCTACACATTCAAGAAGCTGGGCAAATCCTCAACAGGATAAATCCCCCAAAATCCATGCCAAGACACATCATAGTCAAACTTCTGACAACCAAAGACAAAGAAAAAAATTTTTAAAGCAGCCACAGAGAAACAATGCATTAACTATAGGGGAGAATAGCAATTTTAATAACAGTGGATTTCTCATCAAAATCTGCTTGCCTTTCTCATTATCTTAGTTTCTAAATCACCTCATCCTATACTTCATTCAAAATTTCATCTACTTACTTTGTCTTTTGTAAAAATCTACACAGACAGAATACCACACATTCCTAACAATGTATTGATCTCACCTATGTTTTAAATTGAGAATCATCCATGTGGAGTAGCATTTTCAAAGACGTGAGCTCCCAAAGCGTTAATGCTCTTCTCTACTTGGGAGTGGTTTTAGGCTTGGTGCCATAGGATTTGCCCTCTGTGGCTTCTCACATCCCAGACTTGGAAAATATGAGCCACAATACAGAGAAAGGTAAGAAGCTCAGCAGAGCTCCTTAGTGATAAATGCGTTTGCATCATCTGTCATTAGAACTTCCTGCCAACTGGGTCATTCCCTATTAAATTACCACTTGTCAATGTTTAAAATACTGATTGATAAATGATTGTGCCAAAACTGATAACACAACAGCTTTTATTTTCTAATAATCCTAGTTACCACAGCCTGCTTGTCAAGGCACAGATACTATACATTTTTTTTTAAAGCACTTTACCAAAAGACAATTTAATCTAATCCAATGCTAACAGGTATAATGCCTGGCCCCCTATATATTGCATACTGGTTCCATTTGCCAAAATAAACCTACAGGCGATTTAGTGATATGAAAAGCTCCAAGTTTCACATTTCATCAAATGCCAGTAATCTGCTTTATCAATATAAACTGCATTTTAATGAAAAAATTCTTTTCTTCAGTATACTTCACTTTCAATGCCCTTGAGTATAATAATTCGTTCATGCTGTAGAACAAGAATGTTTTACAAGACCTTAACTCTCTGGAGAAATTTCTCCGTAAATACGAAATGTGAGTTTTATGAGAATGTGTTGTATGCACAGGAGTAGAGTCCAAGATTACAAAAAAAAAAAAAGTTGCACTTAGATTTCAGCTTACACATCCTTCTGAGATACTGCATAACTAACTTGTTACTAGAACAAAGCCCAGTTGAGCATCTAGGTAATAGGTAAATGAAATGGGATTCACATCCCTGAGGTTGCTGAATCAAAATACATCAGAATATACTGCAGACATGTGTAAAGACAGAATCAATCATTGGGACTCAAAGCAATTTTAACAATCTAAAAATTGTATCATGCTTTCTTCCTTCTTAGTGATTCAAAGTGAAAACCCTTTGGCTAAATTTAATCAAGACTCTGTACAAAGTTGCCCGCAAATTTATATGGCTGTTGGCCAATTTCTACTTGTCTCTAAAATCATTCAGGACCTCTGTTCATGTTCTGTCTCTAAGTTACTTCCCAAAACTTAACTCTAGCATCATTTTGTTTCTCCTTCTTTCATACTTCCTACTAAATATGTGCAAAGGCCAGTTTGTTAACTGGAAGAGAGTGATGATGCACCAGGTCACCACTCTCTGTGGTTTCACACCCCTAACTATATTTTGGTCACCTATCACTCTTCTGCTTTTTCTTACCACTTTTTTGTCCACTCCATTCAAAATGCCCAGTGGCAATGTCACTGGAAGAAATGATGAAAACAAGGGAAACACAGTACCAATAATTTCTCACCTGTGCCATTCCTTTCTGTGGCACTTTTATGTCTCATTTGTCTTCTCTATCATACACAGGTCGTAACTGAGAGGCCATTATGTCTTTCTCTGGGATTTGTGTGGTGCTGGACTACATGGTCAAAGTTGAGCAAAAGTTTAATAATAAATACAAGCAAATGGTATTCAGAGAGGCCTTTCACTGGAGATGGCAGGGCAAACTGCTCCAGGGCAGGTCTAAAGAAACCAGGAATTGCAGTAACTCATAGGCAGGGAAATATAAAGTATTGCCCAGCAAATCTGTTCCTTATAGGTGCTACCATTGAGCAGCAGAGAGCAGAAATCTCCCAAGAGAAATTGTCCAGGGACAGTGTGAAATCAGGTGTATGAACAGCACATTGAATGAGTAAAACATATCCATGTAAAACACAGCTTTCCTTTACATAAATGTGTATACCATAATGTTCCATGGTGTCAGCAATTTTTGTCAGGTGTTTTGTCTTCTAGTAAATGTTTTTTAAAAAAGGTAAATTCATTATTTACAAATGTATGTATTAGTCAACCTTAGCCTAGCAAGTGAAGCAAACTCTGAGTTGCCAAAGTAAAGTTTCTGTATAAAATTTTTACATCTGTGTGTGTGTGTTGTGTGTTATATGCATGAATATAATCAGTGACAATTTAGAAAACATGAACAAAATAATCAGGAAGGAAATGAATTTTTAATCACCCTAATCCTACTATTCAGACAGAGCCACAGGTAACATTTTGGTGTATATCCTTCTAAATATGCTTCTGCATTAGTATACGGATATGCAATCTGTACACAAGTTAAAACTGGGGCATACACATGGGGCAGTAGACTACAAATGAAGAACTTCCATACACAGTGCCCTCAAGGACCAGTGGATGTTCATGTTCTGTCTCTAAGAAATGGGTTCAAGTGAGCTAAAACTGAACTGTATCTATTGTTCTACCCACCTTTGAAAAAAAATAAATAAAAGAGGGTATAGAGAAATATAAACATGGATATTCTCTCAGGTAATCTGGCTCTGATATTTTTGTATCATCATAATACCACTCTTCATTGTGCACCACTACAAGATTTATAAAACCCTTCCATATGAATTACAATCCTATGAAGTTAGCTGGGAAAACATTATTGTTGCCATTTTGCAGGTAAGAAAATTAAGCCCAAGGTCCTGTAGCTGAGAGCAGAGAGTCAGAACACGAGTTCAGATCTCACATAAAATGCAGTGTTGTTTCCCAAGTCCCTTCCCAAATGTCCTACGCTCTTGAGGGTCCTGTTGTTTGTGTTAATCTAGGAACTATCAGCACACCCTAGAATGGTTTTCAGTCTCTCCAGTGAAGCAGTAAGCGGATATAAAAAAGTGAAGCCCAGTGACCACTGACCTGTCTCTGTTTAATATGAGTTCTCACCCTGACAGCACCTTCCACATACCTGACACTCAATAATAAAGGCCTCGTCCTTCCCTCTACACCTTCAGTGGGCAGAGTCCACCTATCCCAACTCCCCAGAAAACGTTCTTCAAGCCATCTGCTCTGTCTCCATGCTGACAGTAGACAGCATTTTCCACTCTCATTTAATCGGCCAGTCCCTGATCCACACAGCTCATATTCTCTCCTCTTTTCAAATTCAACCTCACAGAAGCGCCAAGTGAAATCAATGAATTCTTTTCCCTTTTCCACTTTCTGAATCTTTCAACTCTAGCCATTCTACCCTCTTTGACTTGACCCCCATTTTTGTATTTCTTAATTTCCATAATTCAGCCCATAAAAATATTCTAGAAAAGAAAGCAATGAATTATGAAAACTTTCAGTCTCTGAAATTAAGATAGCAATGCATAATTTTTTAAGCACGTGAAACTTTTAAAATTAATAGAGAAATAATCAATTAAACCATCAGAGACTATAAAAAATCTTCAAGTTTGAGTGATAAATACTGTAATTCTATTTTATTTTGCTAGTGTCTTATTCCAATTATAATAAATAACTGACTTGGGTTTTTAATTAGGTCAGTGTGAGGTTAGTTTCTATTTGACAGGTTGATAAGGGTGTGTTTTCTGTGTAAAGTTAGTGAGTTTCAAAATATCAGTTTTCTATACATATACATCAAATGCCGATGCATACATAATTTAAAGTATTTTAAAGTACTCAAGATTGATCTAAGACCTATAGTGCACTAACATTTTAAAAACAACATTTGTCTGCTAACAATCTGGTATGTTACACGACTTGAAATGTGTTACCATCCTTCAACATTCATATCAGCTGCAAGTGTTTTCAACTATTATTTTATTTTCTCATTTGTCTTCAACTCTGTAGCATGCTGCAAAAATGCCATGGCATCTGAGAACTGTTACAGTAGGCACCACTATATCAATCAGTTCTCTTATGAGTTCCATTTTACAATTCAACTACAAATTGTTGAATGCAAAGATTTATCTATGTTCAATAAAACTAAATACCTCTCTGGTTGTTACCAAGATAAAGAACTGGAAATATTTTGAAAACATAGGATCTGTCTTACAGCAGTTCTGGCTACATTCTATCAACTTTTCGAGTTTGACAAAACAATGCTGTATGATGGTGCATATGCATTAGCCATAAGAATGTGGATCATGAAAACTTTTGAATAGCAAGCACTTAACAAAAAAATTTTGGATCCCCAGAACCTATGCGGGACTCAGACACATAGTAGGTTCAAATAAATGTTTCATAGATTAATCCTTAAAATTATGCACCAGACAAAAATCCGAATGTTCGAATACACGGCAGGTAAAGTCTGGGCAAAGAAATGGACAAACAATAACAACTATTCAGAAAGTCTTCAGGAAATGACATTTGCAGGATTAATTCTCAGACATAACTGGACAAAGAATGATGATGAACGAGTACTGAAAAGGCAGCAAGGAATTCAGACTGTGTGCGTTTTGATCCTAACTTTGCACTAGCTATGTGCAGCTTCATGCTGCACCTTGAGTCGGTAGCACCCTGAGCTCTAACCATGAGGCACCACTGCCTTTCTGAAAGGGCAAGTTCTTCCATGGCTCAGAGCACTCCCTCAGATGAAAATGCCCTCTTGATTCTTATGAGCCAGGCAAAGGAACTGTTGCCCATCCTCCGAGACACGGCTCCAAGGTCACCTTCTCTGCAACCCGTTCGCTAACTCTGGTTCTGACTGCACCTCACACAGCCTGCACCGATTCCATGTTATAATGACCAGGGAGTGATGAAAGCATGAACGTTCTCAAATCCCAGGGCCTGGGCTGGAGGCCAGCCTCACTCCTGACTGCCTCTGACAAGTCCTAGGCCTTTTATGCTTTGGTTTCCCTATCTGCCAAATAAAACAGTAAGAGTACCTGCTTCATAGAACTGTTGTAAGGAACAAAAGAAACCACGAATGTAAAACTGAAGACTATCTAAACTTAAGTGTTCTTGCTGTTAATTCTCTCCTTCTGTTTTTTCTCCTTCACTAAACTCTGAGCCTCTAAAACATAAGCACCCTATATCTATTTCCTCATATATACATTAAAAAAAGTTAATAATACCTTCCCTAGAGACTACGAAGTGTTATTTAAAATATAAAACTAATTCACAAAGTGAAATGGCATTATACAGTTTTAAATGCTACACCAATAAAAAGTGACAAAGTTGCTGTTATTATATGTCATTAGAATATAAGGTAGCAGGTAGCTAAGGACTGGAAAGTCATATGCTAAATCTCCAAAAATTTTATGAAAGAATGCAAAAGAAAAACCTGAGACTCATGGCATTTAATAAAGATCTGTTGGAAAGGCAATTCTAATTCCTTCTAGTATCAGATGACTAAAAGTTGTGAAAAATATCGTAAGAAAAGTTCAGTTTTGCTACCTTTCTGCCTTCTTTTGCATGTCTTGTGTCCTACCTTCTGGCACACCTCACTCACTGAGCCTTCTGTACTCAGTACCATCACACCACCCTCCTGACGTGATGGTAAAATATTCCACATGATAAAATTCCCACAAAATTTTATATACAATTTCAGTAACCTCCGATTCCAAACACGGATTCCAGTAAGAACTACTTCCCTAGTTGGCGGCAGAACTTCAGGAAGTATTAGGAAGACATTTGGAGGAAAGTTGGGATCTTCTCAGCTACCTCTTAAATCATACCATTCCAAGAGCTGCCTAAACCACAAAAACATACAATTAGCTCTACCTTTTATTATTATAGTGTTTCATCAAGATTACAGTCAAGGTCTTTGTTATGCGTAACCAATTTGCTTTTTCCACGTTTTCCCACCCTACTTCACTCTCTTTCAAAGGGTCAGTAAGTAGGTCAGCATCTCAGTAATAATGACAGTTCCTGTGCTTAAATATAACCCTCTGAGACCATATTCTCTTCCCTTTCAATCATTTGGTGGGAACAGCTAAGACTCAGTGTTAGCTGTCTCTACCCTCTGGTCAAAGATACCAGTATTGCAATGGGAACAAAAAGTGTGGAGAAGGAGGGCATTGTGAAAGGAACATTATTAAATAACTGCAAAAGAATTCCTCCTGAAAAACAGACTCTGTTTTATAGGACCTAAGATCATTTTAACAAAGGACATTTATTGTGAAATGTCTATGAAACTCTGTAAGGAAGTATTTGCAGAGCTGCGCCAGCATTATAATTTCAGTGATAAATGGTCTAAGCCCTAAAGTTACTCTTTCTATCTACCTTGGCGTGTTTTGAAGTACTTGTGGCAAAGTGGTCCAATATTTATTTCCATGGTTGTCTAAGTCTCTTTTGATAACTTTTCCCCCTTCATCTGAGGAAGGAGAAGAAGGAGGAGGAGGAGGAGAAAGGAAAAAGTTATTTGGTGTTTCCAACTAAATTTATGGAGAAAGTCCATCAGGTATAAAATAATGCAGCACTTGAGAAAAATTACTCCCTTAAAAAATGTTTATACAATGTTGTGAAATAAATGGGTTTGTAAAAATAGAGATGATTCCTTTTTAATTATAATAACAATGAAAATAGTAGAGGAACCAAAGAGTCTAGGATGAAAGTTAATGGCACTATTGTTTAAAATAAGAGAATAGGAATAGATTCCATGTTAAACAGGTTTCTTTACGCTCCTAATTCCATTTAGCTGGGAAAGACAAGGAGAAAGAGAAGATAAAGCTACACACTTAAAACTGACAAAGGGCAGTACTTCTACGCAATTTATAATTAATCTGTGGGACCACGTGTCAGTAGAATTTATTGAGAAAAATAGTTTAGTGCTATTTTATAAGGGTAAGACATTAGAAGGAAAAGTATTGCAAATGAAGTTATACTAGCTAAGAAAATATTATAAGAGCTATTAATCATCAAGATTCAGGTCATAAGTTGGCTAGCAGCTGGAGTCAAGGAAGAGAACTATACAACTGGCCAGGTGAATTGTGGGTGTTCTATATCTTTCTCTAGGTGTTTCACTTAAGTCAGTGCTAAAGAAAAGAATACTAGATAAAATTCTATTTCAGCCTGTATTTTATTTGGCATTATGATCTATTTGGTCAGCCCTAAAATTTCAGTAATCATCCCACCACCACCCTCCAAAAATCTCTCCTCTGATTTAGGAGAATGAACAATTTCTTTCATCTCCTCCATGCAGTTGCCTACATGTATGTAAGACATAAATGCTTTACTAAGTGTTCATGTATTTAATTAGTGGTTCTCAACCTGGGAAGCTTCAGATGTGCTGATGTCTAAGTTCTATCCTCAGAAATTCAGATTGGGGTGGGGTGCTGGGATGGGGCAAAGGGTTTTTAAAAGTTCCAAGGGATTCTAAAATGTAGCCAGAATTGAAAACCTGACCATATATTTAAACTGACTATATATTTAAATGGTCAGTGTAAAAGGCAATAGAATCACCTCAAAATACACACAATGATGTCACACACACACACACACACACACACACACACACACACACACACCTCCTATGGCTAATATCCTCTAAAAGGAAGAATAATATAACCTGTATCATAAATTATTTATATTTCCTTTTACGCATCATATAAATCCTTAGATTACTTCTCAATTACTTTTTAAAATTATTAAAATTACATATCTATAAAGATTTTAAGGTCCTGTAAGTAGATTTTGACACACTATCATTACAATAACTACAAAGCTATGGAAAAAAGATGGGTTTTCTGGAAAACAAGGTCTTGCTATTATCCATATGCTCTCCTCAACTTTCCCAACTGTATTATCATATTGTTCTTAGAATGACAGAGTACCATTGTTTTTTATCATAACAGTAGAGTAATAGATAATAACTTGCATAATCTTTAAAAGTGATATAACAGCATTACTATGATTAAAGGTCTGTCAGTTCTTCCATTATAAGGCATTTTTAGGAATTTTATAACCTGAACATTTGATTTGTTTCAGGCATAAATTGGACTTACAAGGCCTCAGAGGTAAAACTGAGTTTTCTTTCCTGTTGTATAAGTATTAAAATTGTTTTAAAATGTAGATAATGAAATCAAATTTGTTTTTTTACATATGGTCTTTCATCAAATGAAAAGAATATTCTATTATCCTACTGAGAACTTTAAACAATTACTTAGAACAAGCCTGTTTCATTAAGTTGGACAGCTGACCAAAAAGGTTTAGAGCTCCTCCCTGGAAATTCCTAAGAATAAAAATGAAATCAACTGCCCAGATGATTCAGGGCACACTACTATAGAGTGAAATATTATCTATAATTTTTAAGTCCTCAATTTTTATATTAGATGCATGGACATTTGAAAAAAGCAAGCTTAAGCCACTATATTATCTAAATCAGAGTGTAAGAAGGCCTTTTACAGCAATTCATACCAGCATGTATTAGGGGAAATAAAACAGGGACTATGACTGAGAAATAGGACCAAGAATCAAAATACCACAGAGTTTAAATCAACTTACAGGTCAGTTTCACTAAATTTACAGAAACGCAGGAATTCTCTCTAAACAAGCTGACACATGGTTCTTCTACTTGAACACTTCCATTATGCCAAAAGGAAGGACCACAAAAAATTGTCTAGAAGTTCTAACAACTCTATCAGTAATGATTCTAGAGCAAAGAGTACACAAATTATCCATACTCTAGCCTGTTACTAGAAGTATTTTAAATTTCCTTCCCAACTGTGCTCTAAAACCCCAGAATTGTCCCTATAGTCATCCTGCTTTATAGAAGCAGGAGCCACACAAATGATCTTCTTCTCACACAACTTTGTGGTACAGTCCAACAAGCACAAGCTTTGAAGCCAGATAGATCAAAGTCTGATTCATGGTTCCACCCTTTATTTGAAATGTGACTATTATTTACCTTTATCTTTTCATATGTAAATGTGAGTTATAATACCAAAAAGGTTGTGTGAATTAATAAAATACGTAAAATGAATTACACGGTACCTCACTCACAATATAAACTTATTACTAATATTAACATTGATAGGCTGGAAGGGTCCATTTTATTGAGTTTTTAGGCATTACCAAGCCAAAGAGCTGGATGCGCCAGACTGAGGGGCAGGGCTGAATAGGAAAGAACCAAAGAGCCAAGGAGAAGCTACTGCTACTGGGAGCTATCCCTGGTGCTGCTCTCAGACCCAGGGCCCATGGCTTGCCTGGCCCTGTTACCCTATGTTTCCAGTATCCCTCAAATCAAATTCTGATTTCCAGTTCTCAATTTGATTTAGTAACATATTTCAGCTACCTTGTGTTCCTCAACTTAATTCCTGTTTGCTTCCCCCAGATGCTGACTGGATTATTTTCCCAGATGGAAACCCAATCTGACACCAATTTGCTGAACGTTTTTTGCTTCGAGATTTTGACCTAAAGTTGTATCTTTTTATCTCTAACCCCATCAATGATGGTTACTAAAGAATAGTTAATGTTCCTTTACCCTAAAATTTTCTCAGGAAAACTTAAATAGGTCTGCAACAGTAATTAAAAATAATCAGAAGGTGTGAAAAGAACTAAGAGTATTGCTAAATCATCCCAGGAAAGTAGCAGCTAAGTACTAGTGCTACGACAACAAAAATACGGTACAAGTGCAAGCACGACTTTTCTTATTCCCATGGCAGACATCGCTAATCTATCATGGAATTCTTTTTTAATCCTGAAGATGGCCTTAGAGTCCTCAACAAGTTCCAAACAGCCATCAGGAGCCAAAGATGGCATGCAAATAGAAATCTATCTATCATCCCTGAGTTAGTATGAACATGCAGGTTTTAAAAAGAGGGTTTTTTTTTTTCTTTTTATGTCTCAGTTGGAACACTGTTAGAGCATACGGTGATGGTTTGAAGAGGGTAGAAGCATCCTTATAATGCAGTTACGTGGAAAGCAAGTACTTGATATTAAAGAATCAGAGCTTTCTCTTCTAAGACTGGAGGTGTTAGCCTTATGCCCTGGATAAATTCCAACTTAGGTAATTACATGCTGCTTACCTCACCCCCCTAGCAATTTTTTCAAGTGAATCCAGTATTGTTCTTCACTTTCTACCCTAACCTGCTGTGTAGTGTTGCAATGAGCTGTTAAACAGCTGCCATGCTTCACTCTACAATGGTGACTGCTTCACTGTATAATTTGTAACCATTCGCAGTATGCTTTGGAATCTTTCAGGATGAAAGTGTTACCCTAAAATGCAAGATATCATCATCATTTTAAAGGCACACAGTACAACTGCTTATTTCAGTTCAATTCAGCATAACATATTTAGAAAATACCTTATTTCATGAAAAACCATAAAACTAGGTTAAAATATCCATGAAACATGCTACAAAGATTATATAAAAAGGTATTTAAAGAAAGCAAACTATTTATCAACTATATGAATATTCTGCCAAAGAAAGGAGTAGTAGGAAGAACAAATGCTTAAGACATTTTTATTTGAAAATACATCTGCCTTCATCAGATGGTAAAAATTCCCAATGTCACCCAAGAAAAACAGTGAAGAGAAAAATTGAACGTTAAGTCAATAGGAAATGGAGGAATGCCAACACTTATGGAAAAAGAGATCAAGGATAAACACATTTTTTAACATTTTCTTATTTCTCATCAGGACAGCCAGAGAATTATACAAATTCATTACCATGAAGACATTGAATTTTCACTATAGATTGCCTGAGAACACTTGCAGACAGGGACATACATTTTGGCAATACCAAAAAGAGTGTCATGGTGCAGCCAGGAGAGGCTACTGCAAGTACGTGGACTTTCCACAGACTGTTATGTAGTAGAGATGCTTTAGGTCAGTGGTTCTCTCAACCTTGGCTGCACAGTAGAGTAACGTGGGGAACTTTAAAAAAAAAAAAAATACCTGGGTTCCAACCCCAGAGATTCTGATTTAATTGATCTGGACATCAAGATTTTTTTAAAGCTCCCCAAGTGATTATAATGTGCAGCCAATGTTGAAAACCACTGCTTGAGGCTATGTTTTACCAACATGGTTATAATTGTTGTTTGACTGGCTTTTTTTTAAGAGGGGAAAAAAAATCACATTATTTGAGGGCATGCGTATCATCATACATTATTAATACAACCCACACAAATAGATCCCAAAGATATGTTTCATGGGGTGATGCTTCATCAGCTGGGAGGCGAAAAGGCTTTATCACTAAAGGATTATATTTCTGAAGGGCCGCAAGTCTAATGCAATCTTTTTTTGTAGTGACAAGAAGTTTCTGCCAGAAACAATAATTCTGCATCTTAGAGGTTTTTGAATTTACAGTTAGCCCTGGGTATATACCTGTGCTACAGATTTGTCCGCAGTAAACTAGACAATCTTATACTAGCTTTTTCCTGCCACATAGATCTGAACCATACCTTCTCTGTTCAGAAAACAAACAATAGTCCATTACCATACTAATGCTTACTTATCTACCTTCAAATAGAAGTACTGCACCCTTAACCAACCTGTACATTCATGAGATGTAAAAGAAATATCTGCAAGCACGAGTAGAAACAAGTTCTCAGAGCTGAAACAAGTTCTCTGAGAGCCAAGTACTCAACCACTGCATATAATGATGTGAATAGTTGATTCTCTGTCTAGAAAGTAAAACGTAGTTCCACTGGCTTTTATTGATTACACCAGTCTTGTTCCACAAGTGCTAACCCTGAAAAACAGCAGCAAACCAAAATTAAAACAAATACAGACAAAAGAAGAATAAAAAGTAAACAAAACAGAGCAGGTAAAAAATATCCCTAATCAGCAGGAAAGGGTGTTGAATATCCCAAGTACTTTAAAAGTAGTAACTAAGGATGTACATTATAAGCAGTTATTTTAGTGAATTGTTAGTCATGAGAGAAGACATGGAAAAAAACACCAACTAAACATTATAGTGGTGTGTGGATTATCCACACTAGAGCAAAGTGTCTTATATTCTTTAATAACCACCAAAAGCATCAGAAATTGAGGTAGCAACACAAAGAGATCTGTTCAGATGCCCGTGAGTGGCAATTAAAATTGGTAAAGTAAAACAGAGTAGCAGGGATGATCTTACAGAGAGGAAGGGCAAGGAGATGTGCATAGAATATATACCATGCACTGTACGAAACAATATATCTGTGTTCTCTTTCACTTAATTCTCACTTCAACCCTATGATTTAGTGTTAGGGAAATTAAGGGTCAGAAAGGGTGACATAATTTGACCAAGTTGCACATCTAGAAAGTGGCTGAACCAAGGCTGAAACCCAAGTGTGACTCACACAACTTTATGTTCTTTCCTCTGCACCATGTGTCCTCCTGTAATACATGAGACCTGCCAACTATAGTGTCCTCTGAACTAACCCATCAGCTCATCCCTAGAGGCACTAGCCAGCTATTCAAACAGGACTCAAGGATAAAAAGAGGCATTCATTCCCCTGATAGCCCTAGGGAGAGCAGAACAGACATATCACCAAAGCCATCAGGCAATGGAAATTTTCAATATCTTCCAGAGAGGGACATAGAGGGAAAGCTTAAGAAAATTTTCTAATCACGAAGGATACCAAATTATACAAAACCTGCAAAGAGGAAGCATAAAAAAATTTGATAGTTGTATATAATATTGGTTCACTCAGGCTTTGTGATATCACATCCTAGAAAAGGGAGACGATCAAAATTATTTTCAGATTCTGAGTTTCAAATGTCGGAAACTCCTATTTCTCACTCCTAGAATAAGTTTTATCTAAGCAGCCCAGTGTTTACTGGAAGAGCAAAATACGTTATAAGCAAATAGAGTTGGCTGAGTCATGCATTTTCATCTCAAAATGAGTTAGAGATCAAAGAGCTCAATACTTTCAGTGAAAAACAGCAACAAGTTGTGATGCAAACTGAAATATCTGAAAATCTTCTAAGAAATTTGGAACACCATCTATTCCTGATGAAATTGATCTATTTTATCAATGCTGGTTAACCCTATCCTACTAATTACTAATACAAGGAACAACCCTGGTTGCACATTTCTAACAATCTCATAAATTTTTTCAACTGGCTTCTAAATTGTGATTCTGCTGCGATAGTGATCTATAACCTCAGGTAAATGCAGTTTCCCCAGCTATTAAATGAAGGAATTAGACTAGAAGATTTCTAAAGTTTTGATTTCTTAGGTACTCTTCCACTTCTGGAAAGTTCTGATTCTGTTCTTTCATAAGAAAAAATCAACTGCCTAAAAGTGAAAACAAAACGATTTCGTCCACAATAGAAATGCAGTTGACATTTTTCTCTGATTTTCCTATTTCTCTTAATAGTACAGTAATTTTAAAACTTATGAATTTTTTTGAGTTCATTCTCCCCCTTGTCTTCTATTTCCAACAGAATTCATCACCTAATCTTGGATAGTTCACTTTCCCATTGTCTCTTGCTTATGTTCTTTCATATCCATTCTCACAGCCTGAGACAGAAGCTCCTTCTTCAATTAAGAAATTGGAAATTAGGAAATTCAATTAGAAAAATAATTATAACAAGCACTTTACGGTTTGGTTTTACAAAATGAGTTTTGGTATGATAAAAATGAAATGTGGTAGCTTTGAATAGACCCTCCCTCTCTCCATAGACTCACTTGGTCTGCTCAGGGTATCAGCTGGTACTTAATAGAGCAGATTTGCACTGGTTTTCAATGAGCTGGGTGTCCCAAACAGATAAATCAGTTCTCTACATGTAAATGAATTTAGAGTTGCAGGCCATATTCATCAACTTAGAGTTAGCTGACAGGAACAAGAAGCATTGGAGTGAGGACTGGATTTCAAACAAAAAAGATATTTCCATGGATAAACAAAAATACATCATATAGGAGAGAAGAGGTGCTAAAATGGTTTCTTCTCTTGTTGCCCACTAATTATATAAGAATTTTAGTGTGTGGCCAAGGTGAAATAAGAGAACTCCTATCACTCTCATTTCACGACTGCCTAAAGAACAGGACCAAGATTTCAGCTTAGAATAGGCAAGACTGAAAGAGAGGCAAGTATTTGTGCAACTAATGAGCTTATCTTTAATTAAAGAAAATTATAACTAGATTTCCTATATTAAATTCTCACTATTATGTTTGCTAAATTTTTTTAAAATTCCATATTTAATAGTACTGATACACAGAATTGGAATCTTCCAGAACAAAAAGTGACAATTATTTAATTAAGAACTAGTTTCACAGGAACACTTATTAATAAAAATGAATTTGTAGGTAACATTGAGTCAAATATAGTAAGAACAAAACCAGGCAAACTTAAGGAAAGCTCATAATACTATCTAATCACTCACAGAAGCACATCTATAGATAGCTGGTAATAATACACACCTTGCTAGGCGTGAGAAAGGTCTGTGATTCACCTCATATTAGGCCAAAAGTACAGAAGACCCACAACACATATGACAAGAGTATATATAGAATAATACTTGGATTTAATATTCTTAGCAATATGTACAAGAAGAATTTTGGCACTCTCCAGCATGGTAAAGATAAGTCAGTACTAGAGCAAGCAACATTGGTTTTAAAAAAAATTGGAAGTTGACATAAAGCAAAAATCATCTGATGTTCCTAAAATTACTGAAGTCATACTGAACCACAATTTGGGGCACAGTTCTGGCTCTATGGAAAATTTAAGAAATAACACACAGATCAATGAAAGCACTAAAGATATTTTGAGAACACACAAATGAAAGACAATAATAACAACTACCATTTATTTAATGCTTACTATGCCTCAAGAATTTACCAAGTACTTTACATATAATACCTCATTTAATTCTCACAACAACCCAATAAGACTATTACTCCCCCTACTTTACAGATGAGAAAAAAAAAAAAAAAAAAACCAAGGTGTGAAAGGTCAAACAACTTTCTCAACATCAGCCAACTGCTTAGTAGAAAAGGTGATACTGATACATAGCTCTGTCTGACATCAAAGTCAATTTTCTTAGGTACTATACTATGCTGCCCTCTCATCATACAGGACTTGATCCCGGGATTCCCTGTCCAAAGGGACTGCAAGTGATTTAGCTATTGAACTCTGAGAAGACAAAGGGAAGAGTAATTCAATAAACACCTGCTTATACAGAAATAAAGAGTTCAAAAGCTCTGATGCTTTTATAAATTCTGCACTTGATTTTTACAAAATAGTAACAAATGACAGGAAACAGATATCTTGGATTTATCTGGAAAAAATAAATTTGAGCTGTATCAAGTATGTCAAAGGAAAGAGCAAATCCAACCAAAACTTCTAGAAACACAGATCAATATAACAAATCACATGAAGTTCTAAATGATGACACTGAGGTAAAAGAGGACACTTCCTGCTGGCCAGCTCCATCTAAATGACCTGCCAACTTCTCAGACTCAATATATAAAACTCTGAATTCACCATCTTCACACAAGCAAATCTATTTCTCAATTCCAATAGAACAGATATTCTCCTAGTCACTATAATCAATACTTCAAGATCATCCCTGACCACTCCTGCATCCAGTAAGTTGCCACATCAACTTGCCAAGTCTACAACCAGTGTATTTACGTATATTTCCTCCTTTTCATCTGTATGCCACTTCCCTAGTTCAAGTCTTCAATAACCTATCCTAGGAGATTTTTAACTTGTTTCTCTGCTTCCTATTTCCTTTCCCACCAATATTCTACTTGTCAATACCAAATTTCCCATTTCATAATCTAACAGGGGCTCCCAAATGACTATAAGCTAAAGTCCAAATTTCTCAGCCTTAATTTCCATCTCTAGTCTTACCATCTCTTCACTCAATTGAGCCAAAGGTAATTAATCTTCTCTAGGCCCAGTTATCCTTCACTGCCACAAATATGGCTGCACCTCTTCTCTCTCTTCATAACGTGCCCTTGCACTCACTCTAACCCAGCACCCCCCTTTCCTTCATCAAGAAATAACATGGCATTAACGGAAGCAGCATATTGGAGCCAGACACTTTGGGTAGCTATATGATTTCAGGCAAGCTTAACCAACTGAATCTCACTTTTCTCATGTGCAGAATGAGGATAATAGTACCTAGCTTGCAAGGGTCTGGTAAAGATTAGAAGTAATATACATAAAGTAAATGCCCAGAAAAGGCACTTGATAAATGATAGCCATTATTATTATGCCCAAAGCTTAGTCAGTCTTTAATGCCCAGCTCAAACGCTATAAAAAGTACTCAGTTTTTTCTGTCTTGTACTTAGAGCCACTGAGTATGTCTGTCATTTCTACAAAGCGCTTACGATTAAGGATCCTGTCTTATATAGCCGTATGTCCCAGAATTCCTTGTATTTGTCATATGAATAGCAAGCTTTGAATAAATGTTGGGTGAACAAAGGCATGAATAAAACCTCAAAGAATTAAATTACTGCTAAGTATATTTTATTGATTTAATTTCTTTGAAAAATATTTATAAAGAATTTCCTATAAAATAAAGTCTTTTATCTGGAATTTCTTAGGAAATAAGCCATTCTAAGTAAGAGATTATTCTGGCAGCTTACCATTGAATGGTACATTCCAAATTGTTTATGTTTAAATGAAAAACTTTCTAAAACACTCCCCAGCATTCTTCAAAAGAACATTGACCAACTAAAATGATTTCTGTACTGATTACCCCACTCTCCCTTCTACACTCCATCGTCACGAGGAATGCATGCATATAACA
Source organism: Tapirus indicus (assembly GCA_031878705.1). NCBI lineage: Eukaryota > Metazoa > Chordata > Mammalia > Perissodactyla > Tapiridae > Tapirus > Tapirus indicus. The sequence goes on from CM062926.1 coordinate 60,156,477, forward strand.
GGTGCCAGGCACAAGTGGACAGTGGCACATGTGACTTTCCCTCCCATGCATTTGCACTGTTAAATTATGACACTTGGCTGCTGTTACATGGATTGATAGGATATAAGACAGTCCCTACCTTTATCTGAATTAGTGGTAAACTTTAGATCCTTGGGTGTTCTATAAAATTACTAAGGTTTTCAGAATTTTTCCCCCTTACTTTTGAAGTTTGAGTCATACTGAAAGGGTGAGCTTGTCAAAAAAGCCTGTCAACAGATAACCCAAATGGTGATGATGGGAGTATTAATAAAACCACTAACATTTACTGAACACTTACTAGGTTGTAGACACGGAGCTCAGTCAGCACATTGTAATAATTATCTCGATCCTCTTAATAAAGCAAGAGGTTAGATACTATTTCAATTTCCATTTTGCAGATGGGAAAACTGAAGCTCTGGGAGGTTAAGTGATTTGCTCTAGGCTGAACAGTGGGAGAAAGTCATATAAGCCAAACTAGAATCCCTGTATACCATACTGCTGACTCCCTTCTTTTATTCAGCATTACCCAAAATGAAATGATTTAAAGAAACGATTTTTAGAAAGATTTAGAAAGACAAAGCTTGATCCTCTAAACATCAAAATAATTTACGTAATGTCTTTCTAACAAGCATTGTACATAGCCCTCATGTAATGACCAGAGTATATAACATAATTTGTTCTTGCCTTAATGGCTCTACACTGACGATCATTCACTATGCCTTGAGAAGCTCAGTGATGCCCTCTGAGCCTGATGAGGGAAGAGAGTGGACTTTTTGCTGAATTCCCATCAACTGTGGTTTGAGTTTGTTGAATGACATTCATCCCCATTTTGCAGCAACTGTGCTCCATGACACCCTCTGGGGTGGTGATTTAGTCCCTAGCTGAATATGTGCTCTGAGTTTTAGTGATTTCTCTACACTGTGATCTGCAGCTTTTGCTTCTTACCTCCCAGATTTCTTAGGATAGGACTACAAAGACCTAAAAACAACATATGTCAAATTTTTGATGTAAAATCAAGCCAAATGTTCTCTATACTTGAGGAGAACAGGGGTAAATCTTCCTATAATAAAAGGATAGTCTTTGTTGCTCCTGCTGAATTCACAGCACTTCTTTTTAGTGGGGTTGTTGCTATTGCATAAGTTGAAGGGAGCAGAAATCTAACTGTTGTAACTAGGCATTAACATGGACAATAATAATTTCATTAAAAATACATTTTGAGTAAGCAAGAGTTTGTTCTATGTAACTTCAGGTTAACAAAAGGATCGCATATATATATATATACGCTAAAACCAAACTCTTCTCTTAACAAGGATAGTAAGAGGAAGATGGTTACAATTTAATGCAGCATGCAAGATCTGCATTAGCTATAAAGGAGGTTTCTTGACAGTGAGCGGTGTTAAACATTGGAATGATTTACCAAAAGGTGTTTTTGGTTTTTTTTTTAGTATAGTGATTCCATAAAATTTTTTTTAATGACATTCAAAAGAAACACATTTTTGCACTCATTTTGAAGAGCCAAAATAATTATTAGCAAATATGGATGTGTTTAAATTTGTAAAAGCAAAACTTTTCTTCTACTTCAGGCTTAGATTAATATTCAACAAAACAGTACCCACTTCATTATTTCATAGAGTAAAGGCAGTAGTTTTACTAATATGCCTATCTCAAAATATCTGAGAAATATGACCACATGTGGTAAGAAGATAAAGGTGTTTTCTGGCAATCCCACCCCCCCAATCCCCCCACCAAAGCAGAACTCTTGATTGCAGAAAACAAAAAGTTTTCAGAGGGAAGCCATGGGGGCTGCCTTCTTTCCTATCAATCCACAAATTCTCAAATTACAGATCTGCTGTTGTTTTCTGACACATCTGCTTTGCAATGTAAAACAGTGTTTTCTTTAATAAGAATTCTTCAAAAAGCCCTTGGGCTCCTCGCCTTTGTTTGCACAGCCTGAGAGTTTTCATTTAAAGTTTTCACACTGTTTTTAAAATTCTCCATTTTTGTTTCTAAAATAGTTAGGCAAAGTACTTAAACCTCTGTTTTGGCTTCACATTTTAGCTACATAGAAAAGGTAAAGAGAAATGTGCTGAGAAATTCTTAAGGTTTCAATAAATGAGATTACACCAAATGACCAACAGCATTTTTCTCCCTCCTTTGCTGTCAAAAATGTAGGAAGGAGGAAAGCAGAGATACTTTTTATATAATCCCTATTCCAGGGTTGTAAAATCTATTAAATGAGGACTCACAGATAAAATCTGCTCTTGTCTACTCAGTGGCAACTCTGACAATCCAATACTATGGAAAATAGGAATAGACAGTGAAAGGATCACAGAAACAAATTCAATTCTTTCCTAATGATCACAGCAAGGTTGATACTTGATATTCTCTGTCATGACTAAATTGGACCTGAAATCCAGATAAGGCACATCTTTCTCAGTCTAAAGTATACATGCTTCAGTGTGCTCCAAGTCCAAACTTCAGTTCCTAGCAACATAGAATCCATTCATCGCATCATTAAAAAATAAATAAGTGGATGATTTTTTTTAAGGTCTCCACTAGAAACACATAATTTGATATTTTTACATCAATTATGTGTAATTATAATGAAGAAATTTAAACTCTTTTTTTTCACAATATAATGGAACTGAGAAGGTAGGCAAGTAACAAATATATACAAGTATCAGGCCTTGACAGCCTGAGCATTTATCTCTTTTCACCTTTAATCCAACTGACTGTTATTTGAAGCAGATGATATCCACTTTGATACTCCCTACTCACGGCTCCCTGACGGAATTCCTTGGGAAGACATGATCTTTTTCAAGGATAAGGGATGCCACTTTGTAATTCACTGTATTTCTACAATACATTCTTATGTGGTCCAATTTGTGCGGAGTGTGGATAATCTAGTTATATGAAAATCATGGACACTCCCTCAGTACCAAATCCTGTAGAGGAGACAGATGGAAGAAGTCTGATGTTGTGCAGTTGCATTCTATTCTGTCCTTAACATCTAACACGATGAATCAGGCACTGCCATGTAAGACAGGTGTCATGCTATAAGCTAAACTGAAAGGGAAGAGAGTTTGGATAAATGATAGATAACTAGAAATAGAAAAAAAAGTGGGTTTTCTTATACATGAAATAATGGTCTGAACCTACAGCTGTTTCTTTGAAGTATTCTTCCTATTCTGCTTCTTTAGGCCCATCTTCAATTTTATTATCAGAATTTTTTCTTAAAATTTCTCATTCCTTTTCAGGTGTCCTCTTTTTCAAAATTTCAACCATTTAAGTCTGCTTTCTAAAGCCCTGAGTCCTTTCTCTCATAACATGACCATGACTTTGCTCCCTTTCATTCAATGTTTCTGTCAATTCCTTTTTATAAATCATTTGTTCTTCACTGGTCAGAGTCAAGTACCAGGAACCAGACCCTCTCTTTGCGGGACAGGCAGTATAGAAAGACTGTTAAGACTTTGGGTTCTAAAGTAGGGTAAAAAAGTATTTGACTTCTAGTTCTACCTTTACTATCTGTATGACTGGAGGCAAAAAGTTACTTACATTCTCTATGGCTGAGCTTCTTCAACTACAAATGAAAAATATCTTTTGGAATTGTTGGAAGACTAAAATGCTAAAATATGTATAATATGCTTAGCATAATGCAGGGCTAAAATAAGAATCAGTCAGGTTAGCTGTTATGGTTAGCTCTACCTTCTAAAAATGACATCATCAGAAAGCAAGTTGCAAATTCCTCAGATGTTCTGATTTCATGAGACTGAGACTTGCACAAAGGTCTCGATACAGAAAATTCCCTACTTCTCCTAGGCCTTGCCTTTATGACAGTTACATGATCTAGAGTAGGAAAATTTTGGCTTCCTTTAGCCAATATCTAGCTCAACAGGCTGCAGGATTGCTTCCTTTTTTCTCTCCATCACACACCCAACAGCACCACGGAGCTCTAGGAGAAATTGAGATCTATGAAAAATTTTCTTAATTGTCAATCTAATTTATATCCTTTAACACAGAATAGTCTTCCTTTGCAATACATTTCAGTCATGAGTATCATCTCACCAAGTCTTGAGATCATATTTATCTTCTTGATGTTACAGGCTGAATGTTTGTATTTCTTCAAAATTCGTATGGCGAAATCTTAACCAAGGTGATGATATTAGGAGATGGGGCCATTGGGAGGTAATTAGGTCATGAGGGTAGAATCCTCATGAGTGGGATTTGAGCCCTTACAAAAGAGACCTCAGAGAGCTCCCTCACCCCTTCCACCATGTGAGAACACAGTGAGAAGACAACTATCCATGAATCAGAAAGCAGGCCTTCACCAGACACCACTGTGCCAGAGTCTTGATCTTGGATTTCTCAGCCTCCAAAACTGTGAGAAATAAACTTGTGCTGTTTATTAGCCACCTAAGTCTACGGTATTCTGTTATAGCAGGCCAAACAGGCTAAGACATGGTATTAATATTGCCAAATCTGTTTTGTTGACCACCGAAGGAGCCAGTGCATATACCTAGCAGCAAAGGGAGATTTGATCCATGAAAAGGCTCCAGTCAGGAAAATCTAAAAGAGATAGCTTACTGAAATGTTGCATGGTCACCCAGGCTTACAGATATTAAAACTGCATGAGAAAGGGTTTAGATGTTTATTATCTTCCTTTAGGTGAATATGGCTCATGTACATCCTAGAGTAAGGGATGATGTTTACCTTCATTTGCTGTCATTTATAATTTCTGCCAAAAGCAAGTTATGCATTTCCCTATATTCTTAGACAGAATTTACTGGCTACTATTTAATCTCTTAATAAATCACAGTTATCCTTTTGATGTACAAGCTGTGCAATCATGGAGAAATGTCTGCAGGGGTTCTTCAGTGTGCAGTTGCCTGCCCTGCCATAGAATGACTCCAGGCTGCTATGCTTTTTCACTTCTCATATATTTTTTTTTAATAGTTTATCTCTCTCCTCCCTTGTTGTCAAGCTGTCAGTCAGCTGTCACTTTTTACTGCTGTCAGTGAGCCTGCCTTTATCACACCCCCAATTTGATGCTGCTAATGTGCTGTCAACTGAAAAATCAGATAATCAAGACCTCTGAAACTGCACTTACAATAAGTGGTGGGCTGAGCACTGGATGGAGATTTTGAGATATGAGTTCCAGTTCCTGCTTGGTCTATATCTAGCTGTGTAATTACCAGAAGACACTTAACCTCTCTGGGCCTTGATGCCTTTATCCATAAAATGAGGAGCTGAGTCTGTGTGTGTGTGTGTGTGTGAGACAGAGAGAGAGAGAGAGAGATTGACAAAGAGACAGAGACAGAGAGACAGAAAGAGAAAGAGATCTCATCCAGACTTGAATCCTAAGTTTTTCTGGCTATCAGAAAGAACACATGAAACTTTTCTATGAGTTAACAGAAGGCAAGGTGAGGTACTACTGACCCTTTAATTGTCAAATTCAAGGATACATGTTAGTCATCACTTTATTTAACCTCACTCCTCTGAATTCACTACTGACCATCTCCTTAAAACTCTCATCTCTTTGTTCCACAGGATAATTCTTTCACTGTTGACCTCCTGACTCTTTTATCTTTTCTTCTCATTTCAGTCCTGGGCTCTTCTTCCACCAAACCCTTAAGTGTTAAGAGTGCCAAAGGCCAGTCCAAAGTTAAAGGTCAGGGTAATGACAAGAAACCAGCAACAAGCCTGAGAAGCAGCAACCTGCGTGTCCTGGAAGCCAACTGAAGAATGTGTCATAGCGTCAAATGTTGCTGATATGTTAAGTAAGATGAGGACTGAGAACTGACCACAGGATTTAGAGGCATGGAAGTCATCGGCGACCTTAACAAGAACAGTTTCAGTGGAATAGCTTTAAGAGACCAACAGTAGGAACAAAATTGGGAACAGCAAGTATAAACAACTCTTTCAAGAGTTTTGCTACTAAGAGAAAGAAAGAAATGAGGCAGAAAGGAGAAGTGGAATCAAGAGAGAGTTTTTTTTAAAGAGTAAAACAAATAGCATTTTTTTTTGTATGCTAATAAGAATGATCCAGAAGAGAGAAAAACTGTTGATGCCGAACAGAGATGGAAAAATTGCTACAACAATAGTCCTTAGGTATGCGAGAAGGATGAGCTCAGGCAAAGAAGTGGAGACAGGGCCTTAGATAGAAGCATGGTCAATTCATCCATAGTTACAGGTGTGAAGATGGAGAATATGCACCCAGAAGCACATAAGTGGGTAGACATTGTGCTGTCGGCGTATAGAAATTCTCTTCTGATTGCTTCTATTTTCTTAGTCATAATCTGAGAATGAAGACAGAAGATCTGGTATTAGAAGTTTACAAAGAAAGGAAAATGCATGATTAGTTATGTAGAAGAAGGGAAATGTGGTATGCTTGCCACGCAGCTCAAAGGGTCCATCTGAATTTAGGAGTCATGAATTTAGAGTAGGCTAATAATGTGGCTGGATGTTTTTCTTCTAATCAAATATGAAGGAAAAGGTGCAAAATATTTGAAAGTATATGCAAGAGAGTAAGTATGATGATAGAATATGGAAGTTAAGCTGGGGAAAGAAGGAGGAAATTAGGACAAGAAGAATGAAAGTGAAGAGTTAGCTCCATCAAGGGATGGTAGGTTCTGGTAAGGCCAAGAGACTGTTTGTGTCAGGACGCTATAGAGAATAAACACACCTCTTTATACTAGGCTGCTCCTTTGGCAGAGAACTTCTCTATTTTTATGTGTTGACTAAGAGAAGGCAGAGGGGAAGACAGCCCTTTATATTTAGGTGGCAATAAACGTGTTAGGTTACAAAACAATGGGGATGGAGGAGTTAATAAGATGAATTAATCTTTATTAGGGGGACTATTATGTGGCAGGCACTATCCTAGGCATTTGGCATGTGTTATTTCATTGAGCCACTCAATCATGCCTATGAGGTGATAGGTAAATATAATCATAATCTTCAAAGAACCTGAGCTCGGGGTCACTACACTTGCACAGGTCACAGAGCTAGTAAGTGGTGGTCAAGACTCAGTTTAAGAGCCTTCCCATCCCCAAATGTTTAATACATATAATAAAATATTTTCAAGTGAATATTTTTTCTTGCTACTATTTTTCTGGTCTTTGAGAATGAGGCAGCAAAGGGGCGAGGAGGACAATACGTAACAGTAGGTGCCTCAAGCCAATGTTACTGAATTCCTATGTGACGGACATGCTCTGAGCTTTGTTATCAACTTCATAAATCCTCATATATTTTGCTGAAATATGGCTTTTCCCCTTCCCTGATTAATATCCACTATATTACATTATATATTATTATAGCACATTGTATTAATAATTTAATTATATTTCCTGCTTTGTTTTTCCTTAAATTCATTTTTGCCGTGGCCAAATAATATTTGTATAGGGAGAAAGAGATAAAGCATTCAAATACTGTTTTTTTTAAATCACCTTGGTAGTTTTGCCTTTGCAATTACTAAATATTTTTCAACATCTCAACAAAATAATATTCTTTTAAAACTGCAGGCATTAGAATGATTGTCATTCATGCAAATAATCACTTACTTACACTATATGAGTTTGGGCTGGATAAAGCAAATTACCATTTGAAAATAATTCAAATAACACTCTGGGCTAAACCTTGCTTATAAATGTTATCTTGGCCACAATATTCCTTAACCTTCTTCCATTTAGCTAGATTTATTTATGGCAATACAGTCTAAATTAACAAACTATTCAATTGCCACAGGTGCATTAAACATATAATGTTGTAGGAATATATCAGATGCAAATGAATTTTAAAACATATTATATTGGAATTCTACACCAGTAATGATTAAGATGTGCTATAACCACTTATTCATCTTAAAGATGTACATTTTGACTATATATTATATGAAAAACTTAAAAACATGTCAAAAAATAAGGATCATATTTTAAAAATATAATCTAAAGTATAAGCTGGTTCCTAGCTAATCATAGGTTTAAAGTACAATTACAGTTTTCAAAAGTTGAAATTCTCATCACACATAAAAAAACTATATATACAAATACATATTATATATACCTATATACCTGAAAATCGAATGTGATCTTGGTTTCACTTAGCTTGGTAAGTTTCAAAACTGCAACTAAATCATTAACTGTTTCTGACAAATGAGCTATAGTGGCAGGAAGCTTGGACAGTAAACAAAAATTTGAATCCAGAGTCACAGGATCAAAATTTTAATCCAGTCTATGACAATAATCAGCAGTGTGAGCGTGAGCCAGTCTCTGCTTCTCTGGGCCTCTGTTTTCTGAACTCCACGAAGTAAGGATAGGGCAAGGTGGTCTAACTTAAATTTTATGACTCACTAACTTGATTTGGTATTAGGTAGATTTTTTCTTCAAGAAATGTTAACTAGTAAGACACTCAAATCAGCATTAGGGGTATGGATAAGGACTACTATCCCCACAGCAATATCTGGGTGAACTCAGTAAGTCCAGAACATAGAGACTATCGTTGACCTCCTGCATAGCATGTATGGACAATAAATTGTTTCCTGCCTTCACTTCAAGGATGGAGAAGAAACAGCTGTCCCTGAACTCTTTTTAAGGACATAGTCAGTTACAAAACAGCAGCATCCGCAGCTAGTATGAGTCCCTCTGAAGTAAACTTTCCATTCACAAGGGAGAAATATTCCTGGTGGTAGTAAAAACAATTTTGTTAGGTTTAATCAAAAGTGAAAAGGAATTCTAGAATGTTCCCTTTAAGCCACATCATCTGGGGTGGGCTGATTGCTAATTCGGGGTGGGCTCAGCAAAAAGGGTAATAAAAAATGTCCTGAGTAACTGAGAAAGAGAAATGGCAATTAAGTACATTTGCAGCCCAATGTAGAAGACCTAACTCTTTACTAAGATAATATAAATAACAAAAAATGGAAGAAGGAAAAAAATAGAAGAAAATGACATGGGAAATGAAAGTAATCCAAGCAGTGAGATTTAACATCAATTTAGACGTTTAGAACAATTACTATTATACATACAAACCAATGGGTATAAGCTGAATGAAAAGGTTGAGAAATAAGCTTGACAATGACTTCTGTAACAAAACAACAAATAAACAAAACAGTAAGTGTTAAAAGCCAAAGCAGCTTTCTTTGGCGAATCAATAAGTAAGAGAAAAGAAAGGAAGAACTCAATATTGGAACTAACCATTCACTGATAGGTTGGACGGGTGATTTTTTAAATCTGTGAATCACACCAGGATGAAAGAGAACTTGATTCTCTAATTAACGATGCTTATGCTGAAAACTTAAAATTGGCAAGAAAAACACTCATTTCTATACATCTGCGGAATAATTTATGACAGAATATTGAAAATGGAGTCAGACATACTGACCTGCTCACATCAGGAAACCTGATGGGAAAGTAAATAACTTGGCACTTGGGTCTGATGATGCTTTCCAGATCCTTGGGTCTGTGATCAGGAATCAGCTTCATAAATTTTCCAATGGAAGTGAGAAATGAGTCCCTATTAAAAACCGAGTTGAATACCACGACATCAGCCACCAGGCTGTAAAGGGAAAGGATAAATTCAAATGATGAGCCCACAGTTGCTCAGTTATTTTTTATAAGCCTAAGACCTCTATATTAATCAGAGTTTATATTGCACCTTGGGTTTGCAAATGACTGCACTTCCATCAGTATTTATCAAAACACCTCTAATAAATAAGTTAGTTTCATTAGTATTATATCACGGGAAGTTAGATTGTTGGCATCAGGGAGGAAAGGCAGGAGAGGAATTAAATGATTTAATGGGATCCTACGAGACTGCACACCAAAGTATATTTTGCCACAACGTCAGGAACTTTCTGTACTGTATTATCAACAGCAATAAGGACAGTAGGACCTTTTTCTTTGAGGCCCACTTACCATGTTGGATTTCTAAGTCAGTGATGTACACCATTTTACACCACACTACTGAGAACAGAACGTCTGCCATACTTTTCACTACCTTCAAGGAGACTAATTCAGATAAAGTTATTCCATACTAGAGCGCACCTTCAATGCACATGGTTAAAACCCATTTTTTGTTTTAACTCTTGTTTCAGGAAACTGTTAGGTTTTTTAAAGTTCTGGGACCATATAGGAAGGATTATATGGGATCTCCACAAATAACTTATCTCACTAATATAATATATTTGGTGTAGTCAGAGATGTAGAAGAAATTGGTGGAAATGGACCCAGAAATCCATATCACTAGGTCTACTGATCACATAAAGGAATGTATTATAAAGGACTACAACACCGTAGACCTTCAGAATTAACAAAATAAATATAATATTAGTTACCGTTTTTGATGAAAAGACAGTGTTCCTCTCCTTAGTATTTTTTAAAAATAATCTAAAATACATAGTTATAAGAAAATGTGAAAACAAACTTTATAAGCCATAAATATGTCAGCAGTTTTCAGAATTGCCTATAACTTTTTCTTGGAAACCAATGAAGACAAATGATAACCATGGGTGAGCTGGATAAAACTTGAATGTGTAGTATGATATTAGTATATTTTCCTTATGAGTCAAAAAACTGATTTAATAAATCACTGTTTTGATTTTTAACAATGACCTTCTTTGCTTTAAACAATGATTCAGTATCTCAGCATCACTGGATCTCAGTAAGATGCATACAAGTGCTTTGACAAGAAGGTATACAAGATCAAATAGACAAAGCAGTTCATTTTACTTCACCCCAAAATATTATAGATCAAGAAAACTGAAAAGAAGACATGTAAGTCCATAAAACTGCAAAACAAAATGTATAAGCAGAGCTTATAGAATAGGAATACCATATCAAATCCTCAGTTTATTTTAATTCACATTTACTGAGACAAAGTTCTTGTTATTAACACATACTGGAATGAAAAACCAACAAAAGGAATATTGACCTTCCACCTCTATGTCTCCCCTGCAAAATTGCTTTTCCATACAAATATTTTTTTTAGTTGCAACCTAGTGCAAATTTGGGGGTAGGGGTGATTATAACATGGATAATAAAAAGAATGTCACAGAAGTGCTGACACAACACCAAGCAATAAGGAAGCCAATATAATATATACCAAAAGTTGAAGGATGTTTTACAGCTAGTCTGTTTTCACCATATGTCACATATTGTAATAGCGACCCACAGGTCATAATATATAGTTACAACATGTGTTCATAAGTCAGAGGGTTAGTGAAACCTCTATTTAAGGTGAGTGCTTATGTCAGTCATCTCTAAAGTCCTTAACTGCCACACAGTCAAGTAAGAAATCTGACAGTGCCAACAAAAGCAGAAGTCAGCAAGAAAACTAAAGAAACATTTGAGGAAGCGGGAGTCATACTTTTCAAAGACAATCTGAACAGGATTGCTTTCTGACACTCATTTTTTCTCTGGACAACTATGAACCATTTTTTTCTCATTAAAAAGCCAACTGATGATCAAGTCCACTTCTTTCTCTCCAAGCTTGTCCATCAGTTTACCCTCTTGAGAAGAGCAATACTGAAAAATCATGTACAAGCTTTTATAGTCTCATTCCCTACGAGCAGAAACAATCTTTCATAAAAGAGAGATGAGGGGCAGTAAGCTAAAATTTTTTTAGATATTTGCCCTCATAGGGCATGCAACCCAACTGTTTACATTCTTAAAAACCCAGTCTACGCTAAATTAAAGATCCAAGATAGTTTACAGAAATATTCTTTTTCATGCATTTCCTCCCTGATAGGAGTGGATGTAACTTGCATTAACTTTAAAGCCACCCATAAAGGGAAAAATAGACTTAATTTTTTTTCCTCAGTTATTTCTCAGGGGTAATAAAGACATACTATCTGAGGGAAAGAATGACACTAATTCAAGAAATGGAAAGAATATTACAAATGTTTTCCATATTGATAAAGCACAAAATGATTTTATTTTTGTTTTTAAAACATATTTCCCTTCTCCGTTTCAATATAAAATAAAGTATTTTAATTTTATTATGAAATTTTAAAACGGTGCTTTTTTATGAGACATTTGACGTAAAGCAGTTCCACTCAATTTTGATAGCACTGCTACTTCACAATTGAAGCAGCTTGTAAAAATGATGGCAGGAAAACATTTAGAAAATGCTCAAAACAGAGAAGTATTACCATATAGCTGTTTTTCTATGTCAACTAAACTATGAAGTATACTTGCAAGAGTTGGGAGTCTGTTTAGACACATCATCAATCCCAATTGCTAATAACTCTTTAAAAAGGTGAGTAAAATGTACCCAGTCACTGCCAAACTGATTCCATTTGGTTGTTGCAGTTATGTGAATAGGATCCAATAGAAAAGCTGTTTCAGGGTTGTTATTAACTTCTTTCAGTAACAAGCTTCAGGACATATACTTTGTTGAAGTAACAATAGAGAGGGACCATCACCTTTGAAATGTCATGGTATTTTAAGGCTGTGCAATTTCAGAAGACTCAATGAGGGGAAAAAAAAGTCACCACCACCACCACCTAAAGATTCATTTTCCAGTTTTCTCTTACAAACAATAAAAAAAAAAGAACAAAAACCCCTTGCTCCATTATGCTTTAATTTTCGTTTATTCCTCTGTAAATTTCTATTTTGATTTTAGTTGGATACATTGAAAGTGGTTGATAAATAAGAGTTTTCTAACCTCCTTTTTCTAAAAGCATGCCTTAAAACAATAGATGATGGAAAAAAGGTGTGAAGAAGGTTCCTGTCAACCCTTTGATTCCATTTTGAATGTTGTAGAAAAGATAGATAATTAGTTCAACATATAAATAGACTGTTACATATATGTATTTTATAAAATGATTAGCTGTGATCTTATATATATACTGCAGAGGCGCAAATAATTACTACCAGGGAAGGAATTTGCACGTACTTTAAGGTGTTTTTAAAATAACTGTCGAGTAGGTCTCCAGACTTAAAAGCTAACCATCTATAAAGAAAAAGGTGACAAAGGACTAAATATATTGATATCTATACCTACCATGAGAGAATTTGATTATATCCATATTGGAAATCCCTCTCCTGACATTTCTTGACAGGATATACCAATTGGTTCTCGTGGAAGTACAGAATCTTTTTCAATTTCCCAAGGTCAGGCCGAAGGGCAGCCAGTTCGGTCAGGTTAAGCACTGAGCTTGCAAAGAGGATCCTAGGAAACAAGGAAATTACGGTTTACTGTCCCAAGCACACTTGAAGGGGTCATCCTTCGCCCTTCTCTCCTCTTCCCTCATCTTACCCCAAGAAAAACATATCTCCTATAGGGACACATCAATAGTTAAGCCTTAATACCATGTAGCAGCATTCTAAGTTTTGATCTCTTAAAAAGCAGCTGCTAAGAACTATAAAAGCTCCAAATCGCATTGGTCTTTCTCAGCTCAGTTACTGAGAGATGCAAAATAAAAAAAAGCTGGATGGATTTTATTGAAAAAGGCAAGAAAAGCTCTATCTGAAGGACAAATGGAACAAAGATAAGGCCGACTGGGGAATACTCTGCTTGCCAGTTTCATTACACTTTACTTCTTTATGCAACCAACTACTGAAATTCAATATACGAGCAGGAATGGCACATGTTCATGTTATGACATAAACCCTTTTGATTTATGCAATAGACTTATCTAGTGTGGTCTTTTTCTCCTGGCATGTTTTCTCACTGTGCTCCCCCGCCCCCGCCCCCCACCCCCCGCCCCTTGTTTTTTAACTATTCTGCAATATTTGTGTTTTTTTAATGTTTTCCTCTTCATTACTGGACTGCTAATGGCACCACATATACAACCTGTAAAATCCCTTATGTAAAAAAAATATATTAAGAAAAAAAATGAAGAAAGGCTGATTCCGTTTCTTCAGGGGAAAAAGGAAACCGAAAGCTTACTTATCCACGTTTATAAATGAAACAAAGTCTATTTATTCACTCATTCCACAAACATTTACTAAATGCCTACTACGTACCAAGTCTAACTAGGAAGAACAGAAAAGATGAATAAGACAGCCCACCAGGATGAATGCTGACTGTAATAGTGACATATATGAAGTATTAGAGGAACAAACAGAATGGAGTAATGACTGAGACAACCTGGAAATGTTTCACTAACAAGGTGCCTACCATGTATGGACACAAAAGAGGGACAAATTACAGTCCCTGAGCAGCTGAGGACACTTAGATGGCACAATTTTGATGGATGCCACTTTTATAACATAATATAGCATCATTTGACCCTTACAGCTTTAATTCCCATTCTAAAAAATGAAGTTCAAGAAGGTTAACAGTTTTTTTCTAGACTCACAATCGTAGAAAGTGGCAAAGCAGGGACTCCTGGTCTTCTAAGCCTGAAGTGCTTTCCATTACACCACGGGTATGAATTGGTTGTGGACCACTGATATTGCAAATGCTTTTTTCTATACTTAACAAATACAAAAATATCATCCTTGTTATTACCATGATTACAACTACTATAAATTCTCCCATGCTGACAAGCCAAATGGCTAACTTCAGGTGTTTATATGATCTGCAGCACTAGCCTTTCACATAAGAAGAATGATTACATAATAAGTGCATATATCATAAATAGGAATTCAACTGTCTTCCTCACGGGCTAAAGAGGGCACAGAGGACCAAAAAGCAGTGATCTCTTTAAACCCACACTGCTGTATTATTGTCACAGTTTATTGCTTTCAAGTAAAAAAATCTTACCAAGCAGATGCACTCATTTTTTAAATCATCTATTTGTGTCCAACTAAAGCCAACAGAAAAATTATGGTCAGATAATACTGTGACCAAAAATATTCCCACCACCATGAAGTATAAGCCTTTCTAAAACTTAGACTGAAAATTCTCAAATATGAAGATATTTGCTTATCTACAAACCTGATCCTTAGCAGAGAGAAAAGCAAAATATTAATCTCAATCAATATTCTCCTTAAAAGAAAACGGATAGCAACTTGTGGGTCTAGTTATTGAGTAATGCTCCTACTTCTCCCTCTAGCCCCACTCCCCTCCCCCAACACACTATTGCAAGCAATGACTCATTCTTTATCATTAAGACCTGAGCAAGCTCAATGTTTTTCACACACAAGACAGAAAAAATTCATTACATGCAGCCCCCATATTACTTATTAATTACAAATGAGAAAAAATGGTACCTTTATAATAGAGAAATGTGGCAGACATCAACTTATTTAAGCAATCAAACTTAATATGACCAATAATGGGACAAAGTGATATAATGTATTTCCTAATTGATACAACGAGAAAGATACAAATCACCAATGTAGTTTTCTGCCAAAAATGCCTGATCTGAATTTGGTCGTGAAAAAACAATTAGACAACTATTCTGCAAAATAACTGGGCTGGATCTCCAAAAATATCAATGTCAAAAAAGAAAAAAACAATTAAATTAAAGGAAAATAGACCCCAAAACAAAATGCAATGTGTGATCCTTGATTGGATACTGGATAGGGAAAAAACAGCAATAAAGGACATTATAAAGACAACAGGGAAACTCTAAATATGGACTGAATATAAGATTGTAAATTTTCATCAATCTTAAACTTCTTAAGTGTAATATTTTCATTTCGGTTATGTAGGAAAATATGCTTAGTCTTAAGAAATACATGTTGAATTATTTATGTGTGAAGTGTCATGATGTCTGCAACTAATTCTTAAATATTTCAGTCAAAAGGCTACTAATAGCAATAAACGTTCATATGTATATATTTACATAGAAAGAAATAAAAAATGTGCAAAATGTTAACAATTGATTAATCTAAATGGCATACTGTAATTCATTGATCTAGTCTTGCAAATTTTGTTAAGTTATACATTTATAAAACTACAAATTTAGGGGAATATTCATTAAATGGCAGTAAGTAGAAGGGAAAAATATGTTACATTCCATAAACAATAAATACATCATATATCATTTCTAGTCATAATCCAATTGTTAATTTCCTACATGAGAATCATTCTCAGTGTAGACCATCTGTAGCAAATCTTCAATCAAGGGGAGCCCTTCCTTCACTTTACTCCTACCACACACCTCCTTCTCCTTATCCTACCAACCATCTGATTTGTAATCAAAGAATCCAAATCTAAAGTTGAGCCTTCCAAACAAAACCTCCCAAATGAAAGAATGCAATACATTCAGAAGTGAAATGGCAATGATTTTTGTAATATTAACCATTTGGGCTTCCCCACACCAACACTTCCTTCAGCTTGTTCAATGATTAATAGGAAATTCATTTTATTTTTATAACTAATATTGAAATAGCCCTGACTACTTCTAAATTGTGGAAATCATCTCCATCATTAGTAAAACATTTATCTTTGCTTTTTAATTTGTAATGTGGTAGTGAAATTGGACAACAAGCAATTCCTCAAATATTTAGTTCAATGACATCCAAAAAGAAGTGATGAATATGCCTACAAAAGGAATGCAGGTATGATTCACAGGCAAATTTTACTTTCCCCTCTTTCATCAATTAAAAAAAAAATTACAGTAATACAATGAATGACATCACTCAATCAGCATCTAATCCGTAGCCTCCCAATGTTCATCTTGCCTCAGGTGTTATTGAAGCAATAAATCCTAACAAGGTGAGCTTTATCATCCCACACTGCGTCTCTGGCAGGAAAGGGCACAAGGTGATAGCAAAAACCACTAGGAACAAGATAATTCCTGACAGCTGCTGCTTGAGCACAAGGTAAATTGAACAGTTTATCTCAGCATGAAGATGTTATAAGGTTTTATGTTTAATATTTTTAAATTAACATAAAACCCAGAGAAAGCAGTTGGGCAATCTTTCACAAACATGACATACTACAATCACTGTATAAGCTGGATTAGTACTTATTACCATGCTACTACAGAATTAAGCTGTTTTTAGACCACCAAAGATCTTTAAATTGCAACTTTTGTCTCTGTAAGAGAAACCTATATTTAAAATGTCTGCTAAATTCAAATTAACGGCCACATCATTAGCTTACCATCTCACCAAAAGTATAAGTAAGCTGCTATTATAATCATCTAACCAAAATGGCTCTGTGCTGCAAACACATTAACACCAACCTAGGTATCTGGGATTGTATCCACATACGTTTCCATTGTTTTCAACGCACATGATACCTACAATCTGAGTCATATGTGCTTAAGGAATCCAAAATAATTCAACACAATGAAATTCAAGATTAGAGATTTTCTTTTCTGGCTCAGTTTGAGAAAACAGGTTGTTTGCCTTTTACCCTATGCTCTTAATACATAAAAAGAGATGCTGAAATATACCTAAGCTCTGTGGGACTGCAACCATTACCATCAAGATGCATACTTTTATATCTTAAATGGTATGGAAGGGCAGTAAAATGAGAAACAGAGGACAGGCATTCAATATTCCAACCACCATCACAAACAATCTAGTAACAATGTTTCAAGGCCTAGGTCACCTCACTCCTGCCCCATGAAATCTTTCAAATACCCCCTCTCAATACAATTTATCACATAATGGGGGTATATTACACAATTTAACACAGATACCAGCCTGGGTTGTGTTACTCATACTTAAATAATTCCTCACAGGGCTTCAGTAGGACTTTGACAAAAAAGGAAATTTCATTCTTTCAGCTGTGTCACGTTGCTCAACACCTAAACTCCTTGTCCAGATTCACGTTGCTCAGTCTCATTCCAAAGTCTGTTATATTGTTGCTTACCTTGAGTTCCTGTTCCTTGTTATCTACTCTCCAGGATTCTAAATCTTATACCTTCTGTCATACATTATTTTCGGTGATGATGGAAATGTTATAGAACATTTACAGATGTTACAGAACATTACAGAATCTGTACTGTCCAATATAGTAGTGACTAGCTACACATGGCTATTGAGCGCTTGAAATGTAGCTAGTGCAACAGACAAATAAATTTTAAATTTAATTTAATTCGATTAATTTAAGTTTAACTTAAATAGCCATACAGTAATGGCTACTGTATGGGAAAGCACAGCTTTGGATGGACCAGCTTCCCTTAACCCAACACTCCACCCAGGGTACCTAAATGCAATTCCTCACTTACTTGATTTTTTTATACAGACTCTTGACCTGCTTGTAATAACCTAATTTCTAAGTTCCTCCTGACTAGTTGAATTTCATCCACTAGGCTATCCAGTTCTGGAATGGCACTATTTTTTTCTTCCTTCTGATAATTAGAAAACACATGTTCATTACAGAAAATGTTTTAAATACAAAATATAGAAATTAAGGGAATATCACCCACAACCACCTCAAAAAAGACAGCCACTATTTGCATTCCAGTGCTCATTTAGCAAGTATATGCTGAGCATCTATTATTTAACAAGGTACTAGGCTAAATGATGGACATAAAATGGAAAACAAAGTAGCTGAGGCAAGAAGAAAATTGGCAGGTTGAGGAACTGAATAGAGACCAGAGGATGGAGCAATTTGTTCAATAAGAAAGTGGCCAGAGAAGAGGCTGAGGAAGTCAATGGGCCTTTGTAAGACATGAAAATAATTTTGGATTTTATGGTAACAGCAATGGGAAGAGACTGAAGGATTTTAAGTAGGAAAATAACAAAATTATATATGCATATTGGGTATATTTACTTTTATTCTTTTCACTTTGTAATACGTATATATTATTGTATAGTTTTATTTTTTTGCTTTTAACACTTAACATGCTGTTATCCTATGTTAAAAATTATTTCTATAACATGATTTTTAATAGATTTCATGGTATGATGTGTCAATAATATCTCCAACCAAGGCATGATTTTTATATTACGTATCAATGAAGTTTTAAATTTTCCTTTGTATAATCCCTTGTATTTCTATTACATTTGCTTATGTATTTCATGAAATTTTTTTATTATCTATTTTTTCTTTTTGGTGAGGAAGATTTGCGCTTTTTTTTGTGAGGAAGTTTCACTCCAAGCTAACATCTGTTGCCAATCTTTCCTCTTTTTTTGCTTGAGGAAGATTAGCCCTGAGCTAACATCTGTGTCAATCTTCCTCCACTTTGTACGTGGGTTGCTACCACAGCATGGCTTGAAGAGTGGCATAGGTCTGTGCCTGGGATCCAAACCCATGAACCCAGGCTGCCGAAGCAGAGCATGACGGACTTAACCACTATGCCACGGGGCTGGCCCCTTTTATTACTTTTTTTTTTTTTCTTTTTTTTTTTTTTGGTGAGGAAGACCAGCCCTGAGCTAACATCCGTTGCTAATCCTCCTCTTTTTGCTGAGTAAGACTGGCCCTGGGCTAACATCCGTGCCCATCTTCCTCCACTTTATATGGGACGCCGCCACGGCATGGCTGACAGGCAGTGCATCGGCGGGCGCCAGGGATCCGAACTCGCGAACCCCGGGCTGCCAAGCGCAGACTAAGCCGCTGCGCCACCGGGCCGGCCCCCCTTTTATTACTTTTTAATATCAGAAAACTTTACTCTCATTTATGGAAAACAGACTGGAAGGAATCACTGGAAGAAAGGAGAACAGTAAGGAGAAGAGAAAAGAAATGACAGTGGCTTGGACTAAGATAACACTGCTGGAGTTGATGAGAAGTGGCCTGACTGGGTTTGCTGATAGTGGTGTCAGGGTTTGCCAATGAACTGGATATGAGAAGTGAAAAAGAGGAGTGCTATTGTTTCCTTCACCTTATCACTTCCAAAGTGTGCTGATAGTTTTTCAGTATACCAGGAGCTCAATAATACATACATGCATAAACAAAAATTACTACTAAACATTTCAAAAGTCTTTGGCTTAAATATATTTTTTTAAATTTGTAAAACCTGTGTAGAAAGAGAACTGAGTTCTAATATTCATCAATCATTGATGTACAAAATTCATTTCAACAAAATATGCTTTGCTTGTCAGCTACTTCATCTTAGAACATTTCTAATGCATGTTTAAATGCTATGGATTTTCAAAAATCTTCAAGAACATGTGTAACAAAACGTTTCCCTTTGCTAAAACAATAAAAAATACAAGATGGAAGTCTTATCCAAAGGAAAAGGAAATGTAGTCATTTAATTGCCTAGGTTCTTATGATGGGTAATTCACAGGCTGTTAAATAGAGTACCCTGTTTCCCAAAAGCTGTTCTATGGTGTAGCATCAATTAATTGGGCAGTTTTGCTTTTTTCCACCATGTAATGTTCCTTTCCTGTGCTTACCATACTGGTCAAGAAAGCACTGTGTAAAGAATATTTGCTGGAAGGCAGGCAATCAAGGTCTGTAGATAGGACCTACTACTGAGCAATATCTCCAACTGGTTTCTTAACATCTATTCACTCTGCAGTCATGAACACTCTGCCTTGCCTTATGGATGCCTAAGGAGACAAATTACATAATACCTGTTGACCTTTGTTAGCTAAAGGTGCCACTTAAATTCAGGTGTTTTTTAAATTACTCCAGCAACCTCTCAAGTCTTTTAATTCTTGGTATCTGGCATAGTAGCTAATCCATAAAACACACTCAATAATTATGTTTGTAACAAGAAAGCAAGAAACAGGAAGAGAGGAAGAGCCTACTATTGAAAAAAAAAGTTATAAATAAATTGAAATTTTTACATACACTTAAATATTTTTGATGTATTTTGGGACTAGAATCCATTATTAAGAGTATTCTTGTAAGACACATGGTAATATGAACCACTCAGAACATTTATAGATATATCTGTTTTAGACATTCTATCAATAAGTCAACAAACCAAAATATTGTCAAGTCTCTTGACTTAACAAACTAAGAAGTACAAGATATCACCCTTGTTCCAAAAGAGCTGACAATATAATTGGCAAAACAAGCCACAAATACAGGAAACATTAAATAACAATTTAAAAAAAGATAAGTAACAGCTCTGTCCTACACAAGAAATGTCACAAAGCAGTGAGAGAGTGTGAATAAAGGAGAAGCACTAAGTGCTTTATGGTTCAGAGGAAGAAGAGAAAACTAAGAGCAGTGGAAAACCAGGAAGTCTCAAGGTTGTTGGGGGGCGGGGTGTGTGTGGCAGGGGAGGTCTGGGTCCTGAGGTCTGAGGGCTAGAAGGATCAGAAAATAAGTAAGAGAGGAGGGATAGATAGCTAAAGCTTAGGCTTTGAAAAAAAGTAAATAATCAGAAAAAAACGGAAAGGCAGTCTTCCATCAAACCTAGAGGTACACGAATACAGGATAAGAAGTTTGTGAGGTTCATACTTGAACTGTTAGCAATATGATGACCCATTGTAAGTTTATTATACTAACAATGCTTTATTTTTTCTTATTATCTTTAATTAACTAATTTGTGAATGCTCATTGGCTAAGAAAAATGGTAGTAAAATTAGAGCATAAGGAATCAAATAAAGTACCACCATCACCATCACTCTCAAAATAAGGGAGGTTGCTCTATACACATCCAAATACAGGAGAGGTAAAACCATGGCTCTCCATCATCACTTTTTGATAATGAAATCCTTAAGTCACCATAACATTCTAATGTTAATAATATTCTAAAGGAAAACAGGGAACCACGTATTATGCAAGGTTTTTTACATATATCTCATTTAATCATCATCCTAAAAAAATATGTCTTATTATCCCCATTTGACTGATTACGAAATTAAAGCACAAGAGGTCTGGTTAAATGTTAAGATGACAGCAGTTACTAAGAGGCAGAGATGAGTTTCAAATCCAAGTTGATCTGGACCCAAAGCCTCTATTTTTTCAGTTATTCCACACTGATTTTGAATCTCTAAGATTAGAATGTGATTCAACATTCTTGTTAACTGCACTTCTTAATATAGTCTGTATTTGAGAAATAAAAGAATATAAATGGTGTAAAAAAGAACTGTACGAACCCGAATAGTTTTATTTCATCTCTTCATTCATCACATATTTCCTGAGTGATTACACTGTTAGACATAGACAATTGTGGGAATGAAGGATCTCCTAGGCAGCATCCTAAAAAACATGAAGGAGTCAGCCTACTGAAATAGCAAGGAGGGGTCAGGGCAATGGGATAGACAGAAGTGACTGATATTCAGAGCAACGAAGGAAACAGAAATGTTTGGCTTGGTTATTGGGAGGGAGAGGCTAAGGGTGACTCAAAGGTTTCTAGCTTGTGTAATCAGATAAGGTAGTGCTAATATTCCTTAACACAAGAGGAGAAAACAAATCAGGGTTTGGGGTAGGGGGAAATAAAGAGACAGGTTTTACCAATGTTAAATATAAGTGGAATGTCCAGTAGGTAACTAAATATAAAAGATAATAGACTAATGAACGAAATTGCATTGGAGATTTAATTAAACTAAAGGGTCTGGTCACCAAATGTGTCAGTTAAAAATGTGGGCTCTGGTTTGTTATATAATTTTACATATCTGTTCTACATGTTTCTCCAATATTTCATATGTTATCTTGTTTTCTCCTATTAAAGCATACATTCCTTGATGAGATAAATTAGATCTGCTCTTCTTTTCTTTAGCATCCTACAGTTTCCTTAAATGGCAGATACCACTCTGCATTTTAAGTTTTCTTAGGGCAGGACTTATATCTTCCTTGTTCACTATTCTATCCCAAGTGCTTAATATGTGTTTTCAAATAAGTGAAGGAATGAATGAATGAATGAACGAGTTAGTCATTCATTCTCTCAATGACACTGAGAAAATAAAACTGTTGATTCTCTATTTATAGTAAAGTGTTCAATATAATATTTACTCCTACCATTAAAATACAAGTTGGGAAGCATTTTGTGCCCCCAAAAGCAATCACTTTTCTTACCTGAGCACCCAACACAATTCTAGGAATTGTTATTTGATGTCATTTTTGATTGAGCCCATTCCTTGTTCCTTAGGATCCCTAATAATGTGTCAGGCACTGTTCTCTGTTTCACCATCCTAATATATCAAGTACTCAAGATATGATCCAAAGAAAAGGAACTCCTGGGGAAAGGTAGGTGTCAACCTGGTACAAAGATCAGGAATGTACAATATCATGATAATACTTTCTGTCATCTTCAGGGATTCACGATCATCAGCCTTGAAGAAGTGATTCAATTAACATGCAAAGCACATTTAACTTGCTGAGTGTGCTGGGAACACTTCATGTGGTGTTTTATCTCCATAAACTAACATAATTAGTATGTGAAATATTTATAATTCACCTCATGATTAATCTATTGTAGAAGACTACTCCTTAACAGCAGCATATCATTTTATATTGGAATGTTCTTTGCCCTTTAGTTCATGCCACTCATGAGTCCCTGGAGTTCATTTCTAAATATTATAAAGTTGGAAGACCAGAAACCTAAGGTAATGGCTATAAGTCCTATCATTACTCCAACTCAACCCTACCAGTGTTGTCTAAGATTATACACATTTAAGGACACACTGACCATTCAAGCCAGAAGACTATTGCTCAAACAGATACAGGAAGCTCAATTTAGGCACAAGCCTGAGAGGCAAACCATAGGCAAGCGCAGAGTGGCTTTTAGATATTATCACCATGTAGGCTTGAATATTATGACACAGGAACAGTTAAAATAATCATAACAACAGTAATAATAATAATATCTGCCTCCTGGTATATCAACTAAACTACTCCTGACAACCATGGAGAGAAAGGTATTTTGTGCCCAAATAACGAACAAGCTAACAAGAAAAAATATGGTAACTTGCTATTTTGACTGAGTCACTATTGCTAAAATTAACAAGCACAAAATAAAATGCCTCTTAAATATTCAGTCTTTCTATAATCAGTTGTAAGATCTAAATTTTTGGGTGCTTATGAGTATTTGTTTTAAATTTGCTTCCCAGAATCCTGTATTCTGTTGAGTTGCTCTATCATTTGATTTGTGACATTTTGTTGTTATGCTTCTCATAGAGATTACTCCTATGTTTTGATTATTTCTCCTATATTTGTTTTGGCAAGTCCAAGACAGTTCTTTGAAATCTTCCTTGAATTTGGTGCTTAACATGCCACTTGGAGAAATACCTCCCCACAACTAATTTATTTAGTATCCCTATGTTTTGCTATTTTACACATCACTTTAATTATAAGGGTATCACTAGATAATTAATTACCAAAGTCAAAGCTAGCAGAGTGTACCGTACACAGTAGGCACTCAAAAAGCGTTTGAGAGAGTGGAATGTTATATAATGTTGTGTGCCTGCAGTAGAAAAAGAATTCGAAGGTATGAGTCCCAGGACTATTTCCTGGTCTTTTACTTCTTTTGTTTTCCGCTGAGGAAGATTTGCCCGAGCTAACATCTGTGCCAGTCTTCCTCTATTTTGTATGTGGGTGGCTGCCACAGCATGGCTGACAAGTGGTGTACGTCTGCACCCGGGATCCGAACCTGAGAACCTGGGCCACCGATGTGGAGCGTGCTGAACTCAACCACTACGCCACGGGGCTGGCCCCTTATACTTTTATTTTAAAGATAAGACTTTTTATAAGCATTGATTGGCTAATCTTGTGTTTCTTTCTCATCAAGCCAACAATACCAAAATTCTAAGATTATGTTTCCCAGTCTATATCACAAAGGGGGAAACATTTGAAAGCTAGTTTTTTTAAGATCAAAACATCCTATTTTAATAGAGTAAAATGAAAATGAAAAAATCTTCTACATGGCTATGTTTCACAAATAAAAAACATTTTTAATATGTTTCCTTTGATGACAATTTAAATAACTGCCCTCTTTTTTTTTTAAGTAACTAATATATACGTAGGTACAGGGAAAAAAATAGATGAAAAGTACAAAATACTATGTAAACAATATTGTGAAAAGTACAAAATACTATATAAACAATATTGTTAAGATTATCTACAAATGAAGTATTGAGGTCATTCAGTACAACCTATACTACACAGGAACTTTGTGAGATGCATTTCTCTCAGTCTCACCTACCATACTACACCGTATGTGGGACTCAGCAAATCCTACAAGTAGAAGGAACTTAAAACTTCCTATGCCACACTTCCTTACCAGGTTACTGAGGAGCACAAAATGAGGTCACCTGCCCTGGGTTAGCCAGTTAGAGGCAAAGCTGAGACCAGTATAGAGTCAATAATAGAAAGGAAGTCACAGGAGTTGCTTGTGAGCCTCCCTCCTAATTCCAATAGTGGGAGCAGCTTCAAGTTAGACTTTGGGATGAAAATATTCTCCATTTAAATGTGGAAAAAGCCCATTCACTGAGGAAAAAGAAAAACACAGAAAAACTTTCTTTGACAATATATCACCTTTTCTCTCCACAATAATATAGACAAAAAGTACTTGAACATGGGTATAAAGTATGCACCAGAGACACTACAGATACCCGCCTGAGTCTCAATGTGACTTGAATTTTCCATTGCCTAGATCTGAGGGTCACATGCCATAGGTTGCATAAAAGCCATCCAAAGCCTCTCTCTGCCATGTAAGAGTTATATACATAAGCCACAATGTGGAAGCATTCCTTCTGAGTCAGTCCTTTCCTTTCCACTACTAGTACATAACAGTGGTCTGGAAAAGTCAGGAAATATACAGAAAGCCATGAGAGAAGCAAGCAGGGAACCTTAGACTTCACTCAGGAAAGTCAGAAAGGCTTTAAAGGAGAAAACACTTGAGATGGCTATTAAAAGATGAGGAGAATTTCCAGTTCAGTATGTTTAAGGGCAGGAATCGGAAAGGGGAGAGATTCTGAGTTTTTATTAATACTGCAGAGGAAAAGCAAATGCCTAGGACCATAAATATATACATTCTATTCAATTAAGCAAATATTCAGCATATTTTATATGTCTGGGATATATATATACATATATAAAAATATATTTTATATTTTTTTATTTACATATATTTCTATACATATTTATATACAGTAGATAAGGGATAAAAGATAAGCTAGACTTGATATCCTGCTCTTCATCATTGCATTTTGGCAACTGAGATAGAAACAAAGGGCTGAAGTTATATGAGAGTTAACATTTAACTAAATATTTTAACTTTGTTTTAATCCCCAAATTCATGTACACTGATATTATTACTCATTGTTAGGGTGATGCTAACTCATTGCAAATGAATTTCAAGATAAACTGCTCCCTTACTAAGCTCCTAAAGTTAAATACACTGAGATGGGACATTCTAATAACTTTTTGTAATATCTCCTTGTCTTGAAAAACACTTTCAAAGAAATGTTAGCATTTACCACTCCATAGGAATCAGTAACAAGGCGAGATTCTCCCAAGAATATTCCAACAGTCCTTGAAAAACTAAGACTGTCACAAAACCTGAGCAGCTGGCAACTCTGCCACCATGAAGTATCCATATGGAAGAGACCAAAATGTGTCAAAGTACCCAAAACGATTTTGGATAGTGTAGAAGATAGAATAAATAATTCAGTATCGTCAACACTTTCAACAGCAGGTAGTGGATATGCTACCTGCTTCTATAATGTGCCAGAATGTAACATAAGTGTGTGAGGCTGTGTGTGTATGTGTGTGTGAGAGAAAGGCAGAGAGAATATGAGTATACATGAGGCTAAAAACTATTTTTATCTAGCAATATTCCTTAGGTAGTTCTAGAGACATCAGATCTCTATAAGTATAGGTTTATAGATATACAGAAGAAAAAAATGGAGTCAATGAAAACTTATTTTTAAGATAAACATAGCAACAAATATATTACTTCAGAGTCAATGAAAAAAACTGCATTAACTTAACATTATGGTTGAAATTGTATGTGCAAAAAGAGTCAGAAAATTCAAAATTATGGTTCCCTCAGCAATCATAACTGTGTCCTCATGCATATATGAGTATTCTGCATTACTGTAATGATGATACATTTCAGCCTTAATATCACTTTATGCAATGTGACTGAATTAGGATTCTTTTGGGAACTATAACTTTGAATTTCTGGACTTTTGTGAATGTAAAATCTTAACCATAAAATTACATTAATATAGGGTGGGGTTTTGCATTTTATTTTCTGACATTTAAAAAAACAATAAAGAGTGAATGGTTGACAACATTAAAGTAGTAAAAGATTGGCTGATTTGTAATAATACAAAAAGGATTTGATACAGAGCCTAATATCTTAAAATATGGATATACAAACTACAAACAAAAAGAAATGTCCCTCTGGAGATTAATCAAAGACAAGAACAGGCAAGATGTCTTTTCAGGAGTGAATAAATTTACTTTTTCTATAAAATGTTAGTTTCTGATTAGAAGGTACTTTCATACAACCATATTTC
The DNA here is from genome assembly GCA_031878705.1 of Tapirus indicus. NCBI lineage: Eukaryota > Metazoa > Chordata > Mammalia > Perissodactyla > Tapiridae > Tapirus > Tapirus indicus. The sequence goes on from CM062926.1 coordinate 60,183,701, forward strand.
AACATCAATATAAATACCAATGCCTGAAATAATCCTCTCACTACATATTCCTGCATCTTACCAAGAAAAAATATAGTATTAAAATTGTCCCCTGTATTTTCAAGAGTAAAGCTGGTTAGGAGCCACTTTTCCTTCTTATGCATGTAACACGGCAGGACATAACCTATAAGATGAAATTGTATTACTATCATCAACTACTTCTTGATCGCAGGGCTGAGGCTGATTCAAAAAATGGTTCACAAAGGAATGGATACAGAATGACCAAGTTAAGCTTAAGAATAAGGTAACTATTTTACATATTACTTAGGTATTATAGAACCATGGAGTAGTTGGGAGGTGAATCAAAGAACAGTGACATATTGGGTTCAGGAGAGGAGAGACATAATCACATTTGTTTAGGGGAAAATTACAGATACTTTCATGGAGGTGGCATTTTCAACTGGCCTCACAGGAGCAGTAGTTTTTCAACAAAGTGAAGACATTCCAGACAGACAGAAGAGCCTATGGAAAGATCCAGAAGTAAAAGTGGTCAACATCCTTTTGGAGAACAGAGAGTTTGGCTGAAAAGGAGGCTCATGGACAAGTTGTAAAAAGAAAAGCGCAAACACAGACTAAATATATATTGTAGAGGACCTTGAAGGCACGGCTGTCAAGTCTTAACTGCAATGGATAAGCAGTGGAGGGACATTGAAGTTTCATGAGGAAAGAGGCTAGACTTTTTAGAAGAAAAACAAAAAGCAAAAATAATAAAACAAAAACAAAAACCCCACAGCAGCAGGATAGAAGACATAGTAGAAGTAAAGACTGAAGACAGGGGGACTAGTTATGAGATTTTTAGAAAAGTCCAGACAAGTTGCTATGAAGGCCTCAAGAGACGTGATAACAGTAAGACCTAAAAGAAGGAGATGGGACTAAAAAGTGCTTTCAAGATTTTGAGACATAGTGACTGTTGGAAAGATTGTGCCATTAATAAAACATAAAATCGAGGGTGATGTCTGAGGTAAGAAAAAGGAATGATTGAGTGTTGTTCAGTAAACTTTAAAGTATCAAATTCCATACAAGCATTTCCTGCAAAAAAAAAAAAAAAAACAGAAATATGATCCTGACGATACTGATTACAGCAATAAACACAATACTACTCTTTATAACTGCGTAATTTACAAACATGTGCCTCTAGCTCTTTTTATCCTTATAGGGTTGAAAAGGTAATGGCATCAGTTGTACAAATAAGAAAACCGAGGCAAGCAAGGATGACTTCCCAAACCTCACAAAGGTATGAAGTTGAAAAGTCAGGCTGGAGACACAGATTTTGGAATCTTTGGTATAGAAGTTATTTTGAAATTACAAATAAGATTATCAAAAAAATGTGGAAATAAAAGATAAGTGAGTGTGTGCAGAATCACAGGGAAAACCTAAGATTGTAGAGCAGTGATTACTCAATGTCCAACAGATGACCAGGATGCCTAACAAAGTGTTAGAGGACCTGGCACTCAACATGTACTCAATAAAGCTCTGTCATATTAACAGTTAAAGAGAAGATAGCACTAAACAGGCCCTTTATATCTGTGGTAGATGGATGGAGTAATTCTCAAACTTTTTTAAAGAAACCACTTTTCTCAAAGGAATTCTTACACAAAACTCTGATATATAAAATACATAAAAATACTCTTGAGTAAAGCAGGAGTAGATGGTCTGGAACTTCACCTAACTTGAACTCTTTTCTCTTCCTTTCACAACCCTTCCTTTGCACATACATAGCTACCCCTAAAACAAACCCATGCAACCCAGAGAAAATACCGGAAATCCTCTAAGTTCGTCATAAAGGTGATGTAATTTGGGACCTCTGGGTATGGTGTGAAAGAACTACAGGTAACACTTGGTCTGAACAGAACAAACTGAAATCAGGTACCAGCCTGTCCAGACTGGACTCCTACCTAGACTCTCCATTGCCATGTTTTTCCACCAGCTAGGATCCTTCATTACATCTTTCATGGACTTCTCCATGGCCAACAGCTTTCTTTGATTATGACCAACGTCATCAGATCACTTGGACATCAGTTGTATACCATGGAAATGGAACATTTAATTGAATCAACTGCCTGCAGCTATCTTGCTCCAGTAACCTGTCACAGAACCTCCCCACTTACTGCATCTTGTAACTAACTGGCCATGCCACATGATTCCACATTTAAATCAGAAAGAATAAGAATGGCATAATGCCAGGCGGTTGAAATTAAAGGAGAGAATGCCCAAATTTGATATCTTAGAGGAAAGGAGCTGTGTATTCTAATCATGTTACTTATATGACCAGTTATGTATGACAAAAAAGGAAAAGATCTGAATGTCCCTAGAGTTGAAAAAAATGAAAGAATTATTGAACTTTTTAATAGCAGACTTGTAATGTTGTTGCATTTTTATATAAATTGTAAATGAAAAATTCAGTCCAAATGGATAGTAAAAACAGTAATCATTATAAAAAAATCCAGCCCAATCAAGCAGTAAAAACAGTAATCATTATAAGATTTTATTATGGCAGTACCTTTATACAAATAGGAAATAATATATAAAGAAAATCATGAGCTGATTCTTGGATAGTTTATTCAAGGAGTAAGTTAAGAAAACTCATCAATAAGTAGAATAAATGAGGCAACTCAAAGACAGCTCACCACAGATTCTATTTATGCAACTCCAATTTTAATTTAGTCTATATTGATGGACTCTTTTATTTCATGTGTTATAGTTATGTTAAATCTAGACCCAACATGCATCACAGCTATAATGTACACAGTACAAAGATGTCTTGATGTGACATAGACAGTTATTCCTTTTGCTTCAAGTGATAAATAGTTCAGTTGTAAAAAGAATCCAAAGAGATTTAACAAAAATCAGTGAATAAATGTTTTAAAAAGTAACCATATGCTATAAAATTTTTCTTTTACTCTCTTGATTTTACACAACAATTTGTCTTTGGGAGAAACCATGTCCTGGGTGGTCTCAGGCCTCTGCAAAAGAGGCCAGCAAGGAAAGAGAAGAGAGACAGAGGCCTGGTCCCAAGGCAGAGTACACACCAAAGGAAACAGAACCACTTGTAGTACCTGCCATCAGACAAGACAGTGGGTCAAAGGAACTGGGTCCAAGGGCATAACTTGGGCAAGACATAGGTTGAATTCAAGGAATAAAGCCGAAGGGTAAACATTCTAAGGAGAAGTCTCATTTAGAATTCAGGAGACGACGCTGGAAAATCTTGTACAGGTGTCAGACACCAAGTCTGACTGGGAATATGCAGGGGATAAAATTGGCAGGAACTAAGAAAGGGTAACAAAGGCCCAGAAAGGGCCTGCAGGATAAAGGAGAATAACTGGGGGAAGAGGGACTAAGGAGAGGAACCTGGCCAAGTCAGCTAAAACTGGCAATGAAAGGATGAGGAGAGATGAGGGGAAAAGCAGCAAAGTGAGGGCCTAAGACAGATCCCAGGGCTAGAGGAACTTGCGGGGTGGAGGATCAGCTGAGAGACAGCAGGAGGGCGAATGCATCTAAGGTCTGGGATGGATAAAACTAACTCCAAGTCACATCCATCAGTGAGTCTGAGGCTAAAGATCTATCTGCTGACTCAGGTAAGACTGGCTCAGGTACTGTGCAAGACTGAGCCTGCAGGCAGGGGGCATCAGCGGACCTGACTCTGCCCAGCTGAGGAAAGCCAAAGCCTGGAAATGAGACAAGGGTGAAGAGAATAACACAAAAGAGTTTATGAATTATGTGAACTTGGTATAGACTACAAAGCAAACTCAGAATATGAAAAGGTAGATTTATCCAAAAGACAAATTAGTATTCTATTTTTTTTAAAAAAAGGATCTTCAATAATATTAAGACTGAAATTAAAACTTCTTAAAGTATAAAATTATAAATATACTATTATTACAATAATTAAGACTAGATACACAGGAAAAGACTATAAGGACGTAAGACTCTAAGGTGTAACAGCTGCTGGGTTAAGGATTTTCATATTTTATCTCCAAATGTTCTATCACGTGATTATATATTACTTTTATAATTAAAAATTGAGAAGTATTAATAATAAAACTTTTAATACCATGTCTAGTACCTTTTGAATTATTTGATTAAAATAATTTCCACTTAAAATACATTCCTTGGGTAAAGAGCGAAGTATTTACATATGCTGTTACACACTGAAGTCCTCATAAAATCTCTTAAAATTAGTAATCCCTACTCCAAATTTGTATACTATTATAAGGTACACTAAACATAAGGAGACAGTTTAAATTTTCCATTTTTGAAAGTTCCCTTTATCATTAAATATATAAGGAATATGTGCTAATATCACCTTTACACAGCAGTACAGAAAAATAAAATCAAAAGAATCATTGTGGTGTGTTACAATGCAAATTATTTGGGAAACAGTGCCAGAGACTGCATGGTTTTAAGAGGCAGGAATCACGTCATCTCCATATTTCGCAAAAGCCCCCAATGCATAGATACACTGCTTACCAGTTGCATTCACTAACATTTAAACTAGGATTGTGGTTAAGAGCATAAACTCTGAAGGCAGACCACCTGTGTGTACCTGAGTGCCTCTTAAGGCAGACTACCCAGGTCTACCATGGACTCTGAGTAGACTATCTGGGTCTACCATGAACTCTGAGGGCAGACTACCTGGACCTACCATGGAATTTGAAGGCAGACTATCTGGGTCTACCGTGGTATCTGTGGACAGACTACCTGGGTCTACCATGGACTCTGAAGGCAGGCTACCTGCTCCTCCATCTACTAGCTATGTGATCTTGTGCAAGTTTGCTTACCCTCTGTTTGCCTCAGTTTCCTCATGTGATAAATAGGGCTAATAACAGTACTCCTCTAACAGGGTGGTGTGAGGATATGTAAAGTGCTTAGACCAGTGCTTGGCACACTCTAATTACTATATAAGCATTGGAGACTACCATTATTATTGATCAATTCCATTTTTTGGAATGAAATTCCAATTAAATGATGAATCAAAGTTCAAAATACTTCATACTGGTGAGTGTCTTTATTCATCATTTTATAGCTTATACTCTCTTATTTTTGTTTGCATCCCAAGATGTCACTTACCAAAATTATTATTGGAAAACTCTCCTGCACATGAACAGCATTAGACTTAATTACTCCTGATCTTTAGGTATTAACCATTTTCCAGAGTCACTGCAGTTAAGTAAGTCCTACACTTCCTAGAATCTACTGAAAGAACATTTTGTCAGTCTTCCTTTCAAACACAGTGTGTGATGATCCAATTTGGTTAAATTTTGGATTTCTGGCAATTGTAAGCTCATCTGGGAGTAATTTTTCTCCCTAGATGACTTGTGCTTGAGTTGAGAGAGGAAAAATTAAATTCTTTTTATTGCCAAAATCATTAAATGGACTGCCTTTGAAGTCTTTTGCAATGAATACAGTGTCCTATACATATTAGCCGACCAATTCTAAGAACTGCAAGTAAATGGTCTATCAATTCAGTTCAAACAATATTTTGATATGCTACTTTGGTGTTAGGATTAAAATTTGGGGGGAAAATACAGGATGTCTTAAAAAGACTCTGGTTAGGTTCATACCCATATTTTTTACAGTGTGTTTCAGGTCAGTTCAAAGTTAAGCAAATTCAACAAGGTTAAGTAGACATCATTTCACATTTTGGTTCTTGGGTAGTTTGCTCAGTATACACAGCATATTCATATTGATTACGAACACAATGCAGATACTAAAGAGAATGTCCACTCAGACTTTCAGTGCCACTTACATGCTAATGGCTCCCAGGTATGGGTTTCAAACCCAGACTTCTCACCCAACTTTCACATACTCAACTGTCTATTGGAAATCTTCACGTGGATAGCCCATTGGCACCTTAAATTCAAAAGGTCCAAAACAGAACTCATCATCCAATCCAACAAACATGTTCTGTTGCTGTATTTATTGTTGCAGTTGAAGACACAACCATTCACCAAACCAGAAATCTGGGAGTAGTCCTTCACTTTGACTCATCATTCTCCCCAAATTTCCATAATAACCTATTAATGAATCCTGTCCATTTTATTTCCTGAATATTTCTCAAATCTGTCCTTTGATTTCATCCTTATTCCCTTTTCCAGAGTGAAGCCTGGTCTCCTGCAAAATCCACCAAACTATTAACCTTCCTATTTACAAGTCTGCCTTCCCAACAAGTTCATCATACACCTAGCTAAAAGAGCCATTCATGGAGAATGCAAATCCGGCCAGATCACTCCCCTGCATAAAACATAAGTCCCTTAAACTAATATATGCAATGTCAACCTGCACCCATCTCCACCTAGATCCATAAGCTTATCTCCTCCTCCGATCTATTTCACACTTAGAGCTTCAAGAATAATGAAATGACTATGGTTCCTTATACATGCCAGGTTGCATTTTACCTCCCTATCTTTGCTTATTGCTACCCAATATGCATGCATGCTCTCTCCCTCAAATCAACCCACTAATTCCTTTGCATCATTTAAGAACCAATTGTCATCATCCCTCCAAGAAGGCTTCCTAGATCCTTCCACTAGCACTCAAGTTGGATTATGTACTCCTCTTCAGTGTTCCCATATCTTTGTACATACCAAACTAGAATATAAATTTTTTATCTGTTTTCAACTAATCAACAAAGATCTTGAAGGTGAGACTTTGACTCACTCACCTTTGTATTTCCAACTCCTCGTTGTTGATAATTAATATGTTGGGCAAATGAATGCTTTACGTATATATGTGAATATATATACTAAACCTTTGACTCCTTCACTTTGGTTACATTATCATAGACCATTTTTTTTGAAGATTCACCCTGAACTAACATCTGTTGCCAACCTTCCTCTTTTTTTTTTTTCTTTTTTTCTCCCCAAAGTCCCAGCACATAGTTGTGTATCATAGTTGTCAAGTTGTAGCTCTTCTACATGGGACACCGCCTCAGCATGGCTTGATGAGCAGTGAGTAGGTCTGTGCCCAGAATGTGAACAGGCGAACCCCAGGCAGCCGAAGCAGAACACGTGAACATAACTGCTACACCATCGGGCCAGCCCCACAGACCACATTTTTTATATGAACATTATATGAATACAAATTAATAAAAGTGAACATACAGTGCTTTATTGTGACAGTATTTGCTCGATAAACAGATGAGAAAAACCTACAAATTTTCCATTATTTCCTCTTCTATGCATTTATGTTAAAGTCAAACCATTGATTTTGTCTTCTATTTTAATACTGATTCTAATATTCTTCAGACCACACAAGTGTTTTCCTAGTTCGTGCATATCAGAACCAAGTGCCCTGCCATTCTCTTCACCCTATATCCTGTGCTTCAGCCATACCAGATTCCTCACTACACATGTTATATGGTGAGGAGCCCTCAGCATACATGTCTGTGCCTCTACCTGTGCATGAAATACCATTCCCTCCTAGTCTCCTGGAAAACACACACTCCCAAAACTTCAGACCTCCTGCCAAGGGCACTTGGAGTCATTCTGTCAAGGTTTTACTTTCATCAATCTTTGTACCTATCTCTGGCATAGCATTCCCTTTGCATTGCAAAGCACTCCTTCCCTTTTCTATGCAAAATGCCTGTGACATAGATGTTCAGTAAGGTTTAATTTGATGTATTCCAGATTAATTCATTCCCATTCCTATTCCCATCCATTGGAACTATTAAAAGGATTTGTCTTTAGTCACATGCTCTCCTCTTTAAACAAATATTCCCTATGAAAACTCAATCATACTTAAAGCTTCATGAATGATCTTCAAATGCATATCTCCAGCTTTCGTATATCACCTGAACTCTAGTCCTTTATTTCCAATGGCCCACAGGAAATATCTACTTGGATGCCATGTTATTACTTTCAACTTGGTATACTAATATTGGACTAATTCATCCCTTTCTTCCCCCATCATTCCTTGCCCTTCCCAACTTCACTCTCTCTGCCAAGAGCATAGTATAATGCCAGATCCCTAGGGTAGGGTTGAAGGTATATTTGATTATTCCCTTACTCTCAACTCCTGTAACAAAGTATCACTAAGCTCTGCTAATTTTTACTATAAATAAAGATGCTATGTTTTGTCTCTTCTCCCACCCTCCAACATTAGGTTTTTATCAGCTCAGGCCACAAAAATTGAGTAATTGAGTACCCTCTTAAATGGTTTACCTGTCTTCAACTCCTTTCTAATATATTGCCTCCATGTTAATTTTACCAAAACACATTATGACTAACTCAATCTGCCAAACCCTTTGGGAAACTACCTGGCTTAAAAAAAAATGAGAACAAGAGACCAATTTAGGTTATTTTAAAGCAAAACATGAGGTAACTTTAATCCTCAAAATCTTCCATATTAAAGTCTTGTTAATGGGTAAAACTCTGGGTTTCTTGGATTTCACTTACTTATTTCATCATTTAAACTCATGGAGTTACTTTCTGAGAAAAGTCTCGGCCCTGCCAGCAGATCCTTCTGCAGCTGAAGGATATAAGCCAGATTTTTACTTTTATAACACAACACTATCTTTGGCAACTACAGAATCAGAAACTGGAGCATATGGATCTTCTTTCAGTCAACATAGAATACCAATACCTCAGATATGTGTTAATGACCTTAATTATTTGCTCTAATACAAACTAAAATATTTATAGATGAAATGATATGATATACAAGATTTGCTTCAAAATAATCCAGTGTTGGGGAGGGGAGGACAAAGTAGGAGGGGGTCACTGATGAGGTAAGATTGATCATGAGTTGATAATCATTGAAGCTGAGTGATGGGGACATAGAGATTTATGATACTACTATCCCTACATTTATTTTTGAAATTTTTCAATAGAAAGTTAAAATAAATTTGAAATCAAATGGTATAAAACATTATCAGTACTTACCATGGATAATAGAGCTATGGCTGATTATTTTCTTCTGTATCTCTAAATACTCTTTAATTTTCTAAAATGAACGGGAATTACTTTAAGAAAGTAAAGTTACTAAATTTAAAATACTAAAAATGTATACTAAATTTAAAATATTTAAAATTTAAAATATTAAAAAATTTTAAATACTAAAATTTAAAAAAACCTATCATTTCTACATCGGTTAAGCTTCTTCTTACTCAACAAATATTTGACAGGGATACGTTAGTTATTCACTCCTTAGAATCACTGAAACTTTTATCAAGTGAAAGAACCGTTAAGCTGTGTACCTACACTAATTTATTCTGGTACTCAGCAAAACCATCTTTATAAGAAAAATTATTAGCTTAGTCTCACTTTTTACTAAGGGATGTTCCATGAACCAACATAGTAAAAATATACCTACATTTTCTTAAGAAGTGCTGCAAAAAACATCCATTACTATATTCAATATCCCTTATAATAAAGATCTACCTAACAGAATCCAGTTAGAACTATGGTTTTTAACATGACCTACACATCAGAATCACCTAAGAGATTTAAAAAATCCTGATGCCTAAGCCACACCCAAGATCAATTAAATTAGAATCAGAGGAGGTGAGATCCAAGCATCAGTACTTTTTAAAGTTCCTCAGCAATTCCCATGTGCAGCCACGGTTGAGAGATATTATTTTAAAACTACACAAATTAGTGATATTTTGTTTATTTTTTATTAGAGAAATTTTCAAGCATACACAGAAATCGACATGTACCCAACACCCAACTTCAACAACTATCAATATTTTTGCCGAGGTTGGTTCAACTATCCCTCTCATTTTATTTTTATTTATTTATTTTTTGCTGGAATATTTTAAAGCAAATGTCACACACAAGATCATTTTATCTTTCCGTATTTCAGTATGCAAACATTGTTTCTTATGATTAACTGACTTAATTCCTTTTTATTAGACAACGAGAGCCTTTGATGAGCTTAGTTTTTTGTTCAAATGGATTAAGTTTCCTTAAATTAGAATTTCTAAAATATCTGTTTCCTCTATCCCTCTGTTATAAGTTGGATTTTTTATTTTTGCTTTTGTTTTAATGGTTTTCAGTTATATTGCATATGTGCATTTTAATGAAAAACAGATCTTCTTTGATTGCTTGGATTTTAAATGTATCCCCATATTACTGTCCTATCAAGATTATACACAACATCTACTCTGCCTATTATATCATGTCAAATTCCTCACTTTGACTTCATTAATAATGTGCATTTTTCCTCATTATAAAAGTAATGTGTTTTCATTACAGAATAATTTGGAAAATACATAGAAAAAAAGAATAACCACACATAATTCTACAACTTATATGTAACAATTTTTTACATTTTGGATATTTTATCCCAGTTTTTTTTTCTAAACATGTAAATACATTTTACAAATTGAAATTGTACTATATGTATCATTTTCATAATATAATATTTACTTATTCTCATGAGTATAAATCTTTAAATCTTTAAAAACATGATATTTAAGGGCTGTAGAATTAATATTCCACTATATGAATGTACTATAATGTACGAAACTGTTTCCTCATTATTGAACAGCTGGATTACTTTCCAATGATTATATATAATGCTGTGCTGATAATTCTAATCATCCCTTTGTCAAGAACAGTGAAGGGTCTGAGATTTTACCCTACTTGCAAGTTAGCAAGTTAGCCTGCTATAATTTCCTGGATGCTGGCAGCAGACATGACACTCCTGGGTCAAAGGACTTATTACTCAGGACACAGTAGGCAGCATGAGCTTCAAATTCACATCAGTTCTCCTTGGCCCCCAAGGCCCACCAGGGTAATGTGGAGAGGCCCAGATAGATGATGCATGGGCAGTGGATTTGCATTATAGCTAAGGAACTCTGAGCTTAGGAAACCCAAATCGTTCATAATGAACTGCAAGCAAACTTGCTCAAACTTTGTTCCATAGAGAGACATTATCTTTACTATACTGGACAAGAAATAAACCAGCCATCTGATCAGAAAGAAAATACCATCTCTATATTTCAACGCTGTTTTGCTATACAAACCTCCTTGAAAAGATAGTCAAGAAAGAAAAAGCATTTAATGCCTCTGCTTGCAAGACATATAGAAATGCAAGAGACTCATAGAGAATTGTCTCCCAACATTCTTTAGGACAAATATGCAGCGTGTGATCACTGAAATTCTTGATACAATATAGTACTATCAAATTATTTTCTAGAGAGAGCAAACTGCTTTATATTCACAACGATAACATATGAATGCCTCTATCTCCCTTTCAAAAATGTCCATGATTTCAACCTTCCATAACTTCCTCTATCCTACTGTTCCTATAAAATACGTCACATTAATTAGAGGCCAAATAGCACAGTGATTAAGAAGAGAGACTCTGGGGCTGGAAAGCCTGAGTTTAAACAGCAGTACTACTATTTACTAGCTGTGAGACCTGGAATGAGTCACTAACAAATTTGTGCCTGTTTTTTCAACTCAAAAGTGAAGATAATAATCACCTTATTAATTATTAATACAATTATGAAATGTGTTAATACATGGAAAGCACTTAGAACAGTGTCTGGAAAGTAGTAAGTGCTATGTAACTGTAAGTTATTATTACGTCTGGCTGCTCTTCCATGTCCATCCCAGTCCTAGTCCTCCTTGAAAGTTCAGTCAGATACCAATGCCTCCATGAAAACAAATGACCTCTCCTGCTCTGAACTCCAAGTTGTACTTCATGTCTCTGAAGCTTTTCATTACATATTATGTTCAGAGATCTGGATTGACCAGGTGTCTTTTGTTTCTGATACTTCATAACTTTCACTTTAATGACAGTATTAAAAGGCTTCTAGCATTTGCAAAAAAATCTATCTATCTTGATCCTACTGGTGTCAAAATAATGCTGCCCAAACTCTGATTACCACAAATGAAAATCTTTATATAACAATTATGCAAAAAACTGAACTGATTTTTTTTAAGGAATAAATCAATAACTTTCTTTGGGTTGAAAGGCAGTCAATTAAAACAGTGCGGACATTTCATTATTTGGTGAAATATTTTTTAACAAAATGTTTCCTGTATTTATACATCAAGATAGAAGAAATAACAGGCACTCAAACCACTAGAGCAATACTGGAATTCACCATGATAGAGGTGGCACCAAAATGATCCAGGACTAAAATTAACAAGGTAGGAGACCAAATAATTTGTGGAATAGAGCCATTAGACTGGAACAACAACCAGATTACAAATGCCAAAAGTTGCAATTTCCTAAAATAAAACATGTACTTCAAGATAGTATCTTCACTGCATTTTGAAAACCAGAACTACAGTTATTTTTGACACAAAGTTAAAAATGACATTATTCTAAAAAATATACCTTACAATTTTATGTGTCCCCAGAGTTTCAAAGTATTTCATGTACGTAATATAAAATTAAAGATTATAAAAACCTTATGAGATAGCATAAGTATTACTTTTTTCCCACTCATACATAAGGAAATTGGAGTTGAGACCCACAGTTACAAAATAAAAATATTTTTGATACTAAAACATAATTGTATTTAGAATGTTGAAAATCATGCTAAATATTACTTTAAATAATTTATTTAAAGTCAGTTTAAATAAATTTTATTTAAATGATTTATATTATTACAATTTAAATATTTTAACATATTATTCTCGATTAAATATGAGTTATTGTCCAGTTAAAGGATTTCTTAAGAAGCTCAATTTAGGAAGATCACTGCCCCTTTAAAAAGTTATCTAGAAAAGAGTGGTAGATGAAATTATTCAAAAGAACTAAGATATATATTTTGACTTGATTGCCACCAACTACCAGTAAAGGACGGATGCACAAATATATACACACATCTGCCTAGATTTGCAGGAAACAATAGATATATACTCCTCATCTAAGATTATGACCCAGGAGGAATCAATGATTTAATGGAATTAGTGTTAGGAGGAGGGTACCTAGTGCTCCAAATGATGCCAAATGAAGTTTCTTGCTTGCTTCCTCTTCTCTTCTCAATTCTTTCTTTTCTCTCTTGGGTAAAAAACCCTTTATTTCACCTTTGGGGTTTTTTTGTTTGTTTTCATTTCTTGAAAATATATTAGTTTCAGGTGTATGAGAATGATTTGATATATAGCAAAAGGATCACCAAAATAAGTCTAGTTAACATCCATCACCACACATTGTTACAATTTTTTTTCTTCTTATGATGAGATCTTTTAAGGTCTACTCTCTGAGCAACTTTCAAATATACAATACTGTATCTTTAACTCTCATCACGATGCTGTACATTATATCCCCAGGACTTACTTATTTTATTTTGACCACCGTTGTTATTTTGTTTTTGAGTGATATTTTCACTCACTATAGATTTCTAGGTTGATAGTTTGGTTTTCTTTCAGTACTTTGAAGACGCTGCTCCATCATCGTCTCCTTACAATGTTTCCAGTGAGAAATCTGCTGCCGTGTTTAATTTGTTCTTCTGATGTAACTTGTTATTGTTGTTGGATTTTAACCCAGCTGCTTTTAAAATATTCTCCTAATCACTCGTGTAGAGAACAGACTCTAAAGTGGTCTCCGTGATCCCACCTCCTTGTATTCATGTCCTGTGTAAATCCCTCCCTTTGGGTGCAGACAGGATCAGCTACTTGCTTCTAAACAACAGAATACAGCAAACGTGACAGGATGTATGTGCTTATATTACATAAGATTATATAATCTTGCCTTTCAAGGAGACTCTCCCTCTCTGGTTTTGAGGAGATAAGCAGCCATGTTTAGATGGTCCATGTGGCAAGAGAATGAGGGTGGCCTCTGGGAAACAGCAAGAAAGAAACTGAAGCCCTCAGTCTAACAGCTCACAAGAAACTAAATACTACCAACAACCACATGAGCTTGGAAGCAGATCCTTCCCCAACTGAGCCTCAGTCAAGACCACAGCCCTGACTGAATCATGAGGTTTCCAGCCTGGCTAGTGGGAACAGGCACTATTTTTGGCTTTTTGTGAGCAATGGGCATTATTCCTTTTAATTCTGTCAGATGGTTCCTACTCTGGTCTTGAAAGTTTCCTAACATGCATGTGCTGATCAGTACTCAGATGGATGCTCAACTAGGACCCTCTACACATCTCCAGAGTTCTCTCTTTGAGAAGCTCTCTCTATTCCAGTATCCAGACTCTACCTCCATCTCCTCAACTCCAGGGCTCTACCAGTCTCTCCCAGGATTCCTCCTCCTTGCAATGGGGTCTCGAAACTCTTGCAAGGCAAAAATCTGGGCAATCATAGGATTGCCTTCTCTGAGGGATCACTGTCCTTTGTTGCTTGATGTCCAGTGTCTTGAATGGTTTCATATATATTGTCCATTTTTTTATTGTTTCAGATGGAAAAGTAAATCCAGTTCCTGTTATTTCATATTGGTTGGAAGCAGAAGTCTTCCAACAAATACATTTAACCACAGAACTAAAACCAAAACCAATGTGGGAATTAGGGTGGCAAAATAGGACATAAAAGATATTTGCTCTGACCATGTAGATATAATACAATGGTAGGAAGAAAAGTAAAAGAAATTTGGGAGGTAGAGTAGCTTTACCTATTGCCTTAACCATAATAGCCGGTAGTCTTCAGACACTATAGAAAGCTTACAAATCAAACAATAGAAGTATATGCATATTTAAAGAGTATACTAGCAAAAAAAAAGAAAGATAATGTTGATTAAAATCAGATGGTAGAGAAAGAGCAATGGACAAGGAAGTGGGAACACATTAATTTTATCCTTGTTCATTAGAAAGAACTAATGGATAATATCTGAAGAATTAGAGAAGGTAGGTGTCATATAAAGGTACAGTTATGAAGGTAACCAATAGGAAAAACATGTAAACCTTCCTAAACATCAAAAGAACTACACATACACACACACAATTTGGTATAAGAAAAATGTTTTTTAACTACCTCATAGAAAGTACAGAACCTAAAAAATAAAACAAACAAAAAAACAGATTTCCATAAGAGAAACAGAGAAAGTTGCCACCCAAAAAAGATCCAGCACTATGACCACCACCACCACCACCACTCTGCCACAAAATAAGGCACTAAACTCACATGGTTTCACAGGGAAATTTTACCAAACTTTTAAAGAGCAGGTAAGTCCATTTCTTTTTAAACTGGTACTGGGGTTAGGGGAACTTCCAAATTATTTCATTTTTATGAAGTGAGTATAACAAAACCAATACATGATAAATGAATCTCACTTAGAGATGCCAAAATCTGAAATAAAATATTAGCACACAGAATCCAGCAGGAAATGAAAACAGAGTAAAACATCATGAATAAGTAAGCTTTTTCCCCAAAACACAAGCATAGTTCAATATTAGTAAATCAAAAAGATTCATCATTTTAACAGCTCTAAAGAGAAAAAAAAATCACATGATCATGAGTAGGCATTTAACTGAATTTAACAACTATTCATGATTTTTTTAATTCAATAAAATTGTTATTCTTAAAACAAGAACACATGATTTTTTTTACTATAATAAAATGTATTTAGTTCAACTCAAAAGCCAGCATCATACTTAAGAAGAAACATTAAAGTCAGCAACAAGACAAAATAATATCACCACTATTATTTAGCACTGTACTACAGGAACGAGCCAACAGAATTAGACAAGAGAAAAAAATGAAAGGTGTAAAACTGGAAAGAAATAGGTAAATTTATCAGTATTGGGGGATAAGATTAGAAAGCTTAAGACCATCAACCAAAACATCATTTATTACAAACAATTAGAGAATCTGGTAAGCTTACAAAGTACAAAATTAATATGTTTTTAAATCATTAAAACATTACATTAAAAGTATGATGATTTGTTATATATATTTTTTATATATATGACAAACATTTCAAGAAAAGATTACATAAACAGTAGTACATACATACATAGATAAAATTTCCTAAGAATAAATTTTAAAAATGAAGAAAATGTTAAAGTATTACTGAAATCACTAGGAATCCCAAGACAGACCTTGGATAGGAAGTTAACATATACTGACATCAATTCTCTTTGAGTTTATTTATGATGATCACAATTTTAAAAAAAGTTGTTTTTGTTTCTTTTAAACTGGACAAACTGATCCTAATTTTCATAGCTAAAGACAATGAAAAAATAATAGCCAATAAAATCCTGTGGGAGAGAGGAAGACGGATGATCAATGGGAAATGGAGACTAACCCCACTAGACATTAAAGAATATTTTAAAATCTCAAAAATAGAAAGTACAACATTGGTTCAAACATAGACAGAGACTAAAGGAAAAGAAGACAAAGTCCAAGAATAGACAGAATACACACAAGGAGGTAACACGTGGTATGATAGCCTCTCAAAACAAAGATGAACAACCCAATAAATGGTGCTGAGTCAACTTGGTAGCCATCTGGAGAAAAAAATAAACCGGGATCCAGACCAGCATGCACCAGGACAAATTTCAAATGATCCAAATGTTTCAGTGTAAAAAAATGTAACCACAGAAGTACTATGTGGTTGAATGCACCCTAGGAAATCACTTCCCCATAGGTCATAGCTTGCTATCTAAAGGAAATATGTGAGCCACAAACACAAATCATATAAATAACTTTAAATTTTCTAGTAGTCACTAAAATTTTCCAGAAGCCATTAAAAAAGGAAAATAAAACAGATTAAATTAATTTTAATAATATATTTTATTTAACTAAACATATCTAAAATATTATCAGCATATAATCAATATAAAAATAGGAAAGTTTTGCATTCTTTATTTAAATTAAATATTTTAAATTCAGTGTGTATTTTAGTTATATCTCCACTCACACTAGCCACATTTCATGGACTCCATAGCCACCTGTGTCTGGCTGGTGGCTACCATCCCAACTGGCAGTGCACTAAGAAGTGCAGACTAAGCTCCACAAATGTAGGGAACATGGCTACCGTGTTCACATTGATTTACCAGGGCCTGCACAGTGTCTGGCACGTATTTTCATGAGAGAGAGAGAAGGGAAAGAGAGAGGAATAAAAATACATGCTGTTAGAGAAAGAAAGGCACTGGTATAGTGAAGGGAAAACAAGCATTTATTATGTTAAAAGTTTCGGGTTCAAGTCTTAACTCTAAAATTTCCTAACGGGTAACTTGGGCAAATCACACTTTTCTGAACCTGATCTGTAGAAGGAGATTTTTCATGCCTACTTACTGTGTAGGTGTTATGAGTATCAAATGAGATCATGTACACATAAGTAAATTATGAGGCAATTTATAAACATTATCTATTGCTACTAAGGTAAAAAGCTCTGTCTCTATGATCATTGTTTCCAGAGGAAGCTATCTTCCTGCTTTGATTACTGTCACCCATCTATCCCACACCCACGGACATATAGGTTGATATTCTGCAGCATGTTGGTCCATGTTCTATCCCTGAAAGACTATTATTTCGATTTGTAAATTTGTGTTCAAGGCCTTGCTTCATATCTCAGCTGTCTGCAAATGGAAGCCTCTCTCCCTTAACTTGACAAGGAGAGGCCTTCCTGAGGTATCTCATAACCCTGTTTCCCACTGGGCTTCATTTGGTTTGCAGCATCTACCCTATAGGATAACTCGAGTCATCTTCTGATGTAGGCTAGGAACTGCTTACAACAGAAGCCAGAAAAGGAAAGGGACCTGAAATCCTAAAATGTTCCTCAGAGAGATTTAGAGAGAGTGAAAGAGGTTGGATACTAGAGATGGGCCCATTGAAAGTGGAAGAGTCAATAAGAAACTTCTGATCAGGAAGTTGGATCCAAGCTTGCCAGAAGGTTAGTATTCTGTTCTGATCTCTCCCTCATCCTTAATTGGTAACTTTCGGCTTCTTGGTAAAAAAGGAGAAGAGTCAGAGGAATACATTATCTCCCTAAAAAGCTTCCCTGATTACTTAAGTCATCAAAGCTGGCATTTTGAGTAAGTGAATTAGAAAAATAGGAATACTTAAATATAGCCAGCCTTTCAGATACCCCCAACCAGGTGGAGCGGCTGAACTAAAAGCCTCCTAGATTAAGGTCACTTTGACAGCAAGAGTACCTGTGTAACTTCCGAGTGAGACAATCCTCTCATTTTCAGGTAACACAGAATATTCCTTTGTTGACAGTAGAGTAAAATGAGCATAAGCCAGGAAACCTGGGTTTTCCTTCTTCCTGCTGTTTAAAAGTAGTCTAACGTTGCACAGATAACCTAATCTCTCAATACATTTCCATATATGTTAATTGAATATAATTATGCTTTGCTTACCCAATTGTTTTGAGAATATCCACTGCCACTTTACTTAGGTGTTGCTATTCTATAGAATGGTTATGGAAGGCTAGTATGTTATATCACAGGGATCTCTGGCATGTCCTATAAATAAACCATTGATGAGAAACTTTCAGAAGCTATTGAGGCAGTTTTACTCTGAATGAGTTGTATTATAATACACATATGATTTTACTACAGAGTTGCATGCATGCTAGCACGTTCAATGACAAACCTCCAAATATTTTCATGTTTAATCTTGATTTTCTAATGTGCTTTAGATATCTTTTTCCATACCAGGTACATGATGCAATTAAGCTGAACGTTCCTAAAGGTAACTAATACAAACAGGAGCCATCCCTCTACTCTGGGCATGTATGAGCACAAAGGGGGTTGGTTCTGAACATTTTCATGAGTTGGGGCTAGGACACTTGGCCTACCTCAGAGGTGAAATACTCCTGATGCAAAGAGAGATTAGAGGAAAACCTAAAACCCACCAGACAAGAATCACCTACAGAACTCAGGGAGTACAGTTAAGCAACAGCCACTTAGTTTTCCACGTTTATGGTTGGAAAGGGGCTAAATTCTAACAGTTAAGGGTCCCAGTGCTGTTTCTGCAACCTGCACACAGGTTTCTTCCTGGATTAAATTCATAAGAAGGATTTAGTATTTAACTTTCCTGTGAAGGGGGTCTTTGTTCCCACTAAGTTCTTAAGAATAATTTTAAAGAGAGAAGAATGATATGCAATTTTGTAGTTCTTTGCTGTAAAGTGGGGTCCCTATGTTTCTTCAGAAAAATAATTTCTTTTACTGTTCTCATTCACAAGAACTGAAGCATTCCCAGCATCTGACTAGAGGAGCATAAAGTCAGGAATATTGCTCAGTGGATTTATTCCTGTGAAGATGAAAACACACAATGGAACAAAGAGAAAAAAGATAATCTTAAGGCCACAGATAACTGACCATATCTAAGTCAGAATTCCTTAAGGGAAGCCAAAAATGCACTGGAAGCTCACTGTTTGTTTCTTTTTTTCTTTACATTTTTTTTCCTTTTCAGTTAGAAGATATGCAATTTGATTGATGGTATTTTTTCCACATTGGTGACATTTTAAATGGAAACCAAGATTTTTTGGGGGTGGTTGTAATAGCTCGATGAAATCTTTAACATGTGCCAAAATGTTTCATTAATGTAACTCAGCCAAATAATCCTCTTGCCTTGTAAAAATATTTCTTCTTAAAAAATGCTTACAGAACTGTTAAAAAATTAGACTATTCAGAGTTTAGTTACAAATATATGGGTTTTACTGACTAACATTGTACCGATATTTCCTCAAAGCAAACAGTAAAGATGATGTGATTTCGATGAAGTTAGATATGAAGTTCTCAACTTTTTTGCCTCAAATAATTACCATTTTAAAATTCAGATGGGTATCAATAATCTGGGATTCAGCCAAGTTGCTGTGTTTCTCATTCAAAACAACTGCTTGCCCTTGTGGAAGAGCCAGTTGGTTGCTGCCTTTAGATTTGTTGTATTTAGGTCACGATGGTCAATGACTAGTATGGATTCTGTTTTACTCTGCATATTGGTTTTCCTAGTTGAAGTGAAGAGCCAGTTCATGTTTGATTAGTGATAACAATAAAGATGTGTGGTATTTAAAAGCAGGAAAACTGCCTTTCAGTCAACAGAAAATTACATACTTAACATTAAAGCAGAAAAGTACAGTGATGCACTGGAGGTGAAAAATGGGGGAACCTTAACTAAATTACAGGGAAATTTCCATAACAGATTCACTAGTAATGCTGATTTAATAACGATTTCCTGTCATGAACTATATTTATCATATACCGCCTCTCTGACATGACATTGTATTTAATGTTTTTGAGAGCCATGTTTTAATCAGATTAAACTCAAGGAAACCGATAGGTATCTGTTTGGCTCTTAGCTTTAGCTTCTGTTTCTTATTTAGTCACAAGACTATTATTTCTGGAATCTTTATAAACACATTTGCTGGGATTGCCACAAGAGTACAGCTTATGCTGTGAGGTCAGAAAAATGTGTGCCAGTGGTTTTCATGATCTATGCACAGAGTGCATTACAGAATTGTTTAATAAATTAAAGACAACTAATGCAAAATGTGTTCCTTTCCCCCATGGGATTAAGCATCTAAAAATACAATTTATTTTTAGATTCAAAAAATAGTTTCTTAGGAACTAAGTAACCAAGAAGAATATTCAAAGAAAAGTTGGTACAATATTATTCATTATTCAAATGTATTTACTTAAAACTAAAATCTCCAATAATAAGCTCCATGTTCTTATAACTAATTTACCTAATAAACAAAACTAATTTTAATAATCTACATAAAAGCTATGACACTCCTTAAGATGCAGCATTGCAATATTAGCAGTGAACATATTCAGCTGAATTCTTGGAAGAGCTCTGGAGGGCAAATTTTCCCTTCTTCCAATTCAGACTCTGAAAAAAGTGCTCCCTGGTTCAAGATTTCCCATGGCAGGCAATCCAGTAAGAATCCAATAGCGCCAAACTGAGCACTAGATAAGGATTAAGTCATAAACCAAAGTAAGATTAGTGTTAAAAGTGGAAATTAGTGAAGAAAGTATACGAGAGAATTGAAAAGGAAGTAAAGTCTGGCCTTTAACACTCCAGTCCTCATCACATGAAAATGTTCTCAGGCTTAAATGACTGCATAATACATGCAACATGCGAAACCACGTTAATGTAGATATAATAATACCTTATCTTTTCATCCACGTAGGTTGCCTACCTTTCCTTAATATAAATAATTATACAATAATTTCTTAAGTAAGTATCTGTGACTTTGAAGCTTCCTCTTTAGAATATCTTAAAACTGCTCTAGGGCATGCATGATAGACACTGATTAGCTACCAGAATGTAATCAAGCAAACGGAAACTAAACTAAAATCTGTTGAGTAGCATCTACAGCACGTTATCAGGTACGTTTTGATGAAGTATGCATTATATGGGAAAAGGGAATAAATATTCTTCAATTGTATACAAGAATAGGAAGTCTTTGAGAGCATTATTAATTAATGATTAACAAGATTTCTGCTGAAATTTTTCTTGTAGGTATTATAACACCATATCTGAGTGTAAGAAGTCTAAGAAAAATTAAAGTCAAAGTTATTAATGAGATTCATTTTAATACCTCTGTGGTTATGTATAGGTTCAGTCTACATTCTTTTTGCTTACTATTGATAAAATATTTCATGAACAATTTACAGGTTGGGTTTCAGGTGAGCAGAATAAATAACACTATTTATAAGCACAAGATATACTGTTAAACCAACTTTTAAAATTTCACTGGATCTTTCAACATTTGTTTGAAATCCTTACAAGATATTCATCTATTTGTGGCATCATATAGGTCTGTCTCCCCATCTGTCTATGTTTTTCATGAAGACTAGTATCTGGTACATGTTTTTTTTTTCTTCCCCACTTTAGTAGCTATTCATTGGCCCACTACTATGCCATTTCTGTAATAGTTGTCCGGCAGCTTTTATCAATCATTTTTTAGTAAAATACAAGCTTTCTTTTACAGGACAAGGGGACAAGTAATCGATGTATTTAATTTAATTTTGACTAAATTTAAGTCTGTATGGTCAGAAAATTAATGTCATCAAAATCTATTAATTGTCACAATAAATAATTACATTGGCAACATAATGTAATACTAAAATCTAAAAGACTGAATTTTCTAAGAGTAACATATATAAGGTTATTCATCACAGCACTTTAGCCTTATCTTCCCCAAAGTAACTTTCTTATATTAAATGGCCAGATTTGTTAAGAAATTCACATCTTGCATGTTTGGACATCTTGAAGAACCCTTTTTTAACAGGATATCCTGACAACAACCCCCCACACACACTTGGTAGCCTGACTCCAGCACAAGCTCATCTGGTTTGACTAAAATCATTGCATTATTTGGCAGTGGTTTCTTCATACGTGGCGCTTAGAGCTCACTGAAGCTCAAACAGTACAGGAAATGCAAATCATGCAAACCACCCCTATGATGGCGACGTACAGTGGCGTGATTGAGCGGCAGTACGCACGGCTCGTGGGCAGACCACATGAAAGGAGCCATTTAAAGACCAGATGAGCGAAAGCTGGGTTAAGTTAGAGAGTATGTGTGAGCTTCAAAGCTGGCAGAATAGCATCCTTATTTAAAATAGGAGGACTTTTTTATTATTATTTTTTATTAATAACACCTGCCCAAGTTCTTTACATTGAAGGAAGTATACGGATGTATAGTGAGTTAAACACATATCAGACTGCATGTAAGTGGGCCAATCTTTTCTAAATCCCAGCTATGGTGGAAGAGTGGAGTACTTTCCATCAATTTTTCACAAGATTTTCTACAAGTGTTAACAATTATTGTAAATCTTTTCTTTTAAGTGAACTTAAAAAAAAAGATAATCTAGCAATGCCCTACATTGTTTATTCATAATTCCTAAAGTGTCGGTTTAATTGCCACATGTTAATAAAATTAGTTCCTTCAACAAAAATAAGAAGCCATAATTCTCAGGAATTCTTCAACAAAAGCCTTAGGAGCAATACAAAATTTGCTATTAAGAGAATATTTGAACAAGGCTAATACAGTAACTAGAACAGAAAACTGGCCATAGGAAGTTTTTCTTTTCTTTTTTGGAACTGATTATTTTTTACACGTTTCTAATTTACCACCAAGTAAAGAAAATGTGACTATCAAGAGAATAAATGTAATAACTTAAAATAACTAAAAGAAACATTCAATTTTATATGTTTGTTTAGCATTTTAAATTATTTTCCAAAGCCCTTTAAGTATTTGTCATTTCATTTGCATACAGACTTAAAAGCATCAAGAATTCCATTAAAGCACTGGCTCCCTTAACCCCTTAAACCTACAGCTAGAAGCTTAAATAAGTGAATGAGGAAGTTAGAAGTTTAAGTAAAGTGGGGAAAAGACTAATGCTTCTGGTCTAGAAATCAGAAAACCCCCCTAAGTATGAATAGCCATACGATACTGAACTAATTGCTCTCTGAAACAGCTTTCTCATATACAAGAAAGGTGCTAGCACCACCTTTTCTGACCGCTTTATAGTTTCATTTGAAAGATGGGGTGATATAGTATGTGAGAAAATTGCACAGTGCTCGAGAAACATAAAGAAATACCATACTATTTATGAGGCACTCACATTGTGCCAGGTACTATGTTAGGCTCCTTACATACATTACCTCATTTGGTTTAACTTTATTTTTGCAGTAAGACTGCAAGGTAGGTAGTATTAGTCTCATTTTAAGAGACAAGAAAACTGAAGTTCAGAAAAGCAATTTCCCCCAAATCTTAGGGCTAATAAATGGCAACGCTGAGGGTAAATATATTAGACCATTCATGGATCTGTATTGATATGTTTCATAATCATCCACTGGGGGTCTGCATAACTCTTGATTAGTTGTCATTTTAAATGGAAATTCAATGCTAATATCTACAAAGTAGAATTAAGTAATGTCGAATTTAAATAGCAAGTATCTAAGCTTTCTAGCTGGTGTTCTGATCGAAAAGCTTAGATACTTGGTATTTTTAATTGGACCACATTAATCCATCATGTCGACTTCTTTCTTAATTTATCCTAAACATAGGCAATGGCTACCCTGTCCGACAACCAGAAAGAGTGCTGATAACCATAATCTCCTTTGAAATCCCCAGAACCACTATCTAGAAATTTTAAACATTGGTCGGTGTTAAGAAATTCTGACTGGATGCAGTAGAAAGAGACAGCTTTAAAGACTTTGTGATTGCTAACTGTCTTTCTTTCCAAGCAGGGGAAAGCCACTTGTATGTACAGCCACTAACATGCAAGGCTTAACTGTTTTTTTGTTTTAGATAGCTTGTAAAACCTATGGGAGAAAAGAAGTTAGATTATGTTTTAAAATAAAATAAAACAAAATCTATGAGCTTATAATTACTTGTATTTATCAAAAGGGAGGAGTATAGACATAAGAAACTCAAAGTTTGTAGAAAAGAGCATATAGTTTTACGCAAGTAGCAAGCAGGCGGCATAATTTTGCCAGAGCAACCAGTAAATGAAGAAGACTCAGTCACAGAATCTACTCAACAGGAAGTATTCATATCAGTTGGGACATGACACTCATCCACAGCTAGAAAATCCATCAGCTAACCAAAGCCATGCCAAAGCCCAGAAGATGATGGGTTATAATAATAATTCAGTAGGAATACTGAATTATTCCTTCTGTTCTCATCTCTTAGAAGACATCAAGGATCCTACTGGAGATAAAAAACCTTGATCCATCTATAGGAAGTCTGATGTGTGAATATTATGCCATAATCTGAAGGTCAGAGATTTGAAAACCATTTACATAATGCCCTGTTTTAGAAGGAACAGATATAAAATACAGGCACTGAGGAGCCACAGGTTCAAGAATATCAGAGATTGTGATTGTAGTGGGTAGAAGACGCTCCTTGTAAAATAAATTTAAAGTTTCATTCTGAGGAGGAAGCACTGATGTGGACTGAGTCAAGAATTAAAGGATGCAAACAAGTGGATCTGAAAAAACTTGAAATTTCCAGGTAAGACTAAAGTAATAAATTTCAATGAGGAGGGAAGAGTTCATCACTCTTCAAATTCCCCATGACAATTCTTAACAATCGCACTGTCAGACTTCCCAGTTGGAAAACAAACCCAAATCTGCTTCTCTTGATGTTTGAGCCTGGTTTTCTCCATTTGCCTTCAAGAGAACAATATTATTGATTAATTAAATCATCCTTTACCTTGGCCTTTTAAATTATTTCAAATTCTTTCAATATTTATTTTCAAGCCTGTCATTGATTTTGATCAGTGTCCTCTAGGTGCCACATTAGATTCACATTATAGAATTCAATACTAACCACTCAGAACCCACCCAGAAATGTCATCACCTACCTCTGGTTTTCGACAACTCACTTAACCTTTCCAGACCTCTGTTTCCTCAGCTGTAAAATGACAGCAGTTGGACTAGAAGAGCTCTAAAGTCTTAACTATGTTAATATCTGTTATATCATCTCAATGTCAGGTATTAATATCTAAAAACAGTAATTAATAAGAAAAAAACCAAAGTGGTATCACAAAAGATTCTATAATGGGAGGCAATTAATTAACATTTTGTCCATAGCACCTTGTGGACAACTATCTAAGTGATGATAGTCAAATCACTTAAAATTTTTTGTTGCTTTATGAATAAACTGAAGATAACTTTCACAGGGATGGAATGCACTATATGATTTCTTATTGCTTCTTCTGGTTCCAGAATTAATGACTATATTATGGTTTATTGTATGTACAAGATGGTACCAGGCAATCCTTTATTTAACAAAATTGACTGAAAGCCTCAAAAGTAACAGGTACCATATAACACAGTGAATTCAAGGATGATGGTGTAGTGGGTTGAATTGTGTCCTCCAAAAAGATTATTCAAGTCCTAACCCCTGGTACCTGTGAACGTAAGTCTTATTTGGAAATACGGTCTTTGCAGATGTAATCAAGTTAAGATGAGGTCATACTAGTTTAGCATGGGCTCTATATCCAATGACTTCAGTTCTTATAAAAAGAGAAAAGGACACAAAGAGATACACAAAAGGAAGAAGTTCACGTGAGAACCAAGGCAGAGACTGGAGTGGAGCAGCTACAAGCCAGGAAGCACCAAGGACTGTAGGTAGCCACCAGAAGCTAGGCAGAGGCAAGGAAGGATTCTTCCCTAGAGCCTTCAGAGGAAGAATAGTCTTGCAGACACTTGATTTTAGACTTCTAGCTCCAGAACTGTGAAAGAATAAATTTTGTTGTTACAGAAGCCTTAGGAAACTAATAAAGAAAGTCACATCGGTACAATAAGAGATAGCCAGACAAATAAAAAACTTACTGAAAGTATTCCAAGAAATATGTGATTTTAGTGAAACAAAAAGACTGGCAACAGCTAACGTTTTTAAAAATTTAAGCTTTCATGACACTGAAAAGTAGTGCTTTTGAACGGGATAAACCACAGGCTACTATCTTAACCAACTCTGCCACTAACTTGCTTTTTGAAAACAGACAAACCATTTGACTTTTGAACATGTCAGTTTCCTTTCCTAGAAAGTGAGATTTGATATACTAATCTACCATGCATGAGTGCAAAGAAAATTAATGACATTATGCTGAATCCTTTCACAAATAGTAAACGTTATAACTCTACATATATGTATACACACACACATACATACATAGATAGGAAGAAAGAAAGACGAATGGTTTAGACATAGGTAACATATGGATAGGAACTGACTAAAAATTTCATGACACTGCAAGGAATTATTACATCTTGTCTCTGTCCCATCTACAGACGAAGCATAATCAACTATTCCAAAATAAAAATTCATCTGAATATTTAAATCATTCAAGTAGTAAGAAAAAATAAGTATAAAATACCAGCATTCCTTAAAAAATATTTTTGTGATCTGATTAAAAAAATAATTAAAATTACTAATACAAAGCAACAATCTGTCCAATTAGTGTTTTCTTTAATTAGCAAGAACATTTAACCTTTTCAATAAGCTTTCATGTGGACAGAATGTTTCATACTACTATAATTATCCCTTAAAAGTAACAAAACAAAAAGAAAGGAAATACCCAGCAAGTGAAACAAAGCTAATAGAATTACAGAGTTATATTTATACGTACAATCTTGAACTGGTGAAGATAAAGTATAGTAGATAATCCTATTATTTGTATTAAGCCCAGATAGTATACTTTAGACCAGCATTCTCAACCCTGGCTGCACAATGGAAAGACTTGCAGGATATTTAAATAAAAATGTTGATGTCCAGGGCCCACCTACAGGCAGGGTTGCCCCCTATGGTAACACAGGCTTTGTTCTGCCCAACTCCAGAGGGCACCATTTATACAGTGCAATGCAACCTATAAGATGTAGGAATAAAAACTAAGTGAATACAAAACATTAAAGATACTAAGCAAGCCACTGAATCAACGTCAATTAACCATTTCTCAAATAAGAAGCACCGTACTTCAGCTCTGTGGACAAAAAGAAACTTTCATCGGGCAACCACTTTGCACACAGCATTAAGAACATGCTCTGGACCCTGGGACATTGCATTCTCTTTTCTTGATTACATAATAGAGTCCTATTTTATAGTAAATTTAGTATTTTAAGGTTAGAAGTATTTAATGATATTAAGGAATTACTTAGGATTTTTATCTGGCTGATAATGGTGTTACAGTTATGTTTTATATTTTAAGAGATTTTATCTTTTAGAGATATACAATGAAATATGTAGAGCTACAAATGGAATGCCTGGAATTTGCTTCAGTATAATCTGGAGTGGGATCAAGAGGTAGGCAGAGTTTAGATAGAATAAGATTGGCCATTAATTCTTAATTGTTAAAGGGTAAATAGGTTCATTATTTATTACCTCTACTTTTGCATATGTTTAAGTTTTTCTGTAATGTGGCCACTCATTCAAATCAAAAACAGAAACCCAATGTGCCTACAGTAGGCAAGTTATCTTGACCAAAATAGAGAATATACTTAAGATGGATAGAACCATCCCAAGGAAAGGATCACGCGGTCATTCTTTAACCATATGAGTAAGAATTTATTTCTTAGAATAACAACTGGCAGTCACTGAAATCTTTTGATAACTGAATCAAGGTGATGCCAAGATGTTATTATTTCTGAAAACTGCTGGAGGATGGCTGAAGCAAAGGAAACCAGAAAGTACCTTTTATAACAGAACAAACATAATATAGGTAAAATCATATCCAGAAAGTATATATTCCAGGGACTTTGCCTTAGCTGGGATAACACAATAAGCCACTAATGACCATGAATGCCTTAACAAGAACTAGATTAGGCTCTTTGAAGACAAAGAAAGAGAAGCACAAGTTATCACAAATAAAATGAGGTTTCCCATAGGGCTGAGATAGGAACTGGAATGCTGTCTAGAGGAGGTCTGGGGACCAGCTATTTTCTCCACATCTCCTTCACACAGGACACAAGGTATCTTTCTCATGGCATCTCATCTCTCTGGACACCTGCTCTGTTTGCCCTAATGTACTTGTATTTACTGATAGTTTCTGTTCTCTCATAACTTCAGTTGGTACACGACTCTCTAGGTCCTACCTCACAGCTTTAGACTACAAATCCTACCACTGACTGCCTCAGTTTACCTATACTTGTTCATTCAAATTTCCAAGAAAAATAATCCAATTGGCTTACATGAGTTTTTTCTCATAAGGACACATCACACCTACCTGTGTTTTGGATGTTTCTGGGTCATGAGCCATCTCATCCCCAATCAGCTGTAGCCATGAGGACAGGGTCATGGTTGCCTAACAACATGGTTGCCTAAGAGCTTCTACTTTAACAGCACTGTGTCAGAGGAAGCACAATGACTGGTGCCTAATTCAGGCTGGGGATGGAGAGACAGTGGGGCAGTGAAGAGCAGTATGCCCAAGATGCTAGAAATATATAAGGAGAAATTTAAGAGGGAAAGTTAAATTGGAAGAGAAGGCATCCCATGGTATCCCACCCTATGTGGAAAGCATATCCTCTACAGAAGAGACGAATTCATGGTAAGAATACACAATTAATAACCTGAGTGTATACTGAGAAGAAGATGATAGTTCTTACATCTTAGGGAAAGGCAGCAAAGGTTACCAACACAAGAGATGTTTTAGAAGAGAAGCAATGGTAAGCAGCAGTTACAGGCTTGGACTACTGCATCATAGAAAACTAAATTGGATCCCATCTCTACCACTTAGTTACTGTATGATGTTTGGCAAATAATTAAACCCCTCAGCCCCAGTTTTCTTATCTATAAAATGGTGGTAATAATAGTTTAGCTCACACGGTTGTTGTAAGGTTTAAATGAAAGAAAACATTTTAAAGTGCTTATCAGGGTCTGTTGCAAAGAAAATGTTCAAAAATTGGTGATTACTATAATGCACACTTATACATTTCTGAGAAGTTTAAATAGAAGATCCAGATAAAACGGCTTAGGACAAGACAGGACAATGTTGTAATTTTAAAAGTAGTAGAAAGGAGAAATGACATCAAGGAACAAAATAATAACTAGTCAGAGTGACCTAAAAGAGGTCAAGATTGCCCTCCAAGTTGAGGACAGAATTAATGCCAAGAAAGAGGGAGTGATGAAAGGGATCAAAAGCAAGAAAGGGCTGAGAGAAATAGGAAAAAAAAATAGACATTAAATTTGACATTGAGAATGCCATTGATGACACTCCTAATTTACTCTAATTAAGTGGTAAATAGCTGATTATAAAAAGGCAGAAAACACAGAAACATAGTGTATTGAATTGAAATGCAAGATATTTAGGGCTTTCTTTGACAAGGAAAGACATTTAATAAAGAGGAAGGGACAAAAGGATGGTCAAATTGATGACATTTCCAAGAAACAGACAATGATAAAAGTAAAGTTTTTAGTGATGTGGAAGGAGTGTGGTAAATAATTAAAATACAGAGGGGAAGATGTAGGATGGTATCTTTCTACGGGATGGTTGAAAATGCTCAAAAGGCCTGAAAATGCCAAAAGGCCTACAAAGGCTAAACAACACTACCTGCAAAAACAGTGATACACTATTTCTACAAAGTAGACCACGTGAATTGGCATCACTGCCAAGTCAACAGGTAAACCCCCAGGGATTATAAATCATTATTGTTTCTCCACTGTTTTCTTTTCTCCTCATAATCTGAACACTTCCAAAAAGGTCCTGGGTTTCAACATCTTACAGGAAGTTTATGTCTAATGAAACCACTTTTTCTCATTGCATTTGTATTCCCTAAAGTTTTTCTACCAGTAAACTAACAACTGGTAACCATTTTGTGCATATTGCCACTGTATCAAGGAAAAAGAAAAGCCTCAGTATTTCCATCTTCTATCACTGTAAATTCGCCTAATGTGCTTCAACTCATTACAGCTATACCTTTTGCTACTTGAAAAGAATCCAAAAGAGAAAAGTGAAAACCACTAAAAAAACAGCCACCTTCTCCACTATACTGAACAGGCAAAAAGTATTTCTATTAACGTAAAGCATAATATTCATGCAAACATTTTTAAAAGTATTGAGCAGCTACTATATGTAGGGCACTGCAATGGGCAGAATAAGGAAGAAAGAAGAAAAAGAAAATAGGCAATGTATAACCTTGTAATGCATGTAAACCAACTCCTAAATAACGTCTTAAATGCCAAAAAATCAGTTAGTATTCTTTTCTAATGGAATAGGTAATACTGCTCAGCAGTAACAAAAAGTAAAACTTTATTAATAGCTATTCAGAATTGTTTGTAACTTAGTGAGCTGTTCTGGCGAAATACTGGAAGGTCAGGGTGAAAGTAATGGATGAAAAGATTTAGAATGATCCAGAAGGAGGGAATTAGGAGCAGGATTGTGAATAATTGGTAGCGTTTATCTTAGCTTAACTCTTCTACCAGGTATAAGAAATAATTTAAATAGAATGTCTAAAAAAAGAAAGAAGTCAAATGAGCAACTTAGGTGTCTCTCTCCGCAACAAGCTATTGCTGCAGTCAAACCTATTCCTCCAACCCTCCTGCAGCGTATTTTACCTTCAGCCCCAATTAGCAAAGGTAAAAATGTGTTCAGAGATTTTTCAAAGAAATGAGAAGGAAAGTCTATTTCTACAGAAAAAAAAAATGCAGAACTAATATACATAAGGTCTCTTCAAAAATTTTATCTATGAGGGGCCGTCCGGTGGTGCAGCGGTTTAGTCCGCGCTTGGCAGCCGGGGCTTCGCAGGTTCGGATCCCGGGCGCCCGCCGATGCGGTGCTCGTCAGCCATGCCGTGGCGGCGTCCCATATAAAGTAGAGGAGGATGGGCACAGATGTTAGCCCAGGGCCAGTCTTCCTCAGCAAAAAGGGGAGGATTGGCAATGGATGTTAGCTCAGGGCTGGTCTTCCTCACAAAAAAAAAAAAAAAAAATTTTATCTATGAATACAAAGCTTTTGGCATATTTATAATAAGCTTTAAAGATATATTCCAGCTAAATAATCTGCACTAATATGGTGGCCACTGACACAGCTGACCTGAAATAGCCATTTCTGTTGTGAACAAGAAAATAAACTTTTATCATGCTTACTAAAATTCATATTGACTTCAAGAAAATATATTAGAACATTTATTTCCATTTAACTAATGTTTTCGGCAGTTACGATGTTCAGCTGTTATTCTTTTATTAAAATTAATGTGAGAAATTTCTGCATGTTCAGACATTCACATAATTCTTTTCCTTGAGGTTTAAAGAAAGACATGATGCTATATATGTGAAATAACTATTCTATGTTTGAAAATTACAGTCATTTTAATACAGGTATGAAACACTGCTTTTCCTTAAAAAAGCAACAGGTATTGTCAAACCTTTAGATCCATGAGACAACTGTACACCTTTTTTTCCTCTTTAAGAATACTTTAGTCTTTACTAGATAAGGATGTAATTCAACCACCTTCCATTTTACCTTTTTCATAAACAGAGCATTCTTTTACACACTTTCAAATCAAGTATCTAGCAAATACTTTACAAAACAAGAGTCATTACACAAATGTTAGTTGAAGAAAATGAATCAACAGTGAACTATTAATTCACTTTTCTAGTTACAGAAATATAAATATGACCACTATTTTAATTCATTATCACTACTCACTATAATAGTTGATTGTTGCTATTTAGCTAAAATTCAAAATTGATACCAGAACTAAAATAAGGTAAAGAGAGACTAAAAATCTGCAAATAACATCCACTCTATCATTTCTTCCCACTCTATTACTCAAAACCACCTGTTTTGAAGAATAATTGTAGCAGCATATTATAGCTTTGGGCCAAACACTCCTTAAACATTATGTTTTTATTAAGTATTAACTCTATGTCATCTCTACTACTTACATTTTAAAATAAACTAAAAGTTAGAGGTCAAATAACTTAAAAACCTCAAAATAAATGAGTAACACAGAAGAATAGTACAAATTCTAACTTCACAATACATCTTACTCTCCAGTTTATAAAATATTCTTAAAACATTATTATCTCACTTGATCCTCATAACAAATCTTGAAGATAAATGGGAAAGGTATTATTTTTTTATTTTCACCATTTTGCAGATGAAGATACAGAATGAGAGTGATTTGATTTACATATGTGAGTGGCTGAACTGAGCCTTGAACTCAGCTCCTCTGACTTCTAGTCCAGTGCTCTTTCCTGCTCCCTAGAGCTTGCATGTAATAATGTTTCTAACAGGTATGAGAGAGAAAATCAAAACCCATCGTATGTTCCCAGGAATTGCCAAACATTGAAGGAATTCACATTGTGTGAGCTAATATTTGAAAGTCAGGATGAGTCAATATCTATGTGCCTAATCTGTGGTTTGGAGTTGCACACAAATACCACATTAGTCAGTCAGAAAGTTAATGAGAGAACCATTGACATTCCATGTCTATAAAAAAAGAAGTCATTCCTGGTTAGGTGTGCTTATCAGCTGAAAAAAAATTGTATGACAAATTGAAAAGTAAAACAGAAATGTAGATGAATGTTGATGAGTTCAAACTGAATATTCTAAACTGCAAGTGTGGAAATACTGATTCAGATGGCACCATTTCATTATACTCCATTAGAAGGAAGACTTCAGGTGACTCATAGATAAATTTGGAGAGAAGGGATTTCCCCATCACCCCTCACATTTTAAAATGTAAAACAACAATACCAAACAAAACCATGTGGCAACATATTACTTTAAAGATTTCCTACAATTTTTCTAAATCGTAAGACATATCAAGTTTGTAACTATTTATGCCCATCAAAAGCCTAAATCCTTAATAACAAAAGTAATAACTTTTTTTGCTACAAAATAGATATAATAAAATGTAAATATCCTGAATTCTCCAAGTTTTGATATCATCAATATCTTAAGGGTTTATCATCAAAAATGACAATATTCAGTAGAAATCCTAGAACATAATAGCTGAGAAACATTGATAATGCAAATTCCTTAGTTTCTGGGGCCAGAGAGAGATGGAGGATGCAATAGCAAAAAAGAAAACTCTATTCATCAAAACTCTTTTTTAATAATTCTAAGAGGTTGGTCCTTACCACAACTCCTCTCAGATTTAGACATCTAATTAGGAACTGCATTTTTAATACTCGTTAATACATGTAAAACATATGCATGCTGAACATATTAAAGAACAAAAGTTTTCAGGGAGCTTTTTTCCATGGAAAAAAATAAAGAAAACTCAACACTGTTCAAGTGGATCACTACCATCTGCCAGCATATTATCTATAATAAAACTGATCGAAAGAGGATAAACATTAAGATCATGTTCCCAAGAGCCTGAATGTTTTTCAGGTAGTTCAATTCTAACATTGTCACTGTTTCCATTTCTTGTGTGGATGCGTATATATGTGTGTGTTCTTGTTTCTCCCCCAGTTCTAAATACCAAAATCAGACAAAGAAAATGATTACTTACATAAACTCGACTTATATATTAAACAATACTCAAATTTCAGAGCAAACAGGGACCTCAATTCTTAACCTCTGCTTCCCTTACTTTTTTCATATTTTTCAAAAAATAATGCAAATAAAATATGAATGTCATTAAATATCTTTGAACATTTGTAAAAAATAAAAATACTGCTATTAAAATGATTGCAAAAGGGGCTGGCCCAGTGTTGTAGCGGTTAAGTTCGCACCCTCCACTTTGGCGACCTGGGGTTCGCAGGTTCGGATCCTGGGCGCGGGCAGACGCGCCGCTTGTCAAGCCATGCTGTGGCAGCGTCCCACATAAAGTAGAGGAAGATGGGCACGGATGTTAGTCCAGGGCCAGTCTTCCTCAGCAAAGAAGAGGAGGATTGGCAAGGGATGTTAGCTCGGGGCTAGTCTTCCTCACAAAAAGAAAAACTCTTAAAATGATTGCATAGATCTACTAATCACTCTTACGAATCCCAAGTTATAATCTCTTCATTTCCACCAACTCTAAGAGTCAAGGATTCCTAAACCTTTGTAGTAATGGCACTGAGCTATTGCTTGGTTTCCTGGCAGCAATCCTCTTATAAAATAGCATGGACATATTTTTTCAATAAAAGTGAGTTGATGTTTTTCTGTTTTAAAAAGTTACAAATTCCCTTTGAGAAAATTGAAGACACTCAGGAGTGTTACAAAATGAAAGCTATCACTACATCTGAACAAGAAACTATAATACAAATGCTACACACATACACTATACAAATAATGTACACCTTTAGTGTAATTGGATTTCATGAAAATTTTTTTCATTGTATTTAAGCTTATGTTGGAAAAAAAAGAATAGTGACAAAAACTAGTTCACATTCTTAACCACTTTTATTTTCTGAAAATCTTGGAACCCACCAAAACAATTTACATACAAAAAAATACCTGTATCAATACTGGGCACACAGAGAAACCATGGGCTAAAAATCCCCTACATTTTAGATCTACTACTGTAGTGAACGACAGGTTACCAAGTGTGGGGGATTTCCCTAGAAACATATTAATATATGACTGCTTTAGAAACGCTGATTCAAGTGAACATTGTCCAAATAGTACTAAAAAAAAAAAAAAAAAGAAATAGAATTATATCCAAGACATTAAACTTAGTTCCTAAAACCTACTGCCTTATTCACCTTTTTATCATTTTCATCTGGCACATAGTGTGTGTTTTTCAAATGTATGCCTTACCAGTCCAGACCACTGAGGAAGAGACTGGCTTTTCTGAACTGAATACTAAGTAGAGTGGCAACCACAAGATCTACTCACTCATTTTCACTTTGGGCATAATATAAGAACTCTACAGATGCACTTAATACCTGATTGTGTATGTATGTGTATACATACATACATATATATGTATATATAATATATATTACAAATTTTATTTAACTAGAGAAAAGAGGCAATGTTACATTAAATTTTTAAGGAAAAGGAAGTTTTGCTACATTTAAGTACATGGAGTAACTTAAAATGCTGCCAAAGTAAACCCACTGATCCAATTTAATGGGTAAATATGAATGATTTACAATTAGCATAGCTATTTTAAAAATAATTATAATCACTAAAGTAATTTAACTGTGATCTCTGTGATTTTTAAACTAAATTAATTTGCATCCCAAATTCTTTTCTCATAGACAGAACAAAGGTAAATTTCAGTTCAGCTCCTAGACAGATATGATAACTAGTGAAATGCAAACACAAATTTCATTTGTATTGCTAATCCCTTTACTACTTTCCATTTCTACCATCATTGTTCTCATTCAGAATCTCACTATTTCCCTTTAAATGTTTAGAATCCAATGACCATCTTGACCCTCATCCACAGTCTATTCTATATTGCTGTAATAATTGTCCTGTGCACACTTTTCCTTACCTCACTCTCAGTTTGACTGTAGTACTCACTGTGTTTTTGCCTGCATAACACTGTCTCCTCTTCTTCAAATAATAGCAATGTAATTTTCCTTTTGCTCTCCTGTACCCAGTTCATATGGTTTGGATGGAGTTGACCCCACTTGCTGATTCCAAAGTGGTCATGTGACCCGGGCCTGGCTAATCATGATATTAGATGCCTTTTGCCACAGTAACAAGTTCAAAGATCACATGATAAAAAAAGTCCTTTCAATCAATCTGGGACTTTTGTTAGAACTGCCAAGAGAGAGGTACTCTCTTTCAGATAGGTAACTAAGCTGGTGGGATATAAACTTAGCTCTGGGAGAGATCCATATGGAGACGGCAGCTCCGGATACAGCCAAACCAAAGGGAAGTAGAGTCATGAAAACAAGAGGCCTACTGATATCACTGAACCACTGGATCCAGCTTTGCCTGTCCAGCCACTCAGGGACTTTCAGTTATGTGACCCAATACATTTTCCTTTATGTTTAAGTGGTTTCGAATTGGGTTTCCATCATGTGCAACTAATAGGGTCTTGAGTAATAAAGCCTTCAAAGGATACTCATGACCTAAAGCAAGGGCTCCCCAAATTCTTAATTCATTCTTAATTCAAGAATGTACATGAACTAGACAAAATCTGCCTTATCATCCCAACCTGTCCCATGACTGACTCGTCCTAACTCCGAATACGTTCATGCTAAACTATGAATTCCCAATATTTCCTGCATTAATATCTTTGTTCACAACACTTCCTTCTCCTACAGCACTCTTCCATTTCATCTCCATCTATCAAAATCTCTAACATTCTCTCAGTCTACCTCAAAATTTCCTGAATGAGAATTAATCTCTCTCTTCTGTACTTCTTTAGTGAAGGCTGCCCTCTCTGCAGTATTGACTACTCTGTGTGAGATCTAGAGTAACATCTTCAGTATTCAGTGTACATGTCCTAGGTCCCATGCCCTGTAGAGACAGATAGCTAACATGAACGTCAAACACCTTCTCTTTGAAAAGGCAAATCATCAGGAAATGGTGAGGCTGGAACAGGGTATGCAAACAAATAATAAGTCACATCAGAGAAACTTAGAAGACAGAAGCACTCCTGGAAAGAATTATTCCCCTAAAGTCTCTAACTCTAAAAATAAAAGTTAAGTATTCAAGGAGATTTACAAATAAGATGATGAAATAATTCCTATGTTCAATGAAGCTGTAGTTGATAACAAAGTTGAATGAGAGAAGGGACAAATTTGTCTTTTGTGTTAGAATTCCTTAAATCTTGAACTTGATTTTAATTCCTTGTTAATGACATCATAGAACTCAAAAGACAAAACCAAAACTTTCAGTTACAGATGAAAATAATGAGACTCTAAGGTTAAAAAGTGACTTTTCCAAGGCCAAACAATTAATTTATGGCAGAGCTGGGATTAGAATCCAGGACTGCTGATTCTCCTACTACAGTATGCTGTTTCTTTCAAACATTGGTGATTTATATTCTTTAATAAACTTTTATACATATGTATATTTAAATACATTTTATTAAAGATCATTTGAAGATTCATTCTTGGACAGATTCTAAACCAGAGGCTACAAACACAAAGGCCTAAACGGGCCAGTTAAGTAACATAAATGTGAGAAGCAGATTGGTATAAAACAATGGCAACTAGTTGTGTTTGGGACCAAAACAAAGAATGTCTACCTGTCTAAAAGCATTAAAAATAAAAAATGCTTAAATAATTGCAGGGGCCAAGCAAAATACCTCCTTGGGCCAAATTCTAATCTCTCATTCATCATATGGCTTCTGCACCATAAATTAAAAGGCCAATGTTCATGGGTGGCCACTGCCAAAACTAAAAGGCCTTAAAATACAATCATGCGAAATTTTACAAAATATCACAAGTATATCCTAGATTTTATAAAGTTTCCTGAACTAAGAAACATATTTTTTCTAAAAACACTTATATACAGGGGAAATTCCAGAAAATTATATTTTCTTTTATCAAAATTTACATAATGGATGATGACTGATTTCATAGTATGATTAATATAACCCATAAAAATAAGTGAGTAAATGTGTATGGAATTCTTTAGTTTAATCCCATAAAACTGAGTAACACAGGTCCTTAAATGTCTCTCAGTAGTTTCTGTGTGGAAGAGATGATATCCCTAAACATAAGACACCAGGAGTGCCCACAGCAGAAAATAATAAGCAAATTAGCAAAGCCAATTATGACCATATTTTGTTTGCATTTTTAAACTCACAGATATGAAACCATTCATTCAGCCATATTTCCTCAACAGCTACTGGGGGGCAGCATACTAGGTAATGGGGATAGAAATGGTAACTAACACAAGTATGGCCCTTGTCATCACGGAACTTACAGTATACTGAAAATAGGAAAAAAAAATCAAACAAAATAATTACAAATTATATACAATGATATTACAGAGGAGGGGAAAAGGATGATGAAATAGACAGCTTGTTTTAGATAGGATGGTCAGGGAGGACACCATCTCTGGGAAGGTGTAATTTTAGCTGAGACTTGAAGGATGGGAAGAAATAAGCAAAGAGTGTAGTTAGGGGGCCTGCCAGCTGAGGGACCAGCAAGTAGCAACAGGACCTGAGGCAGGAAAGAGCTTGACATTTCAGAGGTAGTGAAGGAGACCAGCGCTGCTACTACAGCAGATTAATGAGATGACAGGGGTGGGACATGAGGTTGCAGAGGTAGGCAGGGCCCGGTAAACCCTGTGTGTCATCTGGATTTTTACATATGCAATGGGAAGTCACTGATGGTTTTCAGTAAGAGATTATTTAATCAAGGCTACAAGTATTAGCAAATGGATGGAGGCACTAAGCTTTCTTTCAATCAGCAAAGAGTTTACTAAATGGTTACTACATGCCAGCGCTGTATGTCCGACATTTGTCAAGTTTGGCTTTATATCAGCAGTGTTAGCGTAAGCATGCCTTTTAATATAAAAGCTCTTAATAAATTCTGATGAAGAAAAAAAGCAAGCTTAGAAAAGAGCCAAAACATAACTAGTCTGGGGGGAGACGTGGGCCAAACCATCTCACTCCCCAGACCTCTCTCAACTACATATATTCAATCACCAGGAATTTCTCCTAGAAACGGGAGAGTGTTAAATTTTTATTATCAGCATGAGATGGTGAACAAAGAGAAATACAGGAGAGACTGTTGACAGGAAGATATTCACTAAAATACAGGATTATGTTCTTTAGGAAGACAGAAGGATGAAGGACATGAATGCTCTGTTGTTGTGAGCACTAGGCCTGATTCAGCTTCTACCTTCCGTCTGCAGTCATCTCTGTGGGCTGGCTGGTCAGGAGACCAGAAGGCCCATCATGTGAATGAAACACAGAGGAGCATAAACAAAGGAAAGATGGACAAGAATTAGTCATTTAATAGACAGGAAAATGTGTTCAAAGGCTGCTAGAAGGCCAAATTTGACCCCAAAGGAATAGGTGAGCATGAGAGCTTTGCTAAGAGGGAAGACATAAGAGAAGGAAAGAGTAACAGAGTATCTACACCATGCCTTTAGAGGCCCCAAATACAGTAAATCAGACACTAATAGCTGTGCACACACTCTACAGCTCCAAAAGCCTTTTTTTCATTGACTAAGACATTAAATAAAGGCAGAAAAACTTTCTCAAATAAATGTTGGCAATAGAAGTACAACGAAAATACCTTTCATTTTCTAAAGGTTTTTTCCATGCTATGGAGACAAACCATGAGGAAGACGCTCAACACCTAAAAACTAGATTAGAAGCACTCTAAGATCAGACTCACAGTTTCGATTATTATGTCAAAAATAAGCATGTTAGTTCTACAAGCAAAATTATGAAGGTCCTTACTCTGCAGCGAGAGCTTTTATGCAATAGTACATTTTCCATTCATTTGGGGGTGTTTGGGGTTTTTTTGCCTTTTCCATTTCATTCACCAAAAATAATGATTTTCTCTCCTCTGTAAAAGTGTAATAAACATCCAGTTTGTCTTTTAAAATATAGTTGTCAAATTTCAAAGATATGAGAGATTTACCCTAGAGGTCTTTAAGGTGCAGAGTCTGTTAGAAATAATGGCTTGTATCCATATGAACCATTACCTGGGGGCTGTATAGAATCTTAAATGTGATATTTATTTCTTTTTAAATATGCTAGAAGGGATATTAAAAGTATACACTTGAAGTTGCACTGCCATGCTTAACTCCTTGGAAGCAGTGAGTTCACAGTATGTGCTACTAACTACATAAACACTTTTGAATTAGCAGCTTATGGTGAGAATAAACTACAAACTTCACAACAAGAAAACCTTTCATTTTTTTTTCCTGTTACTGAACTATTTTACTTCTTGAGAGCACTGACAAAGAAACACAAAGATAAGTGGAAAAGACTAAGTCTGGAAACCATCCTTTAGGAGGCATGGTGACAGGGCTAATTTCCAGTTTTGCAATGAAGAATTTGTTAGAGTAATTTAAAGGTTAGTCATTCATGTATGTGTGCATGTGTGGGCATATGAGAGAGAGAGAGAAGAGAGTGAGAGAGGAAACAGAGACAGACAGAGAAAGACAGAGACTGACCGAATGGTTAGTTATTTGGTTTGCAGTATTATTCTACTTCTGTAGTGTTGTGGTCAGTTATGTGGTTTCCACCATAAAGTCCATATGGCTAAACTGAACACTACTGTCAATCAAAGGAAGCTTCACCGAGATGAAATATCGTGGACAAAGCCCTAAGCGCTGTACAAATACTGGAAAGCGGCTATATGTGCTGCCTAGACAGGAGAGCAGATTGGCAGGAAAACGAACCAAAAGAGAATCCCACAATTAGGCAGCACAGGATAGGGATGCTGATCAGCTGGGCAATGTGACAGGGAAACTCTCATCCATTTCTCACAAATGGAGCAGTCAGGTACTGGTGAGACTATGGGATGATACCCTGCACCTATTGACAATATTATTTATACAGTGTTGGAACATCACCCAAACCCCAAGTGCACACTATGGTAATGATATGAAAGAAGTGAGCTGGGTAGTACTGGAAGGCTGCCTCTAGAGCAAGTTCATAAACCAAGGAAAGAACTTAACAGTATACAAATCTGAGGATAATTTGAGAATAGCAGGTATTGAGCATCCTAAACAGAGAGTGTTATTTGTGTATTCATGAGTTTACCCTGTGATTTTAAAAAAGCATCATATATAGTATCTTATTTGGATTTTAAGGAAAAACCTCAAAGAGGAAAATTCAAATAACTTGTGACTTCTATGGCTGGAAACTAAAGAAAAATGTGCTGAGGAAAAATGAGAAAATCACAGATTGACAACCTAGAAAGGCTTCTGATTCCCAGCCTCCAACAAGATTCAAGAACTACAATACCTATCAAGACCCTGAGAAGCACCACACCCACTTCTAACAGTAAAAATCTATTAATATGCTTTTGATCAAGAGGTACTTAGGTTTAATTTACTTAATTTGTTTACCCTGCTTCAGCATAGTAGTAAGATAGCATAGTGGTTAAGAGCATGGGCCTAAAAAGAAGGAACAAGTACATGGCAGTTGCAGGTACCCAGACTTGAACTCAAATCACTTATCTACCACTAACTAGCGTGTAACCCAGTGCAAGTAACTTGATTCTCTAAGCCTTGGATTCCTCCTCTGTTAACCAGGAAAACAATATCCAGCTTCCAGAATTGTAGAATGTTTACCACATGGTAAGTGTTCACTATATTAGCTATTATTATCATTATTTAATCCCATTAAATCTTATTCTGGTTATTAGAGAGATGTAAAAAGACTGCCCTGCATAGGCCTAACAATACTTCTCTTACCTACAAATTCTTATTGTCATCATTTACTTTTATACTCCAACTACGATGAACACTAATAAAAAGGTGTTTTCATGATTAAAATAGTATTAAGTTATTCAGAAAGGTATATTTTAATAAAAAGATGTTTTACTATTAAAGTATTATATTATTCAGAAAGTTATATATTGAACAAGAAGGAACCATTCAAAATAAAATATAATTGCCAAGCAAAATAATTAAATTAATAATTTATAAAAGAATTGTCTGAGAAACCATCGCTTTCCTTATTCATTCACCTATACCCACTAGTTTAGCCATACCTTTACTCACAAGGGCTAGCTACAAACAACAAACATACATAGGTAATTCACATCAGCTAAAAATGTGCATCCCAAAGGAAGTGACATTCAATGTTTTACAGGGAATAGGTCATTTAAGGGAAAAAAAATCACACATTTCTTGAAAGAGAATCTGCTTAGTGAAAAGCCACAGTCATGGTACCGCTAAAGAAAATGGCAAATCATAATAGAATTATCAACAATCAAATATCACCTTAAGCTTTAATTTCACTTTATGCATTACTTGACCCAACTGAACTTTCATGTGATTTATTTTCTATTGGACTATTTGCATTCCTTGCCCCTCCTTGGACATAACCAAAAAGGTCAGGGGTTGGGGTGGAGGGGAAGGTATCATAATGATAATCAACACCTATTAGGACTTGTATGGCTATAAGAAACAGAAAACCTAAGCAACTAGAGCCTTGATCTTGCGTAACACAAGTTTGGAAAGAGGCAGGGCAGCACTGGTGCAGTAAACCAGACCTGCACAGGGACCCAGCCTCCTCCGGCTTTTGTGGGGAGATTTTCAGCTAATGCAGCAACATCTTTAATGATTATGGTTCCATTCAGATTTTCTCTTTCATTTTGAGTAAGGTTTTGTTAAGTTATGTTTTTCTAAGAAATTATCCATTTTATCTAAGTTTTCAAATGTATTAACATAAAACTATTAAGAGCATTTCCTCCTTTTTATTGATCTGTGCCATATCTGCAGTTATATTTTTTCACTCCAAAAATTAATTGTCCCTTTAAAAAAAAATCAATCGTGCCTGTGGTTTAACTATTTTATTATTTCGAAATAATTACTTTTAGCTTGTTCATCTCCATTATCTATATGCTTTCAATTTCACTATTTTTCACTCTTCTTATTGTTTCCTTCCCAGTACTACTCCCAGATTCAAGTAAGAGGGGCCCTACCCTGGGCCACAAGACTCAGAGGGCCCTGCATATCACAGTCAAAAAAAAAATAATAATAAATTTATTAAAGATGATGTGGCTGCGACTGTCACTTTTGATGCAACCCACATTGTGATGAACAATATGTTCATTATGATTCAGTTCTATTTTTTAGTATCCATTATGATTTCTTCTGTGACCCATGAGTTATTTGGAATTATGCTTTTACATTTCCTGACATATAGGGGTTTTTAGGAATCTTTGTTAATGATTTCTCTCCGGCACACACTTCAGAATGATTTCATCTGGGGGCAAGGATCATTTGTGGAGGGCTGCCCACAGCCTGCTACATGCACTGGCAGAGTGGCTGCTCCCTCAGACAAAGAGCTGCAGATACTGGCAGCAGGAAGTTGGCCAGGGCACACAGAAAGGGAAAGGTCGAGGGATATGGGTGGGGCACTGACAGCCTCTGCTACACAGATCCTCAGACCACTATTTTTATTCATTTCCAGTGTACTCATCCATTGTTTCAGTCTTATAACCTCCTTTCTTTATACCAAAGATAGCACCTAATAACACTGTTTGGCACCTTACTTTTTGTTACTTAATATGTCTTGGAGAGGTTCCCCTAAGAGTACATAGAAAGCCTCCTAATTCAGGTTAGAGCTGCACAATATTTCATTTCAAGAATGTAACATAACTTAGTTAACCAGCCCCCTTTATGAAAATTAGGCAACCACAGCTCCCAAACCAGCTTACCACTCTTAATTTCCACATCCCTCTTCAGATCATCTCTGACTGTGCTCAGCTATGGACTTAAAAAGGAAATTTGTTACATTCTACGAAGCATTTCTAGATGTTTTAGAGATGGAGGGTTTTCAGGTGACTAGGTAGCTATACTGCTTAAAATGGAAGTCTAATCCAGACTCTTTCCAGCCTTCCATCAGCCATTTTGGGCAGTCCAGGTGTTTCATCCTCATTTTGTCACCTCATGGCTGTACCATCACAATTATAGTCAAATGCAAGAAGGGGGAGGTGGCTTTCTCCTTTTATAAGTAAAAAAATGAAACAAAACTAAACTTTGTTG
This sequence comes from Tapirus indicus, assembly GCA_031878705.1. NCBI lineage: Eukaryota > Metazoa > Chordata > Mammalia > Perissodactyla > Tapiridae > Tapirus > Tapirus indicus. Next base: position 60,227,568 of record CM062926.1, read on the forward strand.
GAAGAACCCCCAGAAGTCATCCACTTCCATCTAATTTGCCAAAATCTAGTGACCGACCAGTGCTAGCTCCAAGGAAAGCTGGGAAAATTTGGCAGAGAATGGATCATCATTACTAACTTAGGTCAATCATGCTTCACCTCCAGGGGCTGGGTACTTAGCCACCCCAAAGAAAATCATGATTCTACGAGGAAGAAGGGATGTTAAGTGGTCAATGATCAGTATCTGCCACAATACCTCAGACGGAATGAAAAATATAATTGTAAGCACCTGAGAGTAAAAAAATGATTTTATGTAACAATGATTCTTTCAGTTCAGTAAAGATACTGCAGAAAGGAAAATGAATGAAATATCTTTGATGCCTAGTCTACGTATATTTTAAGAAAGTAGAAATGCTTGATCCTGGGACAAATGACTCACACATTTCAGAACACAAAATTTAAGGCCCAGCCTCAGAAACATTTTTCTGCATTTTGTGAAGTTTCCAGAAGGCAAAGTTTTAATAAAACCTAAAAATTACAATAATTACTGACTACTTTTGAGAAAAATAACTGTGGAGCTTTCGTAATCTATAATAAAATTAAACAGCTGTAAATGTGAATCATGATATATTCTTTTAGCTGTCAAGATAAAGCAGAATCAAACTAATTAATTAGTCTGAAACATTTATTCTTTTAGTAATAAAATATTTTCCAGATAACAAGCTTATAACAATAATGACTACATGTACAGGAGCTGAGAAAAATAACATGTGTACCTACATTAAAGGTCTTTCTCATCAGATACATTCCAACTTGTTGAGAGTGATTTTGCATAGTAGGCAATAGTGGTACTTAATCATTTTACCTTTATGAATTTTGACGATTTCATTTGCCAAATGCACAAATAGAATAACTGAAAGCAAAAACTTTTCATATCTTTAAAAGTCTCCACAGAGATCAGATTTTTCTGGTGTAACTTCAATCTAGGAGTGAGTGAGCACATTTTGTAACTTAGTATGTACAAGTTTTTAGGCTGCTATTTTTCCAAAAGTATCCAAAAAAGTTATTTGGGAAAGAGTAGATAAGTTATCATTGGTAAAATATAATTATAAGTTAAATGGTGAGGTACATTTATCAGTGGAGGATACATTCCAAGACCCCCTGTGGATGCCTGAAGCTTCAGATAGTACATACACACCTTTGATAAAGTTTAATTTATAAATTAGGCACAATAAGAGATTCACAACAATAACTAATAATAAAGTTGGTTTTCGGGCCATTATTAGGTAAAATAAGAATTACTTGAATACAAGCACTACAATAACGTGACAGTTGATCTAATAACCGAGATGGCTACTAAGTGACTAAGAGGCGGGGAGCGTATACAGCATGGATACACTGGACAAAGGGATGATTCACGTCCCAGGCTGGATGGAGCAGGATGGCAAGAGATTTCATCACGCTATTCAGAACTGCGAGCAATTTAAAACTTACAAATTGTTTATTTCTGGAATTTTCCATTTAATATTTTCAGACCATGGTTGACCATGGAAAGTGAAACCGCAGATAAGGTAGGAATACTGTATATCTTTTAGTGAAGTATGATTAGATTAATACAGCTAACTGCACAGCTTAAATGGCTGACCTTGAAAGATCACAGACCTGGAGATTATGGCTATCAGAGAGGAAAACTTTATATCACGATCTTTCAGAAATCTACCTCCAAATAAGACTGCTTCAAAGAGCAATGTGATGTTTAGCCTCAAATGCTTCAGGCCTCAAAGGCAGTAGGGAAGCCATGGACACAGAAGTGTTTGCATGCTATCCACATACACATATTTGTAATACAAAAACTTCATTCTGAAAAACCGCATAATCAAAATGAAATCTAACAGCAGATATAAACATGGTTCATTTCAATGTTCAAATCACTGTAGAAATTTATTATATCAAATGGTAATGTTAAATGAAAATGTGCCATTAAAGTCAACTGGATTACTTGACCTCAAGTAATATAATACAATTGGTGCTGTGAAAACACAATTAAATGAGATGTGAACACAACTATAAACAGTCAGATTTTAACACAGCAATAGTCTTATCATTGCCTTTAAAACTTTTATATTGATACATCAATTGAAATTTCTCATATTATTAGTGAATCAACAATATTCACTTAGTGATATCAGAATATAAAACATTAAATTATATAAGGAAGAATACACTTTAGATTTGAACAATACAAAATTCTCAATATGCCCCCAAACAGCTTTTTACTTTTATAATCCCAAGCAATGTGACTTGAGTGCTCACAGCTATTCCAACTGACAATCTGAATTCTCAGAGATGAGCATGCTTCTCATACATCAAAAGGGCCATTCTCCGAATCCCCCATACTACTACTAAGAGCAGCAACCTACGTTGAAATCTCAAGATGCCGTCTCCCTTGTGACTGCTTCACCATACAAGCAGCAGATGGGTATGGCCATTGAAGCCAAGGTGGGCACCGCAGCTTGCAATGTGCCCTTTCTGTAACAACCTGTCTGCTCTAACTCCAGTAATTATCAGCCTCGCACTTCCCATTCCTGCCTAAATCAATGCAGTCCTACACAGGGGGGCCCAGAATGGCAAGAACATCAGATATGTAAACCACAGTAGGATAATCTTCCACTATTTACCAACCAGAAGACACACTGCAGTACATACGAACAGAGAAGAAAAAGGTAAAAATGTTCAAGGGGATTCCATTCTACTTGTTCCCCCTAAAAATGTAATCGGTATTTCTCATCCATCTTTTCAGTGTGTTCCATAAGACTTTCAAATAGGTGGCCCTAGTTCCCACTTCATAACAAATCAGAATTCAGAATTGAGGTCTGTGTTCCCAAAATCTACTCTTACTTCAAGATTAAGCAAAGGTTACCAACACTACAAAGCCACTTCCAGTTTGTCACAGTCAAAATGACCTTCTCTGTGTTTCATTTTCACATTGTAGTTGCATGTCTAACTCTGCCTCAACAGTCTTTAAAGCCTGTAAGGGCAAAGACCTTGGTCATATCCATTTTTCAACCTTACCTCCTAGTACAGAGCAGACACAACAAACTAAACTAAAACAGCATACTCACTAAAAGACACACTTGAAGTTATGGAACCAAAAAATTAAAAAATATATATATATGTGCCTAAGATCAACTCTCATCTCAGGTGAAAAAAATGTCATCCACACCCACATACGTGCATGTGACAAAATCACAAGACAAATGAGAAAAGTCATGTAGGTTCTAAATGAGACCACTTTCCTACCAACCGGGTGTCCTCAGAGTGTAAATGTACTCTGCTGCTCTGCTGTCTCTAAAGGAATATCTACTGGAGTCATACTGATCAATTTCATAGTTGGAGAAAATTTCATAGATGCCAATAGAGAAGCAACATCCTTATAATAGGTACATTAAAATCATGTTGAAGATGTAGCCAGAGCTTTAATTACCTGTAATGCTCACTGATGGGAATATTCTGAGAGAAGTATAAAGCCGATGTCCGTGCTCTCCAATGCCATTTCTTTGCAGGAAGGGTATAAAGGACACAGTCTTCTAACTCTTCTTGGAGCAGATCCACCAGCTGTTTATGAGAACCTCCATAGAATGCCTCGATGATGAGAATGCTCATTGGCCCTTTCAAACCTTCACAGATTCTAGATAACAAGCCAAAAAAAAATTTTTTTTCAAACATATGTCTATGTGTGTATAAAGATTTTTTTAAATAAAAGTAAGTTAAAATATTACGCTGAGCAAATATAAATAATTTACAGACACTATTTTTTAAAACAGGCTTGTCCCACTTTTTAAAAAAGTATCTAACACTTAAGGTTTATATTTTTGTAATATATATTTTTACATAATTCATGTTAATAAGAGGAAATAAAGGATGATTTATTTTTCTGATTTCTGTTTTCTACATGTCCTAAGATTACTTCCACAATGACTCAGTTTCTTCTCCTATCCCCAGAAGTTTAAAGCCTTCGCCTGCTGTGGTCACTCACTTCCTGGTCGGAATGGCTGTGACCCTGACTCAGTAACCTCAGAACTGGCTTGGCCTAGAGCTCCATCTAGTCTTGGACAGCCACTGAACTCATCTCCTAACTAAGACTTTCACTCCAAGAGCCTCTCATTTGTAAGGTCCTTTCAGGTTCAGAAATTCTCTGATTCTGTAACTCTCATATTAATCCATCTTTAAATTCACCCGCTATCAATGCCCCCAATGAATCTACATTTAGAAAACGCATATTCATATTCAAATCTCAATTCTCTAGGGTTAAAAATCTTAGGATACAATTTCATGAGACACTGCACATACCTTGACCTCTTCCCCACTATCGTCACTATCCCTCAAAGGAAGACCAAAAAAGTGGGGTAAAGCTATATGCCCGTGAACCAGCAAGGTTTCTACAACCTTTCTTTAAACATCAAACCCATTAAGAGGAATAAATTAAAGTTTAATTAAAGACATGGCAAAATTTTCATCACAGAGAATTGGCTATCAAGCAATTTTTTATTTTAATAATATGACTTTTGTTAATGCGCTCGGTGAAATAAAAATATATATATGAATGTAAACTCTTTTATATACATTTCAAATTATATGCTATTTCCTGTAAGAAGGAAGAAACATCATTCTGTACATAAACACTACATTGTTTAAAAAAATATTCCAGATGTTTGAATTTTCCTTTATGACTTAAGAAAACGCCACTCATTAAATAGCATGTTGTTTTTCTTAATGATGTTGTTTCACAAAATTATTAGTCTCAACAACTCAATGATGCTCTTCACTAACAAAACTATACTTCAATTTGTTCAGTCGACTTAAATTGCATTCTAATGCAAAAAGTCTCAAATGATTCTCAGAGAAATGACTGAGTAAAAAAAAAGCTTATTTCTTGATGTCTGAAATCTTCCAATGAACATTTTTGGGGAAAAATATGCACACACATATTTCATTTATCTGCTAAATAAGAAGCAGTGTTCCTCAGGTAGAAAAGGCATGAACCCTGAGGACAGGAAGATACAAGTTTAAAGCTCAGCCCTGTCACTTCATAGCTGTATGTTCTTGGACAAGTTACCTAACTTTGTAGGATTCAGTCTCACCTTCTCTAAAATGGGGATAACAGTACTAACCTCAAAGGTGTGTAGTGAAGATAAAATTGAAGCATAGTAGCTTACAAACAGTAATAAGGTATTCCCCCCCTCCCATTATTAGTATGAATCACCTCACTTAAGGAGAAAGGATATCTTCAAATCCTACGGCATTTTAAAATCAGTAATTTTCAATCATGGCCCCCTATCCACCAAGGACAGGTGGGGAAGGTGGATATACACATGCATTTAAAATGCAGTGAGTGTTACCCATTCGTCATCAGCATCTTGCATTTCAGATATGAATTTGAGAGTCGCACAGGTTTTGTGGGTAAGAAGTAAGCCCAGAGGCTGAGCTATGCAGAGTCTCGATTTTCTCAGGCCAGCTGGAGACTTCAACTCTACTAATGCAGTGTTCAATAAGTTAACAAACACCCTCCAAGTTTAACAAAAGAGTAGCTATTAATCCTTCAAATGATAAAAACTTCTAGAAAGTAACTGAGAGACCAATAAAAGGCAATTTTGAAAATTATATCAAAGGTTTCAAGAAAGGCAGAATAAATGCTGTTTAACATTAATTTGATTACTAGGGCACATCACAGATATCTACTACTTGCTTTATTTCCTCTGACCTAATCATGCTAAGGTGTATATGCCCTGTAAATGCTTAAAAGGTCTCTAAAAGGCTCCTGTAAAAATGACCTGAGATATTTCCCCAAGTAATGGAATATAATACAAACCACTCTAAAGAATATTTTATTCACATAACTTCAAGGAAAGCAACATGGATATTAGAAGAAAAAAAAAAGCTTTCTGATTCTTCATTACTTTGCCCTTTCCCATGATTAATCTACAGCATATATCATGCCATTTATTTACAGATGTTTCTTATGGGTCTGAATCATGATTTATCTGCAGACCATCAGCCACTGTGGAGGCAGTACGTGTAGGTGCTGCTGTAGATTCAAGACACTAAGTAAGCAGAACTGAACATGTGGGAGGTCGAAAAATAGAAAAGGGGAAAAAAAGATTATAGTTATAGTAGATTTCCACCCCTTTAATAGCTCTGTAAGAAGAGTGAAATGTACAGGTTTGAACTAGCGTTTACTTGAGCATTTATCTAGTGGCCAATGGGCGTGCCTGCATTTGGGGTATTTTTCTAGGGAGAGTAACTATGTCCTACCATCTCTGAAAACTATACTTAGTGGCTTTGATTCATGGAAATTTGTTCTGCTTGTTTTGTGGAGACAGACATATCCTGGCAGTTCTCCACTTACCTTCTATTGCAACTTTTGCGGCAGGAAGAAAATGTGTTCTTCCCTATACTCTTCTTAAAGCACAACTTGGAAGAAAGATGATTCTCATTAGGTGCAAGCAAAAGAGGAGAAGCTGATTTTTAAATATAAGATTCAAACCAAATGTCATTACAGCACATTAAAGAACAGTTCAAATACTTTCACTGTGCTTGAGTTTTGTTTTAGAAAATACTGCTTGAAACAAATAAGCATGAGGTTGGAAAAAAAAAATCACTTTGTTAAAAAGGATTTTTGCTGTTATGCTGGAATTTGCTAAAAGATAAAGGGAGTACACTATTTGTCCATTTTAGCAATAATCTTAGAAAACCGCAGGTGGTCACCCTGACACCACAGACGCTCACAAGCACGTCGGGTGAATATAGATATTTTGCACCACTAGCAATGGCTACTAGGTAGTGACCGCTTAGGAGCAGCAGTAACAGGGCCTCAACACTGAAAGTGCTTATTCCACAGCGAGGAGGGCCTCCTTTACGGCAGGAGGCTGCAGCCAGGTGTTTGCCAAAAGATGGTGGGTGAGTCTACACGCTGCCAAATGTCTTACATAGGTGCCTGGGTTTATGAATCTGTTAAAGTATTAGCATACGTACCACCACAGACCTTATGTACTGAAAGATTTAAACTGAGCATCTCAGAATCAGGGGTGTGGCATTTTAAAAGGAAAAAACAACAAAAAAACTTATTTTGGAGAACAAATACTAATCAGAAAGCCCATGTCCTTTCTGCATGAATCTAGAAGGATGATATTTTATGATATTAAGAGTAAATGGCCAATCCAATCTTACTCCTTAAAAGAGCATGTAAAATGTTTCAGATAAATTTTTATCAACTTGTAAGTTCTTCTGCTTAAACAAGCTTCAGTTTAAAAAAACTCATTTCTTCAGCATATTTTATTCCCCAGTGACACCAGATAAATGAAAATCTACTATACTATTAAAGCTTTATGAAAGTTTAATTCATTATCAATACTATGATTTAATGATACATGGTTAAATGCTAAACATTAAATTGGCAATATAAAATGAGTCAAAGTGATAGCTATGACATAGGAATTTTAAACCATTTCAAATTCTATTTAAGATCACTAGAGGTCAAAATGATCTATTTGAGAATTATCTGCCTTTCCAAAATTTTTTTATTTACAATGAAAAGAGGATGCAAGTGAAAAGCCACAATAGTATTTCATATAAACATTTTGACCAAAATGAACAAGTGCCATTAGAGTCATCTCAATTAAAAACAAATAATGCATTGATAATATCACCGAGAACAAAAGTAGCCCGAAACCAATGCTGTGAATATTTTTAAATTTTCATTAAAACTTTTTGTCATTCTACCTGCATTTATTTTAAGCTTGACCCAATTTCTTTATTCCCTGAGCCATGATCATTTTCAAGGTGAACTACATTTTTGTCTACCTCCTCTAGCAGTTAGGACTGCTGTAGTTGTTAAGGTTTTTTGAACAGTATAGATAAAGAGAATTTGCAATATGCCATTAATGTATTGAAAAAGATGTGCTAAGTATAAATACATCATGTGGGTTTTTTAAAACTAAACCTAAGTCACATTAGAAACCCATAATTACCCCTCATATATGATGTCAATTCAGTTACCTATAATATTCAAATAACTTTCCAACCAAATACCAAGTAATAATTTTAAATCAGAGGAAGTGTTGTATTAATATATTCCACAGACACCTTACTGCTATTAGTTGTAGGAAGGTATGGTTTCAGTGATGATGGTTTTAACGGTTTTAATCCCACACACATGAGAAATTGATTCCACAGGCTAATCCATACATGGCTTGATACCTTAAACGTCAATCAATTGCTGAGAATATATTTTCTATTTGCCTATACACGATATTTGGAAAGTTAAGCTTGGCAGAGCAAAAAACAGCCAGCTTAAACACTTAATGCTTTAAGTTGGGGAAAGTAAAATTTGAGTAGGATTTCCCAATAGGTCATCCAAGGTTTACCTGGTATTTTCTTACTGACCCCATCCCCCCTTCCCTTCTGCACCTCCACCCACCAACTCCAACACACCCAGGTTCTACTTAAAAAGCAACTAATAACGCAGCAGAGTAAAATAGGGCAGTACTGAGAAAAGTTAGTATTACCTTTCAGCCCACTCACTTATTTTAATGATTCATCAGGGAAACCCCAGTTGTTAAAATATACCTGAAATCTCATTAAATAGTGAAAAAATAAGCATGAAAAGATTTCTGCTTTGAAACACATCACCAGTGATTCCCCAACAGAACCAATTAAAGGTGAATATGTAGTAAAAATGCATTTTGCTAAAAAAGTTTCCTCAAAGCATTATACTACATTCAATTATGATATGGGGAAAAAAAGAGACAAAGATAAACAGATCCTATGAAAAAGTTATTTTTAAAATCTTTTCTAAAAATTAGGCACAGCAAATTAGTCCTAACCCCTCAAGTCTTAATGTAATCTCTGAAGACTGAAATACAATCTGACATCAAATGCAGAGTAATAACCTTGCAACCATTATGGAGCATACAACCTAACATTTATGGTAACTTGTATACTATTGTGTGAAACATTTTTTTTTAAATCTTGGATTCATACTGAAAAAGATATTGCACTCTAATATTTTATTCCCCCATAGGGCTTCAACTCTGACTTTCGATTCCTGCTGTGGTAACTAAGAACTGAGGATTTATGCACCAAAACCAAGATTTGGTAAAAAGACTTATACGCCATACTGTCTGTCAGATAATTTGAAGCTATTTTCAAATGTGCTTTTCCAATTATATGATTTGCAATAATCTTTAACACATGCTCTTTTCAAAATTACAATCTTATATGCATATATGGCTATTTAATTTTCCCTAACAAATATTTTCATTCTTTCTCTATTTGGGATTAAACTTGCTGCTTCAAAATATCAGTCACTTATTCCATGACTTGAATTAATACAAAGTCTTAGTTATAACCTTCAGTATCAAATGCAAATTCAACAAATACTTCACATGTACCAGCACTATGACTTCACTTGTTTTCAAATATGCATAATTTCCACAAATAACTAGATGTATATACATTACAAATTCATTACCTCATATTTTTGTAAAGTTATATTCCACGTTATACAGCAAAATTATAACTATGAAATTTTTTTGTGTGAGAAGTTCACTGGTTTAATTTCACTGAGAAAATACTACCACTCTTTCAATTTTTCATTGCTATCAATTTCATGAACAATTTCAACCTATAAAAGTAGCAATGAATTAGTTCTACTGAATACTAAAAATATTTTCAACTTGCTGACATTTTAAAACGTGCAGTATATTTATGAATCGATAGAAAATGTTACACCAGAAAATCATCTCATCACTCATTTGAACTATTGCATGACCCTTTAACTAGGTCTCCATGCCACCAGGCAATCTGGTTCCCATCACACCATTCTCCATAAGCCAGCCACAAATCATCTTCCAAAATGCAAATCTGATCATGAAGTGACATGCTCAAAAACCTTCCATGTCTCCACCACCTAAGGATGAAACCCAAAGCTCTACACATGGCCTCCTCTGGCCCCTCCCTCTCTCTTCACTACAGCCTCACTTTTCCTTCTCCCACTTCAATCCTTCTTCCCCCACCTCCTCAGACTGCACTGTAGAGATACCAAGCACTCACACTCACATAGCTATTTTACACTTCTATGACTTCACACCTTTATCTCTTTTTCGTCAGCCTTCTCTTCGTGTTCAGTGATGAACTTGTCTTAAAATTTCTGCTCATGAATCACCAATTCTATGAAGCCCTTCCCTGAGCTTCTCTTAAACATGACTTCCTTTCCACTCTGTACAGTATCATTATACTTGTTTCACTGTTTCCATGTCCCGCTTCCCCATGGGGCTGTGAAAATCTGGAGGACCGGGACCATGCCATTATTTTCCTGGGGGCTGTCCCAGGATCTGGCACACAGTGAATGTCACCAAGTTTTTGTAGAGCTGAATTGAAAATCAGGAGGAAATGGGAAGTTGATTCTGCGTTTAAAGTAACATTGCTTTCACATAACAGGTCCTGAGCAAACAAGTGTCAGGTAGCACTATACTTGTTACTAATGATTTCCCATTATCCCTAAAGTCTAAACTAAATCAAGCAACTAGTATATCTGAACACATTTTATTATATTCTCTTTTAAATACTGATTGTTTTCTTATTGTTCACAGAAATCAGAATTTATTGGAAATAAAAAAATTTTTTCATGTAGATGTGTTATCTTAACCTACTAATACAACAGAAGTAACAATGATTAAAGAAATGGGAGAAACATCATAAGGAAGTGAATTCTAGGGCAAAGCAAATTTCATGGCCTAAGAGAATATCTGTGAGATCCATGAATTTTGAAAATCACCTGCAGTTTTTTATTTTGTTTGATCTATCATCATCCTAGTTTAATGCTAGAAGTGGAAGTAGGATGAGAAGCCAATTCCCTCACCATCAATCTGGAGATCCCCTTCCACATTTAGTAATTAGGCTTTTATTTAATGGGGAAGAAAAAAGGCATTTTTAAATACTTCCTGCCAACAGTTATTCATTTTATAAAAGTTTGACAAGATGAATAATGTATTTGCTTTCTCAAGATGGCATTTCTCCAAGCCTTCCACCTCCCTGAAATGGGCTGCAAATCAGCTCAGCAGGAGAAAATTGGGCTATGTGACCCATCTGGATATGGATACATAAGTAGAGAAGCCAGGGTGAAATCACAGGTGAAGGGAATCACGGGTGGAAAAAATGCTGGTGCCACTGAACAACCACTTTTCTTTTATAGATGAAGAAATGGAGACTACTGGAATCACAGAGTAAGTGACAGAGCAAGGGTTTAAACCCAGGTTTTCTGATCCCATTATCTTCCCATTAGACTTCATTGCAGACACATGATATCACATAAGTAAAAGGTGCTTCCATTTCTAGTCTTTGGAGTTTTTGGATTAAATATCAATGTCTAATAATTGTTAATACATAAATGATTTATATATTGCAGTATATATATGCATGTGGAATATAAATGTCAGTATAAAAATGATAAATATAGGGGCCACCCGGTGGCGCAGCAGTTTGGTTCGCGCTTGGCAGCCCGAGGTTCGCGAGTTCGGATCCCGAGCGCCGGCCGACACACTGCTTGTCAGCCACGCCGTGGTGGTGTCCCATATAAAGTGGAGGAAGATGGGCACGGATGTTAGCCCAGGGCCAGTCTTCCTCAGCAAAAAGGGGAGGATTGGCAACAGATGTTAGCTCAGGGCTGGTATTCCCTACACACAAAAAAATGATAAATATATTTATTGCATATTATATTTAACAGTAACTCCCAATAGTTTGTAAATCTAGGACATCAGTGGTAGAAGTGACACAAAACTGAATCTCATATACTTAGGGTGGTAAAACTCAAACTTTTGTTCTAATCTCTTGTGATTCCTTCCAGAGTCCTGCATAATGATCCCTGCTGACCTGACAACCCTTATCCTTCACCCCCCCAGCTCTAGACTGTCATGTCTTTGATAGGATAATAAGCCTAAGGACTAGGATGGAAGAAATACAATATCCAAGACTCATACGACAAGAAAGATTTGGAGTAGGAGGCTAGGAGTACAGCCATATAGCTATGTTCAGTCTATCTTAAAACAGTTTACCATAGTCACTTCCAAACAAAGTCTGAGTCCCCTTGATACAACAATCTGTAGTACTTCTTTGTACTTATCGCTTGTGGGCTATCTTTACATGAGTGATTATATAAGATCCGTGTCCTCCACTGGATATTAAGTTCCATGAGGACAGTGACCAGGTCTGCTCGCTTACTACAATATCCTCAGCACTTAGCAAACAGAAAGTGTTCAACAAATGTGAGCTGAGTCAATGAACCATAAAACCCTTTAGCAATGGCCTTGACAATTTCTTCCTAATTCATCCAAAACCTTTATTATTATCAACCACAAATAATCACCCCTTACTACCATTAATTACTATTTACTCTCACAGACAGAACTTAATGTACACGTTCTATCACCATCGAAACATACCCAGGTGGCATCTTATGGTATTTGAAATGTTACCCCTCATTCTAAGGAAAATAATTCTGCCAACAGTCCTACTGAGGGGTTTAGAAGCCACGTTCCATGTCATGGGTAACTATCTTCTCTGACCTGACTCCACAAGAATTTAACACAAGGACAGTGAAGTCAATGACCTGGAAGGATTCAACTGGTTTAATAGTCAGAGTGGCATTTTTTATTGGACAGAAGCATTATCTTGCTACCGTACATTGGCTTCTATGCCAAATTTTAACTCAGACCTGGTTTGTGCAAGGTAATTATAAATATACACACCAAACAAGTTTAAAATAAAATGACTAACAGATTCTTAACTATACAGGTGCTAGTGAGTCTCACTCTAACAACTTTAAGAACTTAATTCATATTAACTAAATAAAAAATTGTTGAGATGCTTCCCTCTCCAAGTGGGAGGCACATATCACATTTTCAGTTAATTCTGAAACAGAAATAGCAGGGTTACTCTAATATACAAAAATTCTCAACATCCTATTTGAAGTGCAGCAACCCAAGCAAACATGGGTGGCATTCCCTTGATGAGTTGAAATAAATGTCACCAAGTATGAAGTTCTGGATTTACTCACTTCCAGTGAAAAATGAAAAGGACATAATCTCACAACTCAATCTATTTATCAGTGAGGGAAATTAACTTAAAAGAAATGCAGAATCCTAGCAGCTCAGGAGGCAAAAGAATAGCAGGTAAACAGTTGGGAGAAGAAAGAGAAATTTCCACAGAGAAGTAAAGGGCTAGAAATAGATATCCCTAGTACTTGTTAGACACCTTTAATTTTTTTTTTAATATTCTCTTCATATCAGTGAAAAATCAACCTGCAGTAAGAGATTTTTTAAATTGTGTTAGGAAGTGTGATGTGAATCCAGTATTAGAATCTGTCCTTTAAGACCCAAATAAATAAACCATGTTTTATTTGATACATCTTATGTATCAATTACAATATTTAGTGACACATCTCTCATCTCCAAGGTTCCACATGAATATAGAAATCTATTAGAAGTAGGATTAGTTAAAACTATATTTTCTTCTACTTATTACTGCAGCAGGTCTTTTTCTACTTGCCATATATTTTTCAAGGATGTTTTGATCTGCCAATAGTCTAAGACATTTGCTGATGGCTTAAGAAGTCAACACTAGAAAAACTGGATAGAGTCTATAAATTCTAAATGATAAATTTTAAAAAGCCCAGAAACTCAGTTTAGACCAAGGGTGAGTAAATCTGAGGCTAATAGATGTGGTAATGAGAGCTGTATCACTATTTTTAAATATCACAAGGCGCATGTTATTAGCTACCCACTATTATAAGAAAAAGAGTCAGTCTGATAATAATAGACTGGGATTTTAAAATCCTGAAGATATTTAGGATTGAGACTGTTGAGGAAAGACGACAGTGTATAATTTCTAGAAGGTCTACTATTCTCCAGTTTCTGCAGAAGAAGCATAGGCTTGCCCATATCATCTTATACACAAGTTTCCACTGAATAAAAAATAAGTACCAATAGCTCAAAGTTTCCTGATTGGAGCAAGCAATATGACTTTTATCTATTTCGTGGCCTTTCTGTCACTATTATCTTTTTATCAACTGGTTTTTCAAGGAGACATTCCAATCATACAAATTTTGTCTAATGAAGCAGAGACCCCACAATACAGAGTATTCTTTGCAAACTACCCAAAGCCGCATTCTGCATCCTCATCATCTCTTAAGGAAGTAATTTCACACTTTGCAAACAGTGTGTTCAAAGAGAGTAAGGTTGCTTAGGAGTTAATTAATTCCCCCCTTGCATCTCTATCCGGCATATAGGTGCACCATCTCTGGCACCACAAATTTCTCTACTGGATTAATTAGCATTCACAGTGAACAAACAGCCTGAATCATTGTAGACAGATATTATAATTTAACTCTAAAACTAGGTACATAATATCGTACATTTCATACAATAGTTGTTCAACTGATCTTAGTAGAACTGAAGTAAAGGAGTACTTTGTTTCCCCTTATCATTCCTCTTGCTCAGTGTTCTAATGTCCCTTTCCTGGCCTTGTTTCCAAACTTTATTTGCAAAAACTAAGTTTAAAATATCAGATAAACACCTTCACATTGCTCAGAGTAAATGCCTGCCAGATGCAATGTGTTATCTCTGCCAGGAGTACTTTATGTTACAAGTGAGCAATAGGTGACGGCGAAATTTCAGCCATCTGCAAAGTAGATGAGAATAGTTTGTGAATTAAAAAGACCCTTCTCAAGTCCTGAAAATGCAGCCTGAAGGCCGCCACCTACTCTATGAATGTATAAGGCTAGATTTGCTTTGAAGTATTCAAACGTCCTATCACATTTGAACATAATACAAAAAGCTTGAAAATTATGCAGCTCTTTGATTCAACAATATCACTTCTATGAATTAACCCTGGAAATTGTCAAGAATCTTTACCAAAGTCTTTGCCCAAAATTGAAACCAATCAAAATATCCAATAAAAAGGGATCACTTATGATTAAATGATTAATAATTAAAAATCATAATGAAGAATATTTTTTGGCATGGGAAAATGCTTCCACTATTGCATGATTGCATGAAAAGAATACATAAAAATACAGATGAAATGAATATATAAACATGAGAGTGCACATGCACACAGGTAGACATAATCATTTAGGGTAGAATTATGAGTGATTTTGTTTTTCTCTTTGTGTTTATTCTTCAAGTTATCTTCATTAAATAATTTTCAACTTGCAGTCAAAAGAAACTATAAATTTTTCTTAACTTTAGGGAAGGAGGCCAAATTGTTTGAAATGACCAACTACTTCCTAATTACTAAAGGCTTACTACCCTCCAGGAGCTTGCAAGTGGTTTTCAAATTATTCTAACTACTATGGCTATAAAGAAACTTAAACCTAATCAGCAAGGGTTAAACTAATGGGACTACAGCTAGTCACAAACACTATAATTTGGTTTTGCAAATACTGCTTGTCTAATGCATGAAATAAAAGTAATAATTAATTCAAAAAATCAAGATCTTTTTTATATATATGGAATCTGGAGCTGTACTTTGACAGAGTGTGTTAGAAACTAAAATACTATTCTGGTACTTAGAGGGTTTTTTGTGTGTGTGTGAGGAAGACTGGCTCTGAGCTAATGTCCATTGCCAATCCTCCTCTTTTTGCTGAGGAAGATTAGCCCTGAACCAACGTCTGTGCCCATCTTCCTCTATTTTGTATATGGGATGCCTCCACAGTATGGCTTGATGAGTGGTGCGTAGGTCCACACCTGGGATCCAAACCCGCAAACTCCGGGCCGCTGAAGCAGAGTGCGCCAACTTCACCACCACACCTCCAGGCCAGCATCCAGTACTTAGAGTTTTGAAAAGGAACATCGGGAAGTACAGTGCCAACTCAAAGTTTTAAAGTTCAAGTAAAATGTCAAAATTAATTTGCACCTTAAATAATTAGGTATAGGTCTTGAAATAAGGGGAAATATTTAATTAAGGTGAATAAAATTGAAAAGAACTTCTAGTTTCACACTTAATTTCCAAAGTGTCTGCATTAAGAAAGCAGAAAAATGTTATTGCATAATCATCCATATGTGTCACACATGTTAAAAAAATAAAGGGACTGATTGGATGTTCAACCACTAGAGACACAATCTTGCAATTTTAAAAGACTATCTCCTCTCATAATCACTTAGATTTTTCCTATATTTATAGACATGCAATAGGTGAATGCATACTCAATAAATATTAACCCAATGGTAAAGCAGACTTAGTAGAAAAACATTTTAAATGGAACCTCCAAGTTCTAGGACCTGTTACAATGTAAACACCATGTTTCATTTTCAAGTAATAACTCTTATTCTTGAAATTGTTTTCCAATGCAATAATTTCATATTTCATTTTTAAAACCATCTATTCTGGGGGCCAGCCTGGTCACATAATGGTTAAGTTTGCACACTCCGCTTCAGCAGCCCGGGGTTCAGGGGTTCGGATCCCAGGCCTGGACCAACACACCACTTGTCAGCCATGCTGTGGCGGCATCCCATATAAAGTAGAAAAAGATGGGCATGGATGTTAGCCCAGAGCAATCTTCCTCAGCAAAAAGAGGAGGATTGGCAATGGATGTTAGCTCAGGGCTAATCTTCCTCACAAAAAAACCATCTATTCTGAAAAGCTTAACTTCTAAATCTAGAAAGAAAACAACTTACAACTAAAAGTATATGAGTGATGAAGAACTAACCTCCAGAAAACACAAAAATACTAAAAAAAATATGAAATGTGTAAATACAAAAATTAGAGGCAGGCTTACTATCTTATCTATTTTTAAAGGGACACTAAGAATACATCCATCAATATATAACTTTCCATATTTTAAAATTAGCAAGAACTTGACACAAGAAAGAAATCCTAATCTCAGGAAAGCACCACGTGGCATTTTTTAACTTTATTACCACTTTGTTGACTCTGTCCCAGAGCAGATCACCTCCAACATTAGTACTCTGACCTTATAGAAAAGTGACAGATAAAGTTTACGGTGAGAAAAAAATGAGTTTTTATGGATTTCCAAAAGGGAATTCTGGTGACACTAAAAGCCATATAATAATATTGATTTGATAACCAATTTTTTTACTGCCAAATTACAGACAGGATTCTGGAAAAAATATCCAAGTGAATTTGCAGTAAAATACAATAAAATAGAGGCTTGAGCTCATGAAAAACAGTCTAGAATCTCTTTGCAAACTCTAAATATATATATAAAATGATTTTTTAATCAGGTCTTCTTTAAAGTTTTCAGTATCCCAAGATTTACCTTTAAATTGGGACTGACTGACCCCCCTCCTGACATTTATCAAAAGTCAGTTATAAGCTTGCACCTCTCTTAATTTCCATGCCTGTTTCTAGCTTCTTCTGTCTTAAAGGCAAATGACAATGTACAGAAACAAGGATTATTTTCTTGTAAAATCATCCTCAAAAATCAATTAGAATATTCAAAAATATTCCATTCTCACAAATGAAAATAAGTTGCTTGCTGAAATGACAGTCTTCCATTTCACTGCCTTAAAAATTAAGCTGGCATGGATAATAAAACTGTTTTCTAACTGGATATGCTTGGCATTCAAATATTTTTAAAACAAATACCAATCCATAATTAGGTTTCACAGGCGCAATCTATAGAAAATAGAATTTGTTTTTATTTTTCTGAGAGCAATATTAATGATTTGACATTATAAAAGTTGTAACAATACCATCACTTGCATAAACCTATAAAGAAATCTGCAGATGAATCTTTATTATCCTTTTCAGTCTGATTTTCACCATTCATTCAGTTGGCAAATATTTATCGTGCCTACTATGTGTCCACCATTGTTCCAAGTGCTTGCAGATAAATTAGGCAACAAAGCAAATATTTCTGTTATCACAAGAAATTTCTTTCTAATTGGAGTAAAAAGATGATCATTAAGTAAATGTACATCAGATAATGGCAGGTGCCATAAAGAAAAATGACACGGGGTAATAGAGAAGAAGGGTGGCTGAGGACTGGGGCTGGGGAAGGGTAGTATTTTATATAGGGTTGTCAGAGAACACCTCGCTGATGATGAGATGACATCTAAACAAAAACCAGAGGAGAGGAGAGGAGGGAGCTCTGCAGATCTGGATCTAAAGCCTTCCAGGCAGCAGGCACAGCAAGATCCTAAGAGGGAATATGCTTGGCATGTGCAGAGAGTAGGTCTATGTGACTGCAAATCATAAACAAATTCACTTTATTTAGTAAGCATTTATTAAATGATTACATTCTAAAAATTATGCTGTTTTGTGGTATTAAGATGACCCAAATATAGTTTCTAGCCTCAGGCCTGGATATAATTCCAATACAGAGTGACAAATGTTATTAAACATTTGAGCTGTGTCTCAAAGAGGGATCAATAGCAAGTTCTACTTCAAGAAGATGAACCAAGAGCCCAAAAAGTACAGAGAGTCAATATCCCAACTACAAAGAGGAGTGGAAGAAATGTGCAGATGCTCTTGGCCCACTCAACAACCATTCAACCCTTTTCTCCTTTTGCTTTCTTCTAGAATTCAGGCTAAAATACTTGATCTCCCAGAAGCAGGGTAGGGAGGCATGTTCCACAGTCTTCCAAAATGGTGTAGGTGGAAATAGGCTCAAAATTGCAAAGCACTCTCTAATGGGAGCCAGGACACCACTGCACAACTCTGAACAAATCAACAATCCACAGGGCTTTTGGCTGACCCACCCCAGGCCTCTGGTATCAAGCCCTCCTTGAAGCCCTTCTGCCCCTACCTCCCTCGTCATCTTCATCCTCAACTACCTTTAATACATCTTCCATGCTTCCTCTAAAACTCAGCTATCTTAGCGTCATTCCTCTACTCAAAAACCTATGATTACTTAACAAGAAACAAGACCCCTACGATTTGGTTCCAAGCTCCTTTTTAGCCTCTATTCCTGTCATTCTCACAGACACACCATTACCCCAAACACAATAGACTCCTCGCCATTTTTCCAAACATTCCATACACATTTCCACCTCCAAGCACTGCTAGTTCTCTTATTCCCAGAATCCTTTCACCTTTACTACCTGTCAAATTCCTACATATATAGTTCAAGACTCCATTCAAATTCCATCTCATTTGTGAAGGATTATGTCAATTGTTCACCCATATTCAGCCAGTCTGAAGTAATTACTCCTTTCTTTGTAGTACCACCAAATTTGGCTTATACCCCAATTAGAGCAGTTTCCACATCCCACTTATACTATAGTTACATAGTACATGTGTGTGTCTTCCCAACCAGATTTCAATTCCATGGCAGCAAAGTTTATGTGTGTTCATGTTTATATCTATCCATAACCCAGCAAAATACCTTGTACACAACAGGCATTCAATCAATGTATTCTGAATTCTCATCAATAAGCTATAATAAGATCTCACCTCATGAGACAGGGGGAAAAAAAGGTATTCCTGGATTGAAAATTATAGCAGCATCATAAAGTGAACTGTCCAGGCACTACTATTGCATTCAGCTATTCAAATAAGTTCTAAATCATTGTAGGTATCATTGAATAAGATGATAAAGACAACAAAAAGCAAACTACAAGTGCTTATTGGGCAGCATAAACTAAAATTAAAGAGAAATGGGGAAATGCAAAGCGTAAAGCTACCTATATTAGGATGCATTACCAAGGGATACTAAAACAATTCATTTAACAAATATTCACTAAGTGCCTACTATGGGCCAGATACTATACTGATTGCTAAGAATACAAAGGTGAAAATAGTGAGACAGGGCTGAACTTTTACATGCAATATTTTTAAGTGCAAAGTGTTGGCCTATAAATTATTACTGCCTAAAGTATGACCAAAAGAACAGCTTAAGGGCCAAAAGAGACTGACTATCAATACTCAATTCTGAGTCCAAATCTAGGAAACTATCTTGCCTAAATTGTGATTATGTAGGAACTCTCTCCCAGGACTGCTTCTGAATGTTAAAAGGGCTTCCTTTATTTTCAGTGACTATAAACTGCTCAGATAGAAAATTTGAGTTCCAGATACTTGAATACATTCCCTGCTCTGAGATAAGTTCTATCCATGCACAGGTTGTTTTAGTAATTAAGGTACCAACAACTCTGCCATCATGAATGAGAAGAGATAAATTATTATCCCTTTATTATTAAAACGGTGCTATAGAGGGATGTTGTTTGCGAGATATTGGATAGTTGTTTGCTCTGTCCTCTGAAGTCAAAATAACAGAAACAGAATAGAAATACAACAAAGGGAATTTAGGATAGACATTGGAGGAGTTGTGAGGCACCGGTTCATACCGCCGAGTTACACTTTGAGCCCCTTCTTCTGCAGAGTTTGAATGAAGAGGTAGCCTGCTGTCTTCTGAGACAGTTTAGGGCAAAGGAAAAAGATGTAAAGATGACATCTTAGGGTTTCTTTGGACATGTTTTTCTATTTGCATGCGTATTGAACAACTTTGAAGCTGTCACTCTAAGAATTAAAACAAATAATATACCCCAAATACCATCTAGGATAAAATATGATTTAGTGCACCCTTAGCCATGAAAACCCTATGAAGAGTAGCAAAGCATTGTTGGAAATAGCGCCAGAAGGTGAGAGGATGGTGCCAAAAGACCGTTCTGCTGTACACAGGGGCACTAGGAGTCAGAATCCACTCAACGGCACTAACAAGAAGAGCCATGAGGGTCCCAAGAATCAAATAACTCCTTCTTGTAAATCAACATCAATAATTAAATGATCAAATGACTTATTTACCTTATAAATAAATTCAAATTGCTTATTTCTTCGAAAACTGAGATCTTAATATATGAATACTACAAAATATCCTTGTTTAAACAATAGTCTGTGCATAGAGCTAAAAAGAAATTACATTTTTTATTTACTCATGGAAAAATATGCTCCAACCAAAGCATTGGTACTAAGTCATTTTGAGGATTTTCCCATAACCTTTATAACAATATCTTCCACTCAAAACAACCTTGACATCCTTACATTGATGTCCCCTTAGCAATAATAAACTATTCTATAAAATTTAGTCCACAACCCTTCACAAAGTAAAAATATTACTGTACCCTTTATATGCATAAATGATTCATACCAATAATATTAACAAATATATTTCTTAAATTCATTCATTTACTCATTCATTCCACAAGTGCTTATTGAGCGTCTACATCTAGGCACTGTGCTAAGTGTCAAGACACCAAAATGACCCAATTTCAGTTCCTGTCCTCAGTCACAGAAACATAACCTTACAATACCAAAACGTGTGTATTAGATGTCAAAAAGAAAACCAACAGCAAGTTACTATATAAACCAAGTATCCAGAAAGCTCAAAAGTCCAAGCAACTAACTATACAAAATAATTGAAGTATGGCAGGTAACTTTAGGATGGTTCACTCAACACTCATTCCAACTGTCCTTCTCCATGCCTTCCTCCAAAATAGAGGCAGGATGGCTAAAATACTTTTATCTCATTCTACAGGGAGTTATGTGACACACTTTTGGTCAATGAGATGTAGGTGGAAGCCCTCATGAGTAGGCATCCCTTTCTAAAGAAAAAGAGAAAGCTCCCCATGAGGAGAAGCCTTCTGAGCATCCTTCACTTCTTCCTGCTTAAAAGTAAACACAATCTCTAGAGGTAAAAAAGTCATCTGTGAAATGAAAGGCAAAAATTATGTGCAAAGGCAAAAGGATGGTGAGGAAGGAAGATGTTACCTGGATCCCTGATGTCATCAGGTACTTGTGAACTAACTGCCTCCAGACTTCTTATGACATGAGACAAATAAAACCCTTACTCAAAGTCACAGTAAGATTTTCTCCTACAGTCACGCGTCGCTTAATGACAGAGATATATTCTGAGAAACATGTTAGGCAATTTCGTCGTTGTGCAAACATCATAAAGTATACTTACACAAACCTAGATGGTATAGCCTACTACACACCTAGGCTATATGGTGTAGCCTATTGATCCTAGGCTACAAACCTGTACAGCATGTTACTGTACTGAATACTGTAGGCAACTGTAACACAATGGTAAGTATTTGTGTATCTAAACATGTCTAAACATAGAAAAGGTACAGTAGAAATACACTATAAAAGATAAAAAATTGTACACCTGTACAGGGCACTTACCAGGAATGGAGCCTGCAGGACTGGAAGTTGCTCTGGGTGAGTCAGTGAGTGAGTGGTGAGTGAATGTGAAGGCCTAGGACATTACTGTGCACTACTGTAGACTCTATAAACCCTGTACACTTAGGCTACACCAAATTTATGAAAAAAAATTTTTCTTTCTTCAACAATAAACACCTTAGCTTACTGTAACATTTTTACTTTATAAACTTTTAAATTTTTTTAACTTTTTGACTCTTTTGTAATAACACTTAGCTTAAAACACAAAACCTTCCCACAGCTGTACAAAAATATTTTCTTTCTTTATATCTTTATTTTACAAGCTTTTTTCTACTTTTTAATTTTTTTTTTTTACTTTTTAAACTTTTTTGTTAAAAACTAAGACACAAATACACACATTAACCTAGGCTTTACACAAGGTTAGGATCATCAATATCACTGTCTTCCACCTCTACATCTTGTCCCACTAGAAGATCTTCAGGGGCAATAATACACACAGAGCTGTCATCTCCTATGATAACAATACCTACTTCTGGAACACCTCCTGAAGGACCAGCCTGACGCTCTTCTTGAGGAGGTGTCATTCTTTTCAGAAATATGTATATGGTGGTTTGCTTGGTTTGTTTCTTTTTTTATCATAGATTTGCTTGTAAGCAGATAATGGACCATGAACATTCCTCTCTATTAATGAAAACCTTTCCATGTTGTGGTCTATGTCTTCAAATATTTTAAGGAGCTTGTTGATGTCTGCAAAATCTTCTTCTAAACCTTTCACTTTTTCGGAAGTAAATTTTCTTGGGGCTTCTTCTTTTTCTTCTCCTGCAGTTTCCTTTTCTCTTGCCTCTTCAGCTATGCATTCCTGCTCCAGTTCCAACAGCCCCTCATTAGTCAATTCCTCAGGAACCACCTCTAGGACCTCCTCAATGTCATCCTCAACCACACCCAGGTTAAAGTTGTTTGCCATCTGAACCACAGCCTTGTTGGTTTTTGCAACTTCCTCATCCTTGACAAATCCTTTGAAGTCATGGATGAACCTCTTGAGTGTCTTCTTCCAGGTGTCATTCATACACTCTTTGGTGACATCATCCCAAGCCCAAGCAAGGTTCTTGATGCAGTCATAGATGTTGTAATCCTTCCCTAATTGCATCATTGTCTTCTCAGTGTCTCAGTTGCAGTGATAGCCTGGTCCTCCTCAGGTAGCAGGCCTTAAAAGTTGCTATACACCTTGATCTATTGGTTGGATCAAAGAGGTGGTGTTTGGAAGGAGAAACGCCACTTTGATATTGGAATGAATATCACCAATAAAAGGAGGATGTTCGGGAGCATTATCAACAATAAGCAAAATTTGGAATGGTACGTTATTCTCCAAACAGTGCTTCTCCATTTCACTGGCATAGCAATTCAGGAGGGCATCTTGGAAGAGGAGCTGGGTCCTCGACTTCTTATTGCTCCTGTAGTACACTGGCAGTGTGTGCTTATTGATATGCTTGAAGGCCCTGAAGTTCTCACTGTGCCAATCACAAATGGTTTCAATTTGTAGCCTGCAACACTGCCCCAAAGCAAGACTGATATCCTGTCCTTAAAAGCCTTGAAATCTGCCATTTACTTGGTTTACATAAGGATGAAAGTCCTTTCAAGCATTCGTTTCCATAATACGGTGGTTTCATCCATATTGAGTATTTGCTCTGGCAAGTAATTTTCCTCCACAATCAGCTTATCTAGAGTTTCCAAAAATTCTTCAGCTGCCTTCACATCAGTATTCACAGACTCACCACTCACATTTACATTATGTAACGAATAACAATTCTTGAATTGTTTAAACCATTCAGAGCTACCAATAAATTTAACATTGTAGTTGGGTCTGGCCTTTTCTTTCAACATCACAGACAAACTTTTCGCTTTGGCCATGATCATCATGGTGTTCAGGGATACACTTCTGTGTCCGGTCTTTAATCCAGGCCATTAGAAGTTTCTCCATGTCTGATATAGGCCCTTCTCGAATTTTTGTTAGTCTCATTGCCTTCAATGAAGCAGATCCTTTAACGGCTTCTGTCACTTTGTTCTTGTCCTTCAATGGTAGCTATCGTGGAATGGCACATGCCTGACTGGCGAGCAAAAACCATCACTGATTGTCCACCTTCATAGTCCTTAATCAATTTTAATTTCATTTCCAGGTCAATCATTTGACGTAGCCTGCTACTGGCAACAACAGCAGTAGATTTTGTACAATTAGGGGCCATGATAAACAAAACAACATGAGACTAAATCAAGTCCAAGCGAAAATGATGCAACAAGAGATGCGGTAAACATGAGATGTTTAACGGCATAACACATAAAAATACAAGTTTTACAGTAAACTTTTTTAATAAGTAGAAAGAGTACACTCTAAAATAATGACAAAAAATATAGTATAATAAATACATAAACTAGTAACATAGTGGTTTATTATCATTATCAATTATTATATACTGTACATAATTGTATGTGCCATGTTTTTTTTCACAGGACTGGCAGTGCAGTAGGTTTATTTACACCAGCAAGTTTATCAAGTTCGTTTACCACCACAAGCATGTGAGGTGAGTAATGCATTGTGCTAGGAAGTTACAATGGCTATGATGTCACTAGATGATAGGAATTTTTCAGCTCCGTTATAATTTTAGGGGAGCACCATCCTATACGCAGTCCATCATTGACTGAAATGTCTTTATGAGGTGCATGACTGTACTTGGAGCCAGAGGCATTTTTACCATTAAAAGGAAACTACAGCAAGGAGGAGATATTTGAGTTAGACTATTTGTATCTCCTACCTTGATTTAGGCTACAATCTAGTTCTTCCCAACTCGAAGAAATAAAAAACAATTTTGAACGTGCATTTCCACAATTTTCCTATAATTTTCAGTAATCTAAGTTACTTAAATAAACATGTTCTAATTCCTTCCTGGAAATCCATTTGTGCATAGTCATTACAAGATTTTTATTTCTCTTCCTAACTGAAACTTTCAATACCCAAACCTATAACATTTTTTATAGTATGGTACATATCATTCTTATATGTAATATACACATACAAATAAATAGCTGAAGATTAGGAAGAAAGGAGTAAGGAAGGAGAATGGAGAGAGAGAAGGAAGGAGGAACCCAGCTTATTTGAAAATGTAAACTATGTTTTCAATTGTGTGAGCACTTTAGAAAATAGCTTCAGAATAAATGAAAGACCACAAGATAACAATATTTTTTAAATAGGAAAGACTCGCTCCCAACTTGAAATCAGTGATTCTGTTTCTGAAAATTTCTCAAACTTGAAAAACATATCCAAAAAATATTTTATGCCCAATTTACTAGCATTATTATATCATTGTGATAGCCTGCCTACCTCTAGTAATCTCCCTGAGGTAACAATCTCTCTCTATGTAAGTTTCTGTTGGAAACTTTTAAATGTGCACTGTTCCTGTGATAGTTCCTATTGTACAGTGCTGAAAAGATTCATTAATTTCAATCACCATCAACTCCATACACCACATATACTTGTTCTGCCTTTTTGTTCAAATATATTTCACTGTGGCCATTCAAAGGAAAATTACACATTCCAATAACATTTGAGTTCCTCTCAGTTACCCTTTCAGTGGTTCAGGGTAATGATAGAGTAAAGAATGGTGTTCTTCACAGGCTCTCCTTTTTTTTTCCATTTGGTAGAATTTCAGCTTCAAATCTCTTATGCCAAAAAGCAGTGGGTAACGTCTAATGCTCTTCTATAACAGTAGCTTACTTTGGAAGAAAGGGGAGTGACAGAAGAAATCACTTCCATTCCCAACTTTTAAAGAGTCTTAACATATGGGATAAGAAATTGCTTATCCTATTTTCCTAAAATAGAATTATGGAACCATAATAGGTCAAGAGGGAGAAAAATAAGAAAGGAAAAGGAAAAAGAATTAGAAATTTTTCAACTATCTCTGAGTACGGGTAATGGCTAAAAGGGTGAAATTACTGAAAATTCTAGCCCTAAATTCTCAGTGAAATCAGTCATATATTCATAAAACTGGGATTTATATATTCCTTGGCATTGTTCATAGGTAGAGGCTTCCTCTGTAAAATAGATAAAAACTACATTCTTTTCTTCACGAGACTGCAAGAATGGGATAAATAAGGATAGTAAGTATAGTCAGGTAACATAAATGGCTTTGTTTTAAAACCAGCATTCAAAGTCAATCCATACGAACTCAAAAGGATATTCAGAGAATGCTGTCTCCTTTGTTTATATCATCTCAACTTCAATTTCATTTGCAGTTATCTCCTTTAAAACAAATATTTCTAGGACCCTTACGTGATGTGAAGTTCTTTTTCTCAGGCCTATTTTTATTTGGTTATCTTTTTAGGTGCACTAAAGATTGAGTTTACAATAAACTGAACAGACAGCGTACAAAAGGCTTTTAGAACTATACCATATGGTCCAGGGAAGGGAACAATCTGGACAATCCCCATTTCAATCTGCAAGCTTGTCCACCTCTATAACACATTATACCACTGTAATAAAATATTAAGATGGAAACGTAAAAGCAAAAATAGTCTATCTTTAGCATTACCAGGCAACCACACTTCCGAAAATGTACTGATAAACTTAATAAACATTTACTTTAATTTATATTCTGAAATTTTGGTATGTAGCTCAGGCATACAAACCTAGGCCACAATTCACTAGAAACAATATTTCCGCAGGGATATGTGTGGGTATTCAACTTATGCTTCAGAAATTTGGAAGGAAGGAAAAACAAAACACTTTTACAGGGGGCATATTGGCAGGAGCTGATGTAACAGATGACACATTCTTGGAAATCAAATAAAGGCAATAGGGAAATACCCATTGTTGCCTGGTGAAGGCCTAAACACATGGACACAGCTGGAACCAGTGTAGATCATTCATTAATAAAATTGTATTGTAGTAGCCACTTTCTGATGCATTTCAATTGCTGCTATCACCAAATCTCTGAATTTCTTTGTTCGATGTCAGTAAGATTATTTTAATAGGAAATATGAGAAGATTTAGGATGGAAAGAAAACACAACAACCTGCTCTCATGCTAAAAACGAGACTAGCTCAAAAAGCTAAATGTCACTTTACCTTGCAATCTACTTACACTATCAGCAGCTTAAAATATGCAGCGTAAACCTGAAAATGGGGAACTCATATGGTACTATGGATAAAAAGTGAGCAGTGTGAGATGCCACAGAAAACATATAAAATACTTGTGAAAGTATTCTACAGAATGATAATATAGGATGTCGGGCAGGGGGACTTAAAATGTACCAAAAATTAGGGGGGAAATCAAAAAAACTGAATTAACATACATTCCTTCATGCAATACTCTCTATTGAAATTTAACACTGAAGTATGTACCATATGCTTAAGGAAAAATCACTCATATTTTTGACCACATCAACTTAGAAATCACTATTTGTCATTATATGTTACTAATATTTGATATCAAACAAGATATTCAAATCACTTACCCAGGAGTCATGTTTAAAATCTGTGCTGATATTCAAATGAAATAAAATACTAGTTATAATTATAAACATGGTATTTAATATAATAAAATAAGATCCTAGTTAAAATAATAAATTTAGTATCTATCCAACTTTGCTGGCATCCCTTAATAAATTTATTTTTCTATGTTTCTACAAATATAATGATTAAGTTACTCTATCATAATGCCTGTGAACTATATAATATCAAACTATAAAGACATAGTAGTTTTGATATGTGTTCTGCATTAAACAAAACTATAGAATATATTACCTGGAAAAAATGGAAAACTCAACAGCATTTACCAAAAAAACTGCTCAAACATTACAGGTCTTAAATACATTTCTACTATGCCTCTGCATAAAGTTAAAACAAACAAATAAATAGGACAATTCATGTTGCAATTCCTAAGTCACTGAAAGACATATTCCTACCACAGAAAAGATAAAGGGTTTAATTACAAATAAAAATTATATCAGTGGAAAAAAGGTAAAGTCAATGAATAGTATTTAATATACAATAAACATTATTCAACCTACGTGAACATAAAGAATGTAAGAGTTTTTTTGTCTGTATTATCTTTAATCATCAATTCTAATATTATCAGACCTTGGCACAGAGGATTCAAGACAGTCACACACTTAACCAGACCAAGAGAAAAAAAAACAGTTTCACTGACATTCCTTCTCAAAAATGTCATAATTCTTAAGCTTAAAATATTGACCTAAAGATTTAATTAATACAACTTAACAGGCATTCCACCCAGATCCATTTTAGCTGCTCTACAGAAAAAGGCACTTAAATACAATTAAAAAAAATAATAAACCCAGCACTGGGGAGACTGGGGAATCTTAGCATTTATTACCTGTGCCTTATACACACAAAGCAATTTGAGTATTTGTTTTGTTAAAGTAATGAGCCAATATGTTGATGAACAGTCTTGAGAATGAGAGAAAATAACAGGTGAGTTTATTTAATGCATACTTTTGATATACCTGTTCTACAAATCCTTTTAATGATTTTAAAGCATTTTCTAAATTAAAAATAAATCTGGAAAAAAACACAACTGTTAGACTGCACAAGTTTATCTTAATGTATCCGTAATGTATTTTCCCAGTATATATGGCATATAAAATTGTTTCACATTAATAATTCTAACACGAACCACTGTTTACTTTCTTTTCAGTCACATTTGTTACACTGTTACAAAAATACTTGAGTTTTTCCTCCCAAAGCAATTTTCTTATTGCCAAAAATCATTGACAATTTTTAAAACAAAAATCAGTCAAAATAATATCAATCTCCTCCTAAGAAACCATATTCTGCTTATTTAACTATTCTTATCTTGATTGAACAACACCAATTCTTAAAACAGATCACTTGAAAGTAAATCATTTGTTTTTGTTTAATACAACAGAAAACACCTTTACATTTTGAGGAATATTCTACGAAATTTCATAGAATGCTTGTTCATAGTGAAAATCTAGTCTCCTACTCAAATCATCACTTAAAAATCATAATGCTACATTTTCACACCCCTTGTAAAAGTAGGTCACCAACTATAATTTAGAAAGAATTGAAAAACTTAAAAATACTTGTTTTACCTTGCATTTTAATTTCAAAGGAAAAAATTTTAAATGCACATCCTTGTATTTAGTGGAAGTTCACTTGCTTATCTAGCATTACTTATCAGACATTCTAAAAAGGAGTATTCAATTTGTAAAAGATATGAACTGACCCTGAGTTTTAAATAAAAATAGAAAACAATGACAGGATTTTTGGTCTCAGCAAGAGATATCTTGGCATAAAAATCCATGTAATACAAGCAAATATCTCTCAAGAGTTTCCATTCAAACAATAAACTGTGAAGCAAGACAAGATTCCAACCAATCAAAAATACTATGTCAACATGTCCAAAGTAAGCAATACTCAGAAGGGTTTTCTGAAAAGTGTGGCAAAAATGCAACTGTGAAGGAAATCTTTAAGAGAGCTGAAAAAGGCAAATTTAGCACAAGCTTCTATAGAAACAATGCCATTTACTAAATGTGGAAGTTGTAAGGAGAACGATGCTTCTATTTAAGAAAAAAATTTTTTTCATGATGGTGATCTATGTGAAGAAAGAGGAAGACGAGGGAAAAGAAATGGTGTAAGAAGGAAAGACTAAGTCTGCTTGCCTTCGTTCGGTGATGCTTGGAGGGTAGACCCTCTGCCTTAGGAAAACTACCGCCAGAACCAAGCTACACAAAACATTTTGGCTGCCAGCCTAGAACAGTGCCAGGCTGTTTTTTATTTTTGTGCTAGACTCCCTCAATTGAGACAGTGTGGGACTGTCACTTTGATGCACACAGAGAACAAAGAATAACATAGTACAGAGTGGGGGAATATTTTGTCCCTTTAAAGTCAGGTTAGCATTTTGTTTTCTTTGACAGGTCTTGAAAAGACCCAAGAAACAAAAGTTATGCTGAAGAATGGATCAAGTGCCTAAAGAAATTAGCGTGAGTACAGTGTTGTCGACAGTTGAAAAGCCATGTGAGAGATTAACATTTTAAAAAATCAGACTTCAAAGGGGTCCAAGTCATATACTTACCTGTTCAAGAGGCCAGAGACCAAGAAGAACATGACTCACAATCACATAATCTTATTTAAAATCTGATTGTATGAAGGAAGGCCATAAAATCTGGCAGAAAAGCACTAATATAAGTGCTATAATTTTTAGGTCACTATTCAGAGGCAACTGTCAGCTGCTATTCTGCCTTTGATTTCTCCAAAATTAAATAATCTGATTAAAAGATTATAACATTAGAATGTGAACATTTTATGCCTTTACAGAGAAAGAGGTGATAAACGATCAAAAATGTTTAAAAGATTAAACCACAAATCATCTAGAAAGTTGCCACAGACACAAACAGGAAAACTGTCTCCTCTATCCTATTCAGTTCTGTACTAGAAGCAAAGCTAACACAAATGAGAAAGCCAAGTGTGTGCTGTTGTAAGCTTCAACTAAATATACTACCTGAATCTGGTGACTAAAAACACCAATAAGCCATTAGCTCCTAGAGGTACGAACTTTCTCTCTCTAATGTACAAGATAAGTAAAGGTAGCAGTCCATTTTCTACAAACCAAATGAAAAGAAAGAATGAACTGTGAC
Organism: Tapirus indicus; assembly: GCA_031878705.1. Lineage (NCBI taxonomy): Eukaryota > Metazoa > Chordata > Mammalia > Perissodactyla > Tapiridae > Tapirus > Tapirus indicus. Next base: position 60,258,409 of record CM062926.1, read on the forward strand.
AAGCCCAGATCTCACGCTGGCATATTTTACACTAAGCTCAGCATCATCTAGAAGCAGTATGCTTCTCCCTGCCAGTCAGGGGGGAAAAAAGTTGTGAAACTAAAACAGCGTTGATGAATAGCACCGAAGGTCTAGTAGTGCCTTCCTCCTGCACCTCTCTACTGAATCAGCTGTTAAAAGAAGACCAACGGCTGTTGTAGAAATAGCAAGAACTAAAGCACTTGCCTCAGATGTTACCCATGGAGGCATGGAGCATTTACCACCTGAGCCTATCTAATTTCCCACAAAATGATCCCCTGCCCAGTTTTGTTCATGGCCACAGATTCTGATAGCAAGTCACGATCAGTGTTGGGAAAGGCGGTGGGGGAGGAAGAACGTGGGGAAGAAACCAAGTGAGAACTGTGGCCAAACTTCAAACAATACACATGCTTCTCTTATTATTCAAATTAGTGCCCATGCACAACACTTTGGGACGACAAAACCTATGGTAGAGGTTTCAGGTACAATGATTTCCTCTGGGTGGCAAGAGTAAGTCTGCCATGTAATGAAAGAATGCATTATTTGGCTCCTCCCTGTTCTTTTACATTTCCTTTCTTTCCTCTAGGATATAGAGGAAAGGTACTGCTGATGCTATTACCGCATGGGACACTGATAGTTGTAGGCGAGGCATTCATGTATTGCCAAAGTGGTCCAGAGAATGATGTCTGGCTGGCTTTAGTTCAACAAGGAGTTTGAGGCAAGATACGAAGCAAAAAGAATGAAAGGTGTGGAAGAAGCTAGGCAATAGCCTGCTTTTTCAGTTTATTAATGATGCAGACGAAATGGGGGAAAATCTAGAAAAAGCAGCCAAGCTGACTGAATTACAAAGAAAGACTAAAGGAGTTAAATGTGTATAACTTGGCTGACAACCAAGGAGCAATATGAGAGCTGTCCACAACTCTCCAAAGTATATACATAAAATGAAGAGTGGGAAATTTTTATCTACTATAGAAGTGTGTATATGAAATAATAATGAGATGAAATAAAAATAAAGAAATCTAACTTCAAGCAGCAGAGGAAATAATCCAGTAAAACTTAAGAAAGGCTGCTTCCTTCTCTTTAGAAATACTTATCATCTTACTGACCCACACTTCAGTAAAGAGTAGATAATAAAAAATGACCACATACTGCCAGAGGACTGAAGCAACGGAGAAATAAAAATGAAGTCCCATTTGCTCACCTGATGATGGAGATATACTGATGACCCTCTTTACATATGTCCAATCTGGCTAATGCAGAGGTACCTGCAAGATCACAAAACACGTCAAGTTATCTTCAAAATAAACCCAGCCTAAATTCTGAATCCCGACCTAGACAAGAGTTGACTTGAATGATCTAGTAGTCTCATTCTCGGATATTCCAAGAACATCCAAGAACACAAATATTCTGAGTCTTAGCCAATAAGAGCTTTTTCAGTCTTTCCAAGGATTTCCCAAGTCAATTATAACTCAAAAAATAATAACAATAATAATAATAATGATTCAGATTAGAGGTCTTTAACCTTGGTTCATGGATGGCCTTCAGAGGTCCATGCACTCCTGAATGATACATGTAAAATCTGTGGGGTTTTATAAATGGATGTCTCTGGGGAGAAGGTCAATAGTTTGCTAGATTTGCAAAAAAGCCCAAAATCCAAAAAACTGTCAAGAACCTCTGCTAAGGTTAGTCAAAAATCTCAGAGACAGGTTGGAAGGCATATGGATAATCAGACCAGGTTTGGGGTTCTCCCCCCAGGGAAACAATAAAGGTGCACAGACACTTGTAGATCTGGGGTAAACATCTTAAGAACACTACTTTTTGAGAGAGCATTACATCAAGTTTAAACTGTTACTTAACTTAGAGTCCTATGTTCTCTGCAAATCATGCACAGTGAAGAGAATAAGATAATACCATATACCCAAGGGTGGATATCGTGACTTTCCTGTTCTGTATATATTAAAGTCAGAATCCTTAAGTATATTGATACCGACAGGGTCAAAACTAACATAGTAACTCATCCAAAAAGGATCCTATATGACAAGCAACACGGAGGAGCTATCAAAGCAATAAGAAACGTGGCTCCCAAACAGATTACATAGCACAAAATCAGAAGGTGAGCCAAACACATCTCTTAAAATAATTATTTTAAACACTAATCATGAAGTCAGAATAAACTATATCAGAAAGAAACCAGGTTAGAGAATCTTCCAGGCACCAACTGTGAACAAGATGGGAAAGCATTCACAGCCACAGAGATGATCCTGATGTCACCAAAAAATAATAAAAAATAAGAGAAAGGCTGAAAAGATATAAATCAAGTAGGAGAGAAGAAAAAAAAAAACCTTTTGAGATGGCCTGTTTCAAATAATGATCATGTAGCATATTCTCTCAAAAAATAATTTATTTAGACATTCACCTCTGAGCACATACCAGGCACTGCACCCAGTGCTGGGAATTCAGCAGTGAACAAGGCAAAGCTTGCCCTGCTGGAGCTTAATTTTGGTGAGGGGAGGGAGGATGGAGGGAGACAAGTACATCAGCAATATCATTTCAATTTGTGATACATGATATGAAAGAAATAAACAAGATGATGTAACCAAGGCATTGGAGAATGGCCTACATCTAACCAGTACATCACAGAGATGCTCACTCCAATTCTCAAAGTTAGCCATGGTCTTAGAGAATTAAGATGGAGAAAGGACCATAGGGTCAGTTGTCAGACATCTTCATTTCAGAGATGAGGACAGGAGAGTGATTCTGGAACACAAAGGATAGCAACCTCATTATCTCCAAGCATCAAAACACAAATACCTAGACTGAGTTATGATTTTATGATATACACTCTGTCTTGAGAAGAGAAGCCTGAGAACAAGTAAGTGAACAGCATTTCTGAATATTTTAAAAAACTGGCTGAGGACACTGTGCACTTTGCACCCTTAATATTTAACAAAGAACCACATTCTATACAAATTCTTGGCAAGTTCCATTCAATTAAAAGAATTTTGGTTTTTGCTTCTACAGACAAATCTGATCAATTTCTGCTGTCAAAGAAAGGCGGGGGGGGGGGGGAGGGACATGGTAGCCAGCCTCCAAGAGGGGCCCCAAATCCTCACCTCATGGAATTCATGCGTTTGTGTAGTCCCCTCTCCCACTGTATCAGGGTTGGTCTGAAAGAAAAACAGAATGCACTAGAAGTGAGGGTGTCTGACTTCTGAGGCTAGGTCCTAAAAGATACTGTGGCTACCTCCTTGCTTCCTTGGATCACTTGCTCTGGGTGAAGCCAGCTGCCATGTGATGGGGACACTCAAACAGCCCAATGGAGCAGCCCATGTGGCCTCTTGCCAAATAGCCAGAATGAAGTCAGCCATATATGTGAGCCATCTTGTAAGTGAATCACCCAGGCAAGTCATACCTTCAGATAACTGTTGCCCTGGGTGACATCTTGACTGCAGTTCATTGGAGATCAAGAGCCAGAACCACCCAGCCTGCACTCTAACCCCTTTCTAGCATGCACTCTAACTTCCTGCATTGTAGAGCCTGGAAAGCTAAAAACTACATTTTCCCAGATGCTCTTGCATCACGTTTCCACAGGGGACCTAGGTTCAACCAACTAGACAAATCCATGCAAGACTCAGAAAGCAGAGTAAGCAAATCAAGGTGGTGACCACCTACAATGAGACCAAATCTTGTAGTGAAGGCATTCTTCTGACAATCATGTAAATATTCTACTAAACAATTCATAGTATCATAGGTTCCAAGTAGCAAGTGACAGTAGTATTTCCCACTAGAAAATTCTAGTAGTATTTTCTACTAGAATAGTATAACTGAGTGTTTCTCTTGGCTTGCATTGTTCCTAGCTTATTAACAGTCAAGTTTGGTTCTTTGGCACTTCCGGAAAATAAGTAGCAAGTAATACATCCCTTTTTGCTTAAACTAGCTAGCTGGCTACAACTTAAACTAGCTGTCGCCTGCAAAAGAGCCTACTCTATCATACAAAATTCTCCTATCTCCTAACATGCACTCCTTTTTCATAACGACCCTCTCCTGTTCCAATACTCGTCCCCTCTACCTGTGCACTGAATTCTATTCATTCATGCCTTTTCTAAGGCATTCCATCAGTTTTCTTCTTTTTCTCTACCCTCAATCTTTTCCTCTCTACTGGTTCTTTCTCCTTCATCAACAACACACTTCTTTCAACCCTACCAACTATCCCCGTCAAGCTTCATAAAACAATAATACAGGCTCATGTCTTCACTTCAACTTCCATTCAACACTCAAATTATGACAACTTGGCTTCCTCAGTCATCACTCTACTGAAATGGCCACTACTAAGACTGGCAATAACCAAATAATTACCTATTTCCCTTCCTCACTCTGCCAGACCGTGGCATTTGGCATTCCCACCCATCATGCCTCTTTAAACCTCCCTTGCACTGGTTTCCAAGGAATCTCTAGCCTATGGGTTTTCACTATTTTACCCCTGGCTCCATTTCTAGGAATTCCCTAGGGCTTTATCCTTAGGAATATTATGGTTTCATTCTGCCCCTCACTTCAAGACTTACCATCTATTACCATCAACATATTCACTGATCATTCCCAAATTCAAACCTCTCCCCTACCTCTCTTTTCACACTACAAACTTAATATTTCTGTCTGCCTATTAGATGCAGCTAGCTTTATCAATTGTTGCAAAATATCATAAAACCCTCCCTAAGTTAAAAAGACAAATTTAAAAGTAGTTTATCACTGTGCTGTCCAATACCGTAACCACTAGCCACATGTGCCTATTAAGCAACTGAAATGTGGCTAGTCCAAATTGAGATGTGCTGTAAGTATACACAATGGATTTCAAAGTCTTAACACAAAAATAGGAATGTAAACTATCTCAATAATTTTATATTGATTACATGTTGAAATGATAATAATTTAGATATAGTAGATTAAATAAAATATATTAGCAAAATTAAACATTTCTTTTCACTTGTTTAATGTGGCCACTAAAAAATTTAAAATTATTGCATCCTAATTCTACTGAACAGTACTGGTCTACACACACAAAGAGAACACCATGAAAAAAAAATTCACACACTATTCTCAATCAACAAAGGAAGGAAAAATAGAGAATTGATTTTGTTTTCTTATACTCAAGTCAGCCTCACATTCAGAACTTGTTATTTTATCTTGATAGCTTATAGACTCATTCTTTCAGTTTAAAAAAGAAAGGCCATGTTCTGGAATCAAGATTTACAGAGCTTCCTTAAAATACGTACAAATATTCTCAAAATTATAATGTCAAAAATACTCAATTATATGCTATAAATGTCAAATGTAATCACAACTATATCATAAAAATACAAATAGCTTACAAATAGCTTGCACTACGCAACTATATTATATAATTTAATCATCACATCTCTAAAGTAGATAATATTGTTATGCTCCATTTAATAAAGTAAGAAATCTAAGGCAGAAAGAAGTTAGGTAACTTGCCCAAGGTCATGTTCTTGGGGCTCAAACCCAGGCACTCTGGCTCTAGATCCCATGCTCTTAATCACTCCCTTTTGCTGACTCACAGAAGTAAAAATTAAAAGAACAAAACAGCTGCAGTTTTAGATGGTTGCCAGTATTCTTAAACTTATACACTCAACTAAGATCAGAAAAAGGCAAATTAAATAAAACCAAGTAGAAACATACAAATATAAAAGCTCACAGAAAATGAAAATTTAGAAGCAAAACTAGGTGAGTACAAGGATGAAATAATGAAAGAAGACACAAAGGAGTCTGCTCTGAGCCCAAGAGGTCCAAATGAGAATCTCAAGAAGAAGAAAACATTACTGTGTGGACACAAGGAAGGTATGGGCTTCAGAAACATGGTATGCCCACTGAGGCAGCAGAGCTAAGTCAGGCCTTGATTCATAACCATGGAATCTTCCAAAGACTTGCATGTATTTATGCTTCACAAAGTTGTGTGGGTGGGTGTGTGTGTGGGGAAGGAGTTAGTTCTTGAACTAATTTCAATGTTTCAAAAAAACTTGTAGAAAGAATTCAGATCTGAATAAGGCTATACAGCCTAAATTTTTAAATGCAGTTTCATATTTTTTTTAAATCTTCCAAAAGACAAAGCTCACAAGGTAAATATATAAATATACACATGGGCAAAAATAAATATGTTGATTAGATATATATACATATCTCTAGAAGGATACATAAAAAGATGATAATGATGTAACCATGATGTTTACTGGTTACATGTGTGTAAACAAAGTGAGTGTTAGGAGACCAAGGTACAGGAGAGAGAGATTTCATAGCCCTTGATACTTTCTAAATTTGAACCAAGTGAACATAATAATGATTCAAAAATGTTTTTCATAATCCTGAAGTACAAAAATAAAAATAAATAAAATGATACTGAATAGGAAAAGGCATGGAAATATATCTATTCACAAACATATACCTGCACAGAGGGGGGTCCTTGATGTTAAAAGAGTTAGGGACGTCTAGCCTCAGTGAAAGACTAGCATTCCACCTTCACACATCATCATCACGTGACCCTGCCCTCTGCACCTCAATGTCCACCAGAGATACACAACCAACATGCATACATTTCAATCACTAGATAATGCTGTTCAAATATTCTCTCTCTGAGAGCCTGTGGGCTTAAAAACATCAAAAAAAACCCAAACAGAAGAACTTAAAAAAAGGAGTATTCTATAAGCTATACATATAGAAATATATTTCATAAATTTTGTTGGTTTGTTTTGCTGAGGTAGATTCACCCTAAGCTAACATCTGTGCCAACCTTCCTCTATTTTGTATGTGGGTCGCCACCACATCATGGCCGCCGGATGAGTGGTGTAGGTCTGAGCCCAGGAACCAAACCCAGTCTGCCAAAGCAAGGCATGCCAAACTTAACCACTAGGCCATGGGGCCGGCCCCCCATAAACTTTTTTAAAAAGTTGTTTAAGATAAAAAAAAAAAACCTCTTTGGAAGTCAGAAATAACAAAAGATCAGTGATGCAAAACTTCCTCAAAGCTAGAAGTCTATTAAATTATTTGCTTAACACTTACAAAACAGAATAGTCTCCAACCCAAGATAGCAACCCTCAGTCCTCTTCTTTTGAATGTGAGGGTGTTCTATGACATCTGTCATCTCACTGACCAGAAGTGATGTTGCTGAGTTGACTGGGCAGCAAAGCGAACTAATCCTTCCTCCTTGGCCAAAAGAAGGTCTTCCCTCCCAACGCTGTAAAGCTCTCAAGAGGCTGGCCTTCCAGAATGATGAGTCAAGCTTTTTCAGTCAGGAATGTAGTAAGCCCTTTCCTTTTATCTTCTCACAAGTCAGAACTTTTCACAAAATCAACCCCCCAAAAAAGCTTATTTGCATTAATTTGCTTTGTGTTGCCATCATTCATTGTCTTCATTTTTAATTTAGTAGCATTTTTAGCCAAATGAAATGAAATACAGTCAGTTTTTCTCAATCTGTCTCAGCTCACTCTTCATCTTCTGGGACCAAATTCATGTGATCCTTTTAACAACTATTTATTTCACACCAAACCAGATATCTCCCTAAAGCTTACCAATCTAGCCTCCAGGCATATTTCTTAAATAAAAGCAGTAGATCTTTGTAAACCTAAAATTTGCATACTAAAGGAACAAATCAACTATCAAAAGAACTAGTAGTATATAGCAGTTGCTCACCTCTTAGCAGAGTTTAAAATTCATTTCAATTTATTATTTTTTTAAAGAAACAGCTATTGACTTTTTCCCTTTGTAAAATACTGTGTTTAATGGCCTAGTCAAATTAGAAGTGATAATGTGAAGCAAGTGTCTTAAATTGGTAAATTCTAAACCTTTTAATAAAAGTACATCAGTTAGAAGTTTTAATAAGACTCAGCAGGACAGAGAAGAATTAACAGTCTGTAGGTATCAAAAGGGGGTGATAGGCAATGATAACCTTAATCATTTGCATAGGGATTTATAATTTCATTGCTTAAAGGTTAATGAAATTATGTGGTATTTTGCCCACTCTTATCCAGTAAATGATTTCATGCCTTGATTTGTATATATTTATCAACTGAATCATAACAGAAGAAATGACTGCTTTTACCAATTAATCTACTGCATTTTTACATATGTGCTCCTGGGTACGTAAATATCATTATCTATTCTCACCAGTAACTGGGTGCCCTAAAACAAAAACAAAAGGTTTCCAACAGCATCTCTGAAAAAGAGCAAACTAATAATCAGAACTCTAAAAGTACAGTAAGTTGCTATAGTGATTACTTTTTTAAAAATTAGATACATTCCTTTACTTACTTTGTACTTCAACTATTGCTAAATAGTTGCTTCTGCCAAATATTAACATAAAATCCACCCTAGAGATTGATGAATGTACATATTCAAGACAATGTTGTTTGAGGGTGAAACTGGATGGAGAAATGCAAGCAATGGACACAAATAATCAGAATAGGTAAAATAATAAAAGAATTCTAGGCTTAAGCAATTGTTTTCAATCATCACAGGGCAAAAACAACACACTATTGTGGTCTTGCTTCACAGAGCACCCAGGAGGTGGTCAAGGCCAGCACTTTGCTTGGTACCCAGTTCTAATGGCAAACTGCAAGAGTCTAGATTTAAGCAGAGTGGGTTGCCTACTTTGGCTGCACGTTAGAATCACCTAGAAGGCTAAAAAAAAAGCTAATACTTAAAAAAAAATCCCACAACCAGAGATTCTGGTTTCGTCAGTAACTTTTAGGACCTCACCAGGTGATTTCTTATGTCCACCCAGGGTTGAGAAATCCTGCTATAGAGCACTGGGTCTCAAAGTGTGGTCCCCGGACCAGCAGCAGTAATAGCAGCAGCAGCTGGGAACTTGTTAGAAATGCACATTTCAAGCCCCATCCCAGACCTACTACACCAGAACCTCTCGGGTGGGACCCAGCAATCTATATTTTGACAAGCCCTTCGGGCGACTCTGAAGTACACTAATATTTGAAAAACACTGCCTTACACTTGATCTTAGTCAAAAGGCCGTGAAGCAATTGAAAAACACTGCTTTTAGAGTAAGAAATCTGGGTATCAATCATCTCTCCACAACTTTATGACCCATGGTCAGCTCTCTAAACTTCACTTCCCTCACATTCAAAGTACTAGTTAACCAACATTTGTTAAATATATATTATGTGCCAGAGAACGAGCTAATAAGCCCTTTATGTACATTCTATAACCCTTTTAACAAGCTTACCAGGTAGATATTAATATCATTTATACCTAAAGATTACAGAACTCATCCAAGATTACAAAGTGAGTAAGCAGAATCAGAATTTAAACCCAAGTTTCTCAAATTTCAAAATCATTGCTCTTCCCCTATTACACAAAATATGCCTGCTGGTCTGCCCTCCTGTCCTTCCCTCCTTCCTTCCTTCCTTCCTTTCCTTCTTCCTTCTCTCCCTCCTTGTTTCCTTCCTCCTGTCTTCCTTCCTGTCTTCCCTCACTCTTTCACTCCTTCCCTTTGTCTCTGTCTTTTTCACTTTCTTTGGGAGGAAGCTTATTTTCCTATTATAAAGCTAGAGATTAACTAGCATGTACAGTATTTACTGAGTGACTACAAAGTACTTAACATTCTGGAATATGCCAGAAAGGAAAGGATTAAAACTTTTAAAATTTAAAGATCATAGTAATAAGCTAGATGGAGACACTCATTTTGCAAAATATAGGGACACACACGATTTAGTTCTAAACTGGTGAGTTAAAAACAAAAGTAATTCAGGAGTTCATGAGTTTGGAGCTTAGAGACCAAAGCATGATGCAAGAGGAAGTGTAGCTTATCGCGAAACAGAGCTAACATCTGTCCTGTACAGGGGGAGAAACAGGGTTAGAGAATAGCAGAAAACAAAGCTAAGTCAGCTAAAATGTGAGCAGAATGTGGCTCAGACTAAGAATTTAACTTTAGTATAGTTAAAAATATAAAATGCTTTTTCACAGATTATATTTGATGCACTGAGAGTAAAAAGGTAAAGTTAAAATCAAATCATAGGTACTTAATTCTAAAAAAAAAAAAAAAAAATCAACTTAGGATTATCCTGAAAAAATTAAGCAGGATAAAAGTCATTTCTATTACTAAAAGTGTTAAATATGATCCATTCTTTACTGTAGTGTTTCCATGGGATATTCATATACATTACACAGAATCTCCAATCATTCACTAATCCAGCTGACATTGACTGATAGCACTGAGTTAGGCACCAAGGATAAAAAGATAAATAAGACACTGACCCAGTGCACCTGGTACATTGATGGAGGAAAGAGACTGCCAAATGTTTTATCCAACATTTATATAAAGTTATCAGGAATTCCAAAGGCCACTCTAAACAGACCAATTCTTATGAATGACTTTTATGAAATTCCTGAAAGTCAATGAGGTATAAGATAGCCAAAATATTCCTCAAATAACATATAAGAGTACTCTATTTATCTAGGATCGCAATCATCAACTCACAGGTGGAGCATCCCAGTTCCACCCACATTTAGCCTTACTCATGGCTAAGAAAGGAAGGCAAACATACAATCTAGAGGTAAGCTTTATAACATTTGCATCATTTGTTTCATTTTTCGCTGAAGAACTAATAAATAAGTATGCTCAGAAACCCACTGGAATATTCTACCTATGTATTATTGAAGGAAAATGCGGGTCACAATGGGCTGACTGAATTCACTCGCACCTCAAGTTTCCAAATTCTGTCACTGCTGTATACCATCTTTAGTTCTACTATAATCTGACAATTCCATAATGCCCATTTGTCTCTAAGAACCAATTTAACAAGCATGTATGTCCACCACACAATGCCTAAAGGATGAGGTACTAGGGTTATTTTTTCTCAGAGTAAATGTGAACTGAATTTGCTATGATATTAGAAATTATAGCATTTTTCAAACTAAATGTATTTAAGAATCAGTAATGGATCTTTAGTGAAGCTGTTATTAATAGCATATACAAATATAATAAAAGACTGGATCCCAGAGTCAAAAACTACTTGAAAGGTCACCTGGTGAAACACTAGCTTTTATCTCAAGTAGTATCTAGGGCATATATAGTGTTAAAATTCAAATAACAGTACCTCTGAGTACTTTAAGTCATAAATTTCTTTGGTTCCAATACATCTAATTCATATACATCACTGTATTTTACTAAAATTCAATCACCCATCATCTCATTCTTTAATAATATAAACTGTATATGACAATGTGATAGGACTGAATGTTGATACTTCAGAGTACAATTTCAATAAAAGTGGTTGGTATAAAATCATCTCTTAAAATATTCAGACCATGCCATCCAGTTATCCACATGCATTTGGATCTATAAGCATTAAGAAACTTGTTTAGATTTACTGAAGCCATACCTGCTGTCAAGAAACAAAAAAGTTGTGAAGGTTGATCAAACACAACTTTGCTTGAAGTATCATGTTAATGTTATCCACTAACGCTGTTCTAAAAGTTAACAGTCAATGTAATTCAAAGGTTTCTCTTTATTTCTATATTTAAATCATCACAGGTTTGATCAAGCATGCAAATCCCTTTGGGCTCAGGGTTCCCATTAAAATGTCTTATAGGAACATTAAAAATTGAATGGGCATAAACAACTCCAACAGTGCGGAGCTCATGACAGCACTGCTGTGATCTTTGTGTTTCATGTGCAACAACACCGGGGAAGTTTGCAAGGGAATAAGAGCAACTAATTACTCTTTTGCTTGAGGGCAGGTGTGCTGATCTCTACAGGTGTCTCAGCTGCAGCACTCTGCCTACTGCCTTGCCTCTTGAAGACATTCCCTGTAACGACCTGCTGAAGCCCTGCAAAACATCTGATAGAATACCAAACTGTTGGGTGGATACCCAAAGAGGATACCAATGTTGTAAGAGTACAGAAAGTTTTTCAAAGAAAATACTGTTATTTTCTAAACAGGAAATAAAAAAGAAAAAACTAAGTAATAATCGTATGTTGGTCTATCTTTTTTCATTTATGAAAGATAGTGGCCAGTGCTGGGTACGCAATTTTAGAAGGACCAAAAAAAGATGAAAAATTATCTACTGTGGGAAATTAGTAAACAAAATCGTCATTTGATGATAGGGGAGGTGTATATACCATTCACATGAGATGCCACTTACAGGATTAATATTCCTTAGGATCTTTCCCATAATACTTGGAAAGAAATAATAATAACGAAGAGATACACAAACCAGAGACAAACACCCCCTGCTCTACTACTTGCTACCTGCATGATCTTGGGCAAGAAACTTAACTTTTCTGTGCTTCAATTTCCTCATCTAATGATAAACGCATCTTTATCAGGAGTGTTTTAAAATGAGGCAGTGTCCTTTAACTATTCGGCACAGGGCTTGTTATACAGTAAGTGCTTAATAAATTGTAATTAGTATCATGAGAATTTCCTAAACACATTAGTCTCTTGTTCTTAGTAAACTACCAAACAAACGAAAAGCATCTGAAATTTGTTATATGCTGCATCTTTAAAATAAAAATATACAGCCTGGCTTTTGAGCAATCAATTCATAAACACACACACAAACAAAACCTTTAATTCTTTACCTTTTCTAAATAATCATTCATCTTGATGAAAAGATGTTATTTTTAACATGGAAATTTTGTGGAGAAGTTAGTCATGTTTTATAACAATAAAGCAAAGAAAGGTTTAATATTTCAAACTTCATCTACTTGGGGAAGAATCTCTTAAGTCTATAGATTTAAGAACGTTAAAATCAAGGTTAACATTCTTAGGCAATGAATCTATCAGAATAAGGAAACGCCTATAAATGATAATATAAGATTTTAACCAATTATTTTCATCAAAAATTCTCTATTTAGTCTTTTTCTTTAACCAAGTGGAATTCAGATGCTATTTCAGGTCATCATTAATATTAATCAACAATTATGTAACAAAAACCTCACTGGTCCTTAAAAAATTAATAAAAGCAAAAGTTAAAATTGTTCCAGACTATTCTCAAAGGAACTAAAAAAGGGGGGAAAATTAAACCAAAATATTTACAAAATACAAATAAAAAAATAGTATTTCCAAAATTAAGAATGATTAGACCCATGGGAATAAGAATATAATTGTCTGAAGTAATATCTCTCCCACTCTCAGACTACTTCATCAGAAGCTCATTTCTTCAAATCTGGACAATGCAATAACTTTTTCTTTCTTCCTTTAATTCCTTCCTCCTCCTGCCCATCCTCTAGTTTTCAGTGGCATCCTAATCACCATGAATGTTAAGAACTAACCTGCTATACTTTCTTTAGCATAGACCTAGTTATGTCACTCCCTTATGCAAAGATCTATTCTAATGGAGGAGACAGGCACATACATAATCAAGAGGTGTGTGTGTGTGTGCGGACACACGTGCATATGCATGCACGTGTGTCCACACACAAGTACTCAGAGAGGGTAAACCAGAGGTCGATTCATTTTGCTTACCGTAAGTCAAGGAAGGCTTCATACAACTCATGATAGCTGGGTGAAATAATGGCTACAAAAGAAATTCAAATCTCCAGGCCATGGGCATCCACTATCGAGCCTCAATCTACTATGTTCCAACTGCACCCCACACTCTCCTCACATGGACCTAGATGTCCTCATTCTCTAAATTTAGTGGACACTCTGCTGTCGCCTGGCCTCTGCCAGTCCCTCTGCCTTGAATTCCTTTTTCATCTTCCCCATCTTTAAGTTTTAAAAATGCAATACCCTTATACCCAGACATTCCACTTCTGCTTATTTTTCTTATACAGTTAAATAGCAAGCAGGAAAACAATGAAGTAATTCCTTCAAAACTTCTGAAGAAAAGTGAATTCCAATTTAAGATTTAATTATTCAGGTAAAATATCAATTGAGTGAGAAAACTGAATAAAGATATTTTTCTCTCACACACCCCTTCTCAGGAAACTACTACAGAATATATAGTGTACCACAAAAATGTAAGAGTAATACAAGAAGCAGGAAAACAATATGAGACTCAGAAGAAGGGAAAAGGAGTTCCTAGTTTAACAGCAATGGAAAATCACAGGGAGAGAACTGGAAGTCTCCTGGAAGAATATATTCAAAAAAAAAATTGAAACAAGTTACCCAACATGATTCACTTTATGAAAAATTATACTAAGAAGCTCCAAAAGATATAAGAAGAAATATTAAGAGGGACAAAGAAACTAGACAAATAAAAAAACAAGGCATGACTAACTTCATGAAAAACAAAAAATCAGAAGCAAACTTTCATTAGAGTTCATTACAATGCTCAGTTATAAATAATATCTGCATAGTATAATAATGTAACACTAAAAATAAACTATCAAAAGTTGTAATCTAATAATATTGGGAATATGCAGAGAAGAGATGGCAGTATAATGAAGAAAAATCCTCAAAGACCATAACATACAATGTCACCAAACAATGTCTAAAATAAGTGAGTCAAAAGGTAGCAATGTGCGTATATGCAATTTAGCAATATGGAGTTATATAATAGCGAGAAGAAACAGATGAAGGGTTAAAAATGGTTGCCTCTAGAGGGGACTGGAAAGAGTGGGTAAGGAAAATCACTGTATTTTCTAATATGCCTTTTACAACAACTAAATCTTAGACTATGTGAATATATTACTTTGACAAAATAAGAATTAATTTAAAAGAATCAGTCATGTTCACAAGGATGTTTTCAACAGTTTTTTTTCATAAGAGTAAAAAGAAGAAACAACTAAATATTCAGTAATAGGTGACTGGTTAAATACATTAATTATATTATATCTACACAGTAGTTAAATGACTATGTACTCATTTGAAATAAAGTTGCAGAAAAATATTTAATGACAAGAAATGTTGATATTATAAAATGAAAAATGACATGTCAATCCCAAAACAACTTTATTCTGCATAGAAAAAAATTCCTCTGCCAGTACTTAATTATACTAAATACCTATGTTTATATAGTGTGTATCAGAAATAGCAGAAATAGTATATGTATAAAAGACAACAAAATGGCTTATTACTTTCTTTTAATAAATAAAAAATATTGTAAGAATCAGAAAACTTGGTTTCTAATTTTGGCAGTCATTAACAAACTGGGAATTAGGGCTAAGTCATTTGAAAAAAAAAGATAAATCAAAATATAGCTGAAGAACAAAAAATGTAATGCCTATGAAAATATTAACGGTAATTTTAGAATTTTCCTTTTTTCTCAATGCTTCTCTAGTTTTCCAAATTTTCTAAAGTAAATAGTAACTTTGTAAATGAAAAAAAATACAAATTTTAATGCAATTCATCACTCTATTTAAATAGTGTCACCTCATGAAGCCTTCCCTGACATCTAAGCCAGAATTAGTTTTTCCCTCCCCACTGTACTTTGTATGTGCCACCATTAAAATATCAGTGCGAACTCCTTTGTAACACAGTTAATTGTTTAAGTCTGTTCTCACATTTGATTCAACCTGCTGAAGAGAGGACCACATGCAAGCCATCCCAATATAGGCTGAATGGAATACGCCTGGGCTCCTGACGACAATCCCCAAAATGAGGAAATCCTAAAAATGGTCTCAGCATTACTTTAAAAAAAAGAAAAAGAAAAAGAGTATTGACTGACTAGTTTCAAGAAAAATAATAATCACATAAAATATAAGTTCTCAGGTTGGCTCTCTTATCATATTGCTGTTTAGTCCCATCTCACAAATACTGTCTCCCAAGTTGACTTCTGAAACATTTTTTCTTTGGTCTGTGAGGCAGTGTTTAAATGTAGATCCTCAGTTCTTAATAGATCCACATTTATCACTTCAAACTGCCAGTTACTTAAGGATTTGGTTAGTAGAACATCACTTACCCAAAGTGTTACTATAAATAAATTAAAATTAGGATTATTTGTCTTTATGTGAGTATAGGATTTCCAAATTAAGTAGAAATTTAAATATGTTTGGCAGAGAAAATATGAAAAAACATTTCATAATGTTTGGCTTTTATTTAGAACTAGTTTCAAAATGACAAATGAAGCAGCACAAATTCTAGAAAAAGAACTTTTCCGGGCAAAACCAGAAAACTCCACTATTTCTAAATGCAAAGGATTCTTAACTCCTTCCTTTCCTACACAAAGGAGTCAACGTTCAACATTTAATAAAAAGTCATAACAGGATTCTAATATTTCATCTTACTGGAGCTATTTTCTCCATGAGATCAACCACAACTTCTCAGCATGCTTTTAGAATAGACTATGTGTGAGTAAGAGGAGTCACAAAGAACAGAATGTTATGAAGTAAAGAGCTATTTTATCCACCCTCAATCTCCTATCCCCAAAGGTCTGAGCAGGAGGGCATAAGGACAAGGCAAATGGCCTTTTACAGAGCAAGGTTGAAGTGTTTATTGAGTGACAACTGTGGAATAAGGAAGAAATTAAATTCAAATGACAACAATAAGATCTGCAGATTTTTATTTCTTAAATTGTTTATCAACTTTTAAAAACAAACAAACAAGAAAGTAACAGTTTAACTACAAAAGGATTAAGGATAACTTGCTTTACAAAATCATGCACCATGAGTTGATTTTATACATTAAGTTACATGCAATATAGATTTAAGTTATTACAGAGAGGAGACAAGGAGAAAAACTTAAAACCAAAAATGTTAGGAATAGTACCAGCTGAACTTTGAGTATCTCAAAAATTTTAATATAATGAAACATTCGGGCATTTTACAAAAAATCAATTTACCATCAAATTTCAAGAATGTATCTTCTGCACTAAGCAAAACACACTAAGAATTCTAGAAAGTGCAAACCAATCTACAATACAGAAAGCAGATCAGCAATTGCCTGGGAGCAGAGATGGAGGGGTTGACTTCAGGAGAGCATAAGAAAACTTCCTGGGGTGATAGAAATGTTCCGAATCGTAACTGTGGTCATAGTTACACAGCTGTATGCTTTGTCACAACTCATCACATTGCCCACTTAAAATGGGTATAGTTTATTGAAAGTAAATTATACCTGAATAAAATTGATACAAAAAAATACATTCATAACAGATGATCATGGCTGATAATCATTCCAATTACCTGAAGGCTTTTATCGTAAATTTATTTTTTTACAACACAGTTTCTGACACACAAGGTTAAAGATCCCATGAGTAAAAACTAGCTGAGTGATGGCTTTAGTTTACAGTCACCAGTCATAATAACTTTTTACTGAGCTCAATGCACTGCCACCCACACTGTGCTTCCTACATATTACTTCATATTACGGGTTAGTTTTTTTTCTCCTCAATTAGTCTTTAGGCAAAAAAATGTGCCATGTATTCATTAGCATCCTCCAAGATCTAGCTCAATTCGTTTCACAAACTAGTGTTTATACATTGATTTACACCATGAAATACTTCAGACAAGTAATTATCATTCCTTCCTTAATACTAAAAAAGCAAGTTTTTGAAAAAATATAAGAACGGCTATCTTGATTTCTCATACTGGAGAGTGCTATTTTAGAAGACTAACAGAAATTTCTTCATAATCATATTTAAACAAATATTTCATGCTTGAAAAAGTAAAATTCTTTAATATGTATTAAATAGCCATATGAACATACAAAACAAGCTACTGTATAAAAGTACAGTTTTTTACAAGTAAAAATATTACGATTTTATTTCTTTCCACTGTGACAGTTTCCACTGTATGCAAATTTTACTGAAATGATTACCAATAGTGTATCTATTTTTAAAAATAACATGACCTATTACCTTGCACTTAATAACAGAAATTGGTTTAAGATAACCTGCTTCACAAATCTTAACAAAAAACACTTCGCTTACTAATTATTATTTTAAAAATTAATTACACAGTAATCAAGACAGGGTGGTACTGGCGAAAGAACAGACAAATAGATCAAAGGAACAGAATAGAGAGCCCAGAAATAGACCTACACAAATACAGTCAACTGATATTTGACAAAGGAACAAAGGCAATTCAGTGAAGGGCAGTTTTTTCAACAGATGGTGATGGAACAAATGGACATCTACATGCAAAAACTTGAATCTAGACATAGACCTTATACCCTTCACAAAAAATAACTCAAAATGGATCATAGACCTAAATGTAAAACGCAAAACTATAAAACACCTAGAAGATAATATACGAGAAACTTTAGATGACCTTGGTTTGGCCATGACTTTTCAGATAAAACACCAAAGGCACAATCCAGAAAAAAAAAAAAGTTGATAAGTTGGACTTCATTAAAATTAAATACTTCTGCTCAGCAAAAGATATTGTCAAGAAAATAAGAAGATAACCCACAGACTGGGAGAAAATATTTGCAAAAGACATATCTGATAAAGGACACATCCAAAATATAAAAGGAACTCTTAAAACTCAACAATAAGGAAACAAACAACCCAATTTAAGAAATGAGCAAAAGATCTGAACAAATACCTCACCAATGATGATATACAGATGGCAAATAAGTATATGAAAATGCTCAGTATCATAGGTCATTATGGAATTGTAAATTAAAACAATGAAATACCACTACACACCTATTAGGATGGCTAAAACTCAAAACACTGGCAACACCAAATACTGAAGAGGATGTGGAGCAACAGGTACGCTCAGTCATTTCTAGTGGGACTGCAGAATGGTACTTTGGAAGACAGTTTGGCAGATTCTTACAAAACTAAAACTAAACATACTCTTACCATACAATCCAGCAATCATGTTCCTTGCTATTTATTTAAATAAGTGGAAAACTTACATACATACAAAAACCTGCACACAAATGTTTACAGCAGCTTTGTTCAGAATTGCCAAAACTTGGAAGCAGCCAAGATGTTTTTCAAAAGATGACTGTATAAACTGTGGTACATCATACGGTGGAATATTATTCAGCACTAAAAAGAAGTGAGCTATCACGGCACAAAAAGACATGAAAGAAACTTAAATGCATATTGCTAAGTGAAAGAAGCCAATATGAAAAGGCTACATAGTGTATGATTCCAACTAAATGACATTCTGGAAAAGGCAAGATTATGGGGACAGTAAAAAGATCAGTGGTTGCCATGGGTTCTATGGGAGAGAGGGCAGGGGAGATGAATAGGTGAATCACAGGTGATTTTTAGGACAGTGAAGCTACTCTGTATGATACTATAAGGGTGGACACACATTATTCATGACACATTTGTCAAGACCAATAAAATGTCTACCACAAAGAGTGAACCCTAACTACTAAAGACTTTCATTAATAATGATGTGTCAATGTTGGTTCACTGATTGTAACAAATCTACCACTTTGGTAGGGATTTTTGATGGTGGGTGAGTTTGGGGCAGGGGAGCTCTCTGTACCTTCCACTCAATTTTGCAGTGAACTTAAAACTGCTCTAAATATTAAAGTCTATTAATTTTTTAAAATTAATTACATAAGAAAGTTCTTTCCAAAATAAAGGCCAGGTCTTGTGTGTGCAGTTTAATATGGAAATATAATGCAATGGCTTTCCTGCTCATATACCCCAAAGCATTCACCTTTTCCTTTAAAACATGTCAGGTCCTTTCAAATATATCTTTCTCCAAAAGAAGTTTATGGTTTGTGCTTTTATGAGCAATTCAACAAGCTTCCCATATTGAGGAGCAGTTCTCATTGTCAAAATCTTAAGTTTTACAATGACCGCTTCACTTTTACAATGATGGTTTCAAAAGATTATGTTCCAAATGCCAATAAAGAAACTTACACACCAAGAAGCTAGAGTTCGCCAGTATGTGTCGACTCTAGGGTTTTACCATACTATATACAAGTGATTTCTTCATTCAATCTCTAGACATTTATTGCTTTTCTCTCCCGATATATGAAAAAAATTCATGCTTAAAGGCCTCTCAACACACACACAAAAAAAATTAAGAAGTTAACAGTTTAAAAGTACCACATTGAATATTAAGCAAGTTTAATTTAGACATCTAATTTTAAAAACAAAAATTAAAATCTAATATCAAGATCTTTTATCATTGGCTTCTTAATAGTTTCACAAAGAAACCACCCAAAATTCTTGACCATAATATTTTTAAAATCTGACTAAGAGCTGGATCATTTAGGAAACAGCAAAATTTATGGTGGAGCGGATCAAAGAACAATAAAAAGTCAGCAACATGATTTTAAGTTTGAGGACTAGTATAGCCTTAAACTCTTTACAGATATAAGAATTGAAGTGACCTAGAAAAATAGAGGCCAGGAATTAAAACTATAGAAAAAGCTATCATCTAGACTAGGTGATTAAGGGCAAAATATGTTAAATTACCACAAGGAGATTTTTAGGTTAAGATATTAAAATCATCTTGATAATAGATTTTTATGAAGCTGACATTAACTTTTAAAGGATTCACATCGTTTTTTGGTAACTATATATTATATACAAAGCACTGTGACAGTTCCCTGCCTCCAATGGACTTACAATCTCAATGAAGAGACACAATGGACACAAGAGAAATCAATAATAGTCAGAAGTGATAAATGACTACTTGGGAGAAGCATGGGAAATGAAAATTATGGTTGACTGAGATATCTGTAGCCTTAATAACTCAGAAGAACAAAGTTTCCATTAAATGAGGTAGTAAATAGAACTACATTTTGCAAGGAAGATAAACAATTTCATTTGGGATGTGAATTTTGATCTATTATTAGTATCTGGTAAACAGTATCTGCAGCTCAGGAGGAATCAATGCCAAATGCTAATCTAAAAATCATTAGAATATGAGATGATGGATGATAACCAAACTTATTGTGGTAACCATTTCATAATATATGGAAGTCAAGTCATCATGCTGTACACCTTAAACTTCTACAGTGCTGTTGTCAATTATATCTCAATAAAACTGAAAGAAGAAAAAAAATCATTAGAATAGAACTGAAGATTAAAGACATAGGATTAGATGAAGTCACTCAAAAAGAAAAAAACTAAGCTAGAGAAAATGCAGTGAAAAACATGGCTTTGAAAAGTTCCTAATTTAAGGGGCAGGTAGCAAAAGAGTGGGGGAGGGTAGAGAGAGAGAAGATGGAAGTGAGAGCGAGCGCACAAAAGAGCCAGCAGAGACAGTAAAAAAAAAAACTGAAAAACCTGACAGCAGGAAGACATGGTTACCCCAGGCTCTACTCCAGAAATAAACTGAAAAAAAAAAAAAAAAAACTAAAAGAACAAAAAATAATGAATACCTCATCGTCAATGAAACAAAGACACAGCCACAACCACAAACCACAACTACATTAAAAAAAAAATCTGCCAATTATGAGATATCTGGAATCAAAATGAGGAGTAATGCTGAGAGCCAAACCACACCCCCTCAGATCTCAGGCAGGATAAAAATTTCCCTAAAGTTGGAACATTTCTAAAGCCCATTCAAGGAAACTCTGATTAGAGTAACGATGTTTAAGCATCTACCTAGAAGAGAACAAGAAAAATTTCTCCAGCAAATCATGTCTACACCACAGGACAGAGGAAATACCAACAAGACTTTTTTATTGTCAATGATCTAGCTTCCTGGCTCAGAGAGACGGCCAAATGGGGTGAAAGAGAAGGGAAGCAGTCATCACCAAACCACTGCATAGACTCCTATGACTCACAGGACCTCAAAGTCACAGTGACCTTTACAGCATTGCAAACTGAGGTGAGACATGTCCCCAGAGCAAAGCAAATATCTTGGGTGAAGGAGTGTTTAAGATAAAAAATCCAAATGGATGTGCAAACTGACACCATTTATCCCCTCTCCCTACGACTCAGTACTTACATCTGCCCTCACACTTTTTTCAAGCAATATTTGTTCTTAATGGAATTGAACCCATTCAAAAATGAGCAGGAACCACAAAGGAATCAGCATAGAATTTATGCTGAACTACTGAGGATTAGGGTGGAGGAATATAGGAAAATGGCAAACAAAAAAAAAGATATTGTCATAGGAAATAGGGAAAGAACTCACAAATAATTTTCCACAGTCTTAAATTCCAGAGAATATGAACTACTTCAAAGTAAAAGGACTCAAAGAAAAGTATGAAATATCTAAGAAGAGATAAGACAACTAAAAGAGATGAAAAAGCAAATTGGCAGGCTAAAGAAAAAGGTGGAGATTGGAGGAAAAAAAATACATAGATTAAACCCACAAAAGAAGCAACAACAAAAAAAACCAGTACACTCAGTACTGTAAGTCATGGAAAGAGAGGACAGGCATGAAAAGAGCACACAAAATGAAAAAATTTTTTAAAGATATATGAGATGATCAACATAGAATGGAAAAGAGATCCAGCCAATACACATTTGACATTCTAACAAAAGAAAACAAGAGAACAAATAGAGCAGGGGGGAAAAAGGCAATATAATAAAAGAAAACTTTTCCTTGGGAGGAAAAGAATGAAACTCTTAAAAAAGAAAATATTCTAGAAAAACTAGATTCAAAACAATTAATATTAAGACGTATTCTATGAGGTTACAGAATTTAAGAGAGAAAGAGAAAATAAATATAAATTCTGTGGGTATATAGGCAGAAACATCAAGACTGGCCTTAGACTTTTCTATAACAGCATTCACCATTATCTAGAGATGACAGAACAATGTCTTCAGAGTTCTAAAGGAAAGATGTGACACCCAGTTATGTGATGCCTAAGCAAACTGTCCATAAAGCATAAAAGTAACCTACAAACACGTTCAAGTATTCAATTAGTCAAGAAATACAGCAACCACGAGGTCTTGAAAAATATATATATACATATAGGTGGATATATAAACAGATATAGATATAGATAGATTTAGATATTACCAAAAAGAAAAAAAAACCTGATAACCAAATTCAGCTAGCCAAGAAATAAATCAAAACAAAGAATTAAAGAATGGAGATATGGAGATATGTGTTGGTATATATAAGAACTAGATCTATTTTTACAGGATGGAGATAGAGCAGGTTCTTTGTCCTCTGAATGAATGGGTCTTTACAGAGAAAAGCCATATTCAAAGAGTATGATTAAAATACAAGGCTGCTTCAATGCCATCTCCCATTATCAAGTGCAAGAAAAGCAGAATAAAAAGGTACAACATATTCTAATAGGAGAAAACTGGGGAAACCTCAAAGAAACTGAGCCCTTCCTCCAGAAATAAGACTGCAGTCGGTAGATCTCAGCAAGTATCCTAGAAGTGGCATGTGCCATAGCCTCAGAAGGCCCTAGGAGATGGCCACTGGACCTCTGCTTTCATGGAACCAACTGGATTTATTACAGACTGTTTTGAGAGTGACCAGGCATTCCAGGGTTTTGCTACTCAGGCACAAATAATCTACCAATCTTTTTAAAATACACAACTAAAAGAAAATAACACTCTTACAGTTCAAGGACTATACTTAAACTAAATTAGCAAACTATTATTTTATAGTCAAGTTGCATAAGCCAAAACTTGGTTTTTCTCTACAGGAATCAGTTCTCAATCGACTGATCAAAGAAATTTATTCTTCTAAAAAAAGATGTGGTACTTGTTGGAGAGCGTCAGTCTCCAAGAATGGAATTTTCTCAGGCACCACTTCCCGAGACAATTTGCAGTGAAAAAAAGAGCAGGTAGCAAGCACAGAATGCTTTCAAATATAAAACTAAGAATAATAATTGAAAATTAGTTACAAAATAGAATACAGCTGTTACACAACTTGACAAGACACAAATACAACTAATAAAAATTAGAAGGTAGGAAAAAGAAAATATGTTAATGACTTACTTTTCATTACAGGAAATAAACTGATACAATAATATATAGTTAATTTAAAAATATGTAATGATCTTGATCTCAATATTTTTCATAATTTTTTCCAACTTTACTGAAATCACTTAGGAATTTCTTATTGTAAAGGATCACTTATTTAATTACTATAACTCCTTTGGTTTTACTTTAATTTCTTTTACTTCTGTTAAAATCATATAATATTAGTTTTATTTAAATAAAAATAGTATGTAGGATGATCCTATTCTTATAATTTTTCTCTATTTCTCCATCTATAAATATATGTATGTATTTGGGTATGTGCATGTGTGGGTATGTGTGCATGGAAAGGAAAAAAAATATCTAAGATGATGTTCCAAATTATAATGAGTATTTATGTGTAGTGGAATTATTTTTTTTAATTTCTTCATCCTTTTCTTATTTTTTTTATAGTGAGTACATCATCATTTAATGCAAATCTGT
This sequence comes from Tapirus indicus, assembly GCA_031878705.1. Taxonomy (NCBI): domain Eukaryota; kingdom Metazoa; phylum Chordata; class Mammalia; order Perissodactyla; family Tapiridae; genus Tapirus; species Tapirus indicus. The sequence goes on from CM062926.1 coordinate 60,282,637, forward strand.
ATTTTAAAAACTAGGTAGGGTAACATCATAGATATCATGAATCTGACTCAGAATAGAAAATCATATATGCCCCATGTATTTCTGTACCTATCCATACATTTATTCAACCAGTAACTGTCTAGTACACATTATGTAGAAGAAATAAAGACATTAAACTGTCTTAAACATCTTAAATGCCATCACATACTTAAAAGAAAGTTTCTCCTAAAAAATTATAAAGCATATATAAAACATGTAATGTTCTAATAGAAGGCACTGATCATACAAAATTCAAAACCTGAAAGAACAAACCCAACAAAAATACCACTAACAAAATTTTAATTCATTCTTAGTGGATACTAAAATTTTTTGCAATATAGCAGATAGGTGATTTTTTTTTTTTAAAAAAAGGGTCATCTTATTCCAACCCTTAATTACACAAAAAGCAAAATCTAAATAAATAAAAAGGCATCTCAACATAGTGGTATAGGGTTGAACTCTTCTACTTAAAAAAGGGACTATACTTCCCACACTAGGAAAAACTATTCTCTCTCACTCTTTCTTGTTATCCAATACCTTCCACCTCAGGGTATTCCCTTGAGTTACCTCCCTCTGTACAGCCTACCAGTCTAATGGACTTTTTGGCATAAAGGGGAAATTCTAATGCCTTCTTAGCATATTTTCCCCTATGAACACATTTAATCAAATGCCACAGCTCTAATTTCTCATCTCACAACTGTGTTGTTCCCTTAAGAAACAATCCATAAGAATTTTTTTTATAATTTAACTGAACAAGCAAAGAGATGGAAATCATCAGATTATAGCTATTTACCAGAAACATTCTAAATTTCAAAGAGAGGGGGTAATATTTTAACAAAAACATCACTGGCAAAACCTTAAAGAAGATGTATGCTCAAAACTATGTACATTGATTCACATCCTTGGTTTACATCTGTTTTTGCTCTGAAATGAGGGAAAGCCCAGATAACAACTCTGAAAAGGTTAAACATAACTTCCCCCAGTTGTTTTTTGAAACTCACGTATGTAATGACATTTGTTAAGTCTCCAGATATGCCTTGCCAAAAACTGGTAAACAATCTCAAAGATGATGCAAACTGCAGGTATGCAAAAGGAAATGCTAAAAAGTGTACTATTTATACAGTGTTGAAAGCTCTTAGGGAGATGATTCAAAAGTATTTTAAAATCATTCTTTGAAACTTGAAGTAAGTGCATCTAGCACCAAAACACAGATTTTATAAATATGAATGATGAACTTTATATAAGTTGTGAATTGCACATATCTTGCCATTTTGGAAAAGTGCTTTGCTGGAAGACAAATAATGTGATTATGCATCACCTTCTTTTTGTTTTTTTGTCCCATGATTCTTCATACCAAAATAGAAGAATTCAGGGGGAAAAAATGAAGCTGATCCACTCAAGTACCTCTGATACAAGCACATCTAATTTCCTCTCCACACCAAGAGTAGAGTGGAGAGAAAAAGGGAAGAAAGGAGGAGCATTAACAAGATGGAAAGTGAGGTTGTAGGCAGAAGCAAGAATGACACACGTGGGCTCATAACGTGGTGCTGTTCTCCCACAGAATGGAAATGGGAACAATGACACAAGATACATATGTAAAGGTCACAAATATGAGCCACAAACCATGGTTAGAAAATGTGAGATTACTTAGTGAGTCAAGCACTGCCACCCAGCTCGGGCACCACCATTCACCACTACTACCACAGACAATGGGGCATGGCTGCGGGACTGCTCCTCATCGGGAAGTATCAGGTGTGATACCTACTGCTAAAGCTGCTATGCCTGGCTTTAGCCCAGGGCTGTAACAATGAAGCATAATTGAAAGAGTTTGGTCTTTGTAGTGATGTAGACCTGGGCTCACAACCCACCTATTCTAGTTCTATTTGCAAGATTGCTTCACCTCTGTGAGTCTCAGTTTGCTCATCAGCAAAATGTGTATGACTACAACCAGTTCCCAGGACTGTTGTAATAAATAGCTGAGGTGATGCATGTAAAGCACCTGTACATTCCTTGGCAGGAATACAGAAAGAGTTCAATATGTGAGCTCCTTCCCCTGTGTCCCTCTCACTTAGTTTTCTACATAACACATTAAGATTTAAAACATTCAAAACTATACTCTTCCTAGCACTAACAAGAAAAGCTGCTAACTTAAGTTTTAATATAGTGGTTTTGATACAGGCAATCTTTGAGGGTCTCTTTCATCCCTCTGGAATCTCTCTCTCTCAGCCAAATGGGGAACAAATGCAGTATAGTACAAAAGTGGCTGCACCTGACATGAGTACATCTGGGTTCTAGTCATGGCTCTACTAGTCATGTGCTCTGGCAAGTTACAGCTGCCGTGGATCTCAGTTTCCTCGTGTAGAAAATGAAAGTACTAGTTTAGACTAAGATACCTTCTGGCTCTACAATGGTATTCTATTGACCAAATACTGCTTGAAATTCAACTGGGCTAGGTATCATAAGATGCAAAAGGAATAAGTATGAGGTCCACCTAATAATATAAGGAACTGGCAAGCTGCCTAGAGAGAAAAGAGACAGATACACGATAACTAATTAATAAGAGAGCTATTCATGTACATAAGCACCACGATAAAAACACTATAGTATTTCATAGTAACATAAAAAAAGAAATATTACATAATAATATAAAAAGTAATACCTTGTCTAAAAAATCTGGAGGATAGAGGAGGAAGGTGTGGAAATAGCCTGAACTAAGAAGCAAGATGAGAGTCAGTCAGAAGCAGACTTAAGTTTAGCAACTCATGTTTAAAATGCAGATAAATCACCTAATATTTATCTGTCAAAATCTAAAGGGGCAAAATAAGATCTCTTAAGGACAGCCACTATTGTATGCTCTATAGTAATATATTAATAATTTGACATAGATAATAACAAAAATTAAAAGCTGAAAAGAAGACATTATTGTGGGAAAAAGGAATTTACAGAGGAGAGGAGAACTGAATTGAGAGTACTGAAATTCAAACTCTTGAGTATGGCATCCAAGACCCTTCACAATCTGGTCCCAACTTTCCTTTCTAGCTTCCACCCCAACATTCCAACAACAAAGCTCACAGTCTCAGCTTAAGGGGGCTACTCACCATTCCCTGATTTTGGTTCCAAGTGACTGAAAATAAGGGAATGAGACTTAAAATAAAAACAAGATGGATCAAAATATAGATAGGAAAATCCCTCGGCTACTCTAGCTCTTAAGACTTCTTTGTAACCTGACAGAATGTCTCAACGTATCTAAAGGAAGAATGCATCAATCAGAAGGTGGAGGAAAGGGGAGGACTGGTCAACAAAGGAATTAGAGAAGCCACCTAAGCAAATGTTCACAAGATCAAGCTAAGTCACGGGAGAGGAAGTCTTGGCTAAGGTAACAAGAATAATATGGTTTCCTTGGCAAAGCTCTTCCTACAGTGGATAAGACAGGCTCAAGCAAACTCAGCTGAGAAATACTTCTTCAAAAAACCATCCCTCTGGGTTCTCTTTCGACGCTCAATAGGTGGTCTCTGGCAACATGTTTCCCATGTATCTTGCCAGAAGAGAGTATACTGGTCAGAAATGCCGGGTCAACCTAGCTGTATTTCTCAATCATCAATTGACCTCCATATTAACAATCTGGCTTCCCAAGAAGCCTGCCTACAGGGAGACAACGTACTAATCCGCCAAATCAAGCAATCCAATCTGCTTGACAGTTGTATTTCTCATTGGAAATTAGTAAACTGACAAAACTACAAACATATATATACATAGATATCTGTATATTGGTTTCTAAGAACACGGTTAATGGGACCCTGCTCCTGAGAGAGGTCCACTCTAGTGGGCCCAGCATATCAGGTGTCTGAAAGTGTAAGGTCAAACACCAGACCCTGGACTGCAACAACTCCATGAAGAGAAGGCCAGTCACTTGAGGCCTGTTAGCCACAACACACCGCTCTGCACAGCCCTGCAACAAATGCCTTTAATGCTCACACTACAACATATGGCACACATATTTGTGATTTCATTCCTCTCTTCATACAATATTTCCTCTTTCCAGAATGCCCTCCTCCCACCCCTTCTCCACCTGGAGAACTCCTCCTCCTCCTTTAAGGCTATAGCTCAAATGTCAGTTCTTTGGTCACATCTTCCCCAACCACTCAGGTAAAATTAATCACATCCTCTTGAGTGCTGCCATAGCAACCCATGCATAGCTCCCTCTGCCAGTGCTCTCAAATCAGAGTGGGGAATCCAGTTTAGCTCCTCTCATTACCTGCTTACCTCCCCAAGAAAGCCCATGTATTCATCTACATTAACAACTCCTATCATAGGACCATGTATGCTTCAGTGCTAACTAAATGTTGGAATGAGGAGAAGGTAATGAGCTGGCTGTGAATAGGTAAAGAGGTTGTCTCTATGTCTATATCTATAGACATATACACATGTAGACAAATATGTCTATACAGGGAGAAAAGTTAAGAAGGTGAGAAAGTGAGACTAGATAAGGTCTGTGTGAGAAGAGAATAAGGTCAAGAGCAGAGGGTTTGCTGAGGAGGGTTGTTGGAGAAAATAACAGAAAAGAAACTTATGAACAAATTATTGAGGGTCCTGAAAGGTCAATAAGGGGGCATAAATGGGATTCAATAGGCAAAAGGAAACTATAGTAAGTTCTTAGAAAGAAAAGTAACATCAAGCATTTGATAAATGACAGAATGTAGTTGTAAAAAGAACTAAAAAGAACCATAGCTTGGGACCCATGGTTTGATTCTCCACCCCACCCCTACCCCATCACACATAATGATTAGCAAGTTATTTAACTCCTGTAAGCCTCAATTTAATTATCTATAAAATGGGGATAACAATATCTACCTTGCACAGCAGTTCTGAGGAGTAAATGATATTATCTGGCACAGTAACTGAGACACTGTGCCCACCTCTAATAGTTGTTACTGTGACTGGTTTTATAGACATTAATCTAGCACTGTAAGTAAAGTGAATTAAAGGAGAGGACTGGAAGCTGAAAGATCATTTAATAGGAAACTACAAGAGTCACTTGATTTGGGCACAGGTATAGACTTAAAACCACATTATCTTGGCTTCAGTAACAGCTCCTCCCTTAACCAGCAATAATACCTCAGACAGTCACTTCTCTCAGTACCTATTTCCTGACCTGCAAATTGGGATAATAAACTCTCCCCTTCTTTTTTCAAAAATTCATTATGTTGGTTACTTTAAACAGAAAAAAAAAAATACATTTGAAAGTGTTTAACACACACTAAAGTGCTTTGGGGAAGATGAGGGAATGAAGAGGATGGGACAAATTTAAGAAACATTTTCCAGAAAGACTCAAGGACATCAGAGACATTGGGAGATAAGGGACACCAAATAAAAAATGTCAAGGGATTAAGGAATGCTTCTTCAAAAGAAATTCAGAGGAGAAAAAAGTCTGAAGGAAACGATTTGAGAAAGGTCTGTTCTGAGGCAAAAGGACGTCTACCTAAAAGCAGACAGACGTGCAGGACTAGAGTCTGGGTGATGGGCAATGATGTGAAAAGGAGCTCTGAGAATTGCCAGCAATATCCATCAGAGTGCAAGTTACGAGAAATGATGATTTACCTATGACACAAATGCAAAGCAAGAAGAACTAAAGTTATAAGGTTCAAAATGCAGTAAGTAAATGGGACAAGGACAAAGGACAAGGACAAAGCCCACTCCAGAAAGAGAAGACAGGTATAACAGGAAGAAGTATGGGCAGCAGAGAATTCAAAGCAAAACTCCAAAGTAGTAGAGTACTCATGCAACTGAAAAGCCAAGGTCATGTGTCATAAGCATGTCAAGGAGATTGAGAACTGAGGAAAAAAACCTCTACAATTGCCTAGAATGTGGTCACCAACGACCTTCAAGAGTGCAGTTCCAGTACAGGGGTGGGACCAAAGCCAGATTGCAAGGAGTTAATCATAATTCTATGATCCTAACATGAAAAAGCAGTTGCCAGTAAACTGAAGGTGAAATTCACAGATAAGAGAAAAGCACATTTAATAATTGAAAGGGGACAAACTTTATCTCAAGAAAGCTTCTTAGGATATTTAACACTTCCACAGGAGAAAGAGGACTTTGGTTTTTCAAAATCTCCCAAAAGACATATATAAGTAGCAAAACACGTGGAAGTTAGATTTTGCTGCAACTGAAGGACAAAAAGAAGAGGTGACTTAGCCCTAATAGTAATCTAAACTTGATTATAATTAATTCACATACCCTAAATAAGGCATTTCAGTAACTAAGTTATATAAACTATGATACACAAGTCATAGTATCCTTTGTGTGAATAAATTACACATTACTAAAAACAGTAGTTAATAACATTACTATGTTATATTTAATAAGTAAATATTCCTTTCTAATGCCTCAAATTTCCTTTTCTTAATGCCTATGTATATTAAAGTAAGACATACAAATGTCTTTTTATGGTTCCGTTCACAATATATGTTAACTGATCTTTGATTTAAATAAGTACTCACAGTTACTTTTAATTCCATTTAAAAGTATAATACATTCAAAAAAGATCAGTTAAAAATAATAATCATTCTAAAAAGCATAATGGGAGAAGATGTGTAAAACTCTTTCAGGAACAGTGAGGCTCCCAGTATTTAGGTTGAGGCAGGTCTTCAAAAAGGAAGGAAAGAGGGGTCGGCCCGATGGCCTAGTGGTTAAGTTCGCACGCTCTGCTTTGGCAGCCCGGGGTTCACAGGTTCGGATCCTGGGTGTGGACCTATGCACTGCTTATCAAGCCATGCTGTGGCAGGTGTCCCACATATAAAAAAAACTGGAGGAAGATGGGCATAGATGTTAGCCCAGAGCCAATCTTCCTCAGCAAAAAGAGGAGGGTTGGCAGCAGATGTTAGCTCAGGGCTAATCTTCCTCACCAAAAAAAAAAGAAAACAAAAAGGAAGGAAAGAATAGAACAAACAATCCTAAAATTTGTATGGAACCACGAAAGACCATGAATAGCTAAAGCAATATTGAGAAAGAACAAAGCTGGAGGCACCACGCTTCCTGATTTCAAACTATATTACAAAGTGATAGTAATCAAAACAGTCTGGTATTGGCATAAAAACAGACACATAGATCAATGGAACAGAATAGAGAGCCCAGAAATAAACCCGGGCACATGTGGTCAATTAATTTACGACTAAGGAGCCAAGAATGTACAATGGGGAAAGGACAGTCTCTTCAATAAGTGGTGTTGGGGAAACTGGACAGCCACATGCAAAAGAACAAAACTGGACCCCTATCTTACACCAGACACAAAAATTAACTCAAAATGGATAAAAGACTCGAATGTAAGACCTGAAACTGTAAAACTCCTAGAAGAAAATATATGGAAAAAGCTCCTTGACATTGGTCTTAGTGATGATTTTTTGGATTTGACACCAAAAGCAAAGGGAACAAAAGCAAAAATAAACAGATGGGACTACATCAAACTAAAAACCTTCTGTACAGCAAAGAAAATCATCTACATAATGAAAAAATAACCTACAGAAAATATTTGCAAACCATTTATCTGATAAGTGGTTACTATCCAAAATACATAAGGAACTCATACAACTCAATATCAAAAAAAATACAATTAAAAAATGGGGAGAGGATTTGAATAAACATTTTTCCAAAGAAGATGTACAGATGGCCAACAGGTACATGAAAAGATGCTCAACATCACTAATCATCAGGGAAATGCAAATCAAAACCACATGAGATATTGCTTCATACCTGTTAGAATGGCTATTATCAAAAAGACGAGAAATAACACGTGTTGGTGAAGATGCGGAGGAAAGGGAACCCTTGTGCACTGTCAGTAGGAATGTAAATTGGTGCAGCCACTATAGAAAACAGTATGGCGGTTCCTCAAAAAATTAAAAATGAAGGGGCCAGCCTGGTGGCGTAGCGGTTAAGTTCACGCATTCCGCTTCAACGGTCTGGGGTTCACCAGTTCGGATCCTGGGTGCGGACCTACTCACTGCTCATCAAGCCATGCTGAGGCAGCATCCCATACAGAAGAACTATAACTCTACAACTACGATACACAACTATGTACTGGGGCTTTGGGAAGAAAAAAGAAAAAGAGGAAGATTGGCAACAGATCTTAGCATAGGACCAATCTCCCTCAAAGAAAAGAAGAAAATTAAAAAAAAAAATTAAAAATAGAACTACCATACCATCTAGCAATTCCACTTCTGTGTATTTATTCAAAGAAAATGAAAACACTAACTTCCATGTTCATTACAGCATTATTTACAATAGCCAAAACATGAAACCAACCTTAGTGTCCACTGATAGATGGGTAAAGAAAATGTGGTGTGTATATGTATGTATATATTTGTATATGCATATGGTGTGTGTGTATATATATCCAATGTAATATTATTCACTCATAAAAAAAAAGGAAATCCTACCATTTGCAATGATATGGATGAACCTTGAGGGCATTATGCTAAGTGAAACAATTCAGACAGATAAAGACAAACACCGTATGATCTCACTTATATGTGAAATCTAAAAACAAAACAAAACTCATAAATACAGAGAAGAGATTAGTGGTTACCAGAGGTGAGTGGGGAGATGGGGTGAAATGGGCGAAGATAGTCAAAAGGTACAAACTTCCAGCTATAAAATAAATAAGTCATAGGGATGGTAATGTACAGCATGGTGGCTATAATTAATAACACTGTATTGTATATTTGAAAGTTGCTAAGAGAGTAAATCTTAAAAGTTCTCATCACAAGAAAAAAAATTTGTAACTATGTGTGGTAATGGATGTTAACTAGATTTATTGTAGTGATCATTTCACAATATACACACATATCGAATCATTATGTTGTACACCTGAAACTAATACAATGTTACATGTCAATTATATCTTAAAAAGTTTTAAAAATAAAATTTTTTAAAAAGGAAAGGAAGGAGGGATACAGCTCTGCTTATATCTTAATCACCAAGACTTGGCCCTAATTTCAAAAGTTTGGATGATATCAAGTTAATTCTTAACTATTTTGCATAATAAAATAGTGCACCAAATTAGTAAGTACATAAATCCAGATATAATCGAAAAATGTCATTTGGGTCAAGTTTTATCATTCTCACCCCTAAATCTACAGTCAAAAGTACTAATTACAACAAAGTGATTTTAAAGAACTGGCTCTTTTTTGCTTTCTAAGCAATGGAAGGATTTTAATGAAACACACCAAAACAAAACGACCAAAGAAAAGAATCAATGCACCAGAAAAGTCCAAATTTCCCTGATTCTGACTATAATACAGTAGGAAACAGCACTAAACCAGAAGTCAGGAGCCCTGGTTTAGTGCAGCCCTACCCACGAAAAAACCATTTAATTACTATGCTACTCAGTTTTCCTTGTTTAGTAAAGAGAAATCTCACCCACCTCACCTACTTCCAAAACTGTTGTGATGATAAAATGAAACAGCATATGCAAGAAACAGAAATAATTACATTTGTTAAGAACTGTAACTATACACATATATACACAGAGCTTCACAAATATAAGGCAACAATTCATTAATCATCATTTTATAGTACAGATGGGTTATTTTAATTAATCCATACACTATGCTTAACAAAATTTTAATATCATAATACCACTCATTATTTCAATTATTCTCTGAACTTTAATGGACATACTTAATTATAAATGTCAATATAGTTAAATCTTGATTATTCAATCAGTTAGGACTTCTACATTGTTCATAAGGTAGTTTATCCAAGAAAAAAATAATATCAGTAGAGGCTGGCCCAGTGGTGTAGTGGTTAAGTTTGCGCACTCCACTTCGGCGGCCAGGGGTTCACAAGTTCGAATCCCAGGCACGGACGGATGCACTGCTCATCAAGCCATGCTGTGGAGGCATCCCACATACAAAATGGAGGAAGATGGGCACAGATGTTAGCTCAGAGCCAATCTTCCTCAGCAAAAAGAGGAGGATTGGCCACAGATGTTGGCTCAGGGCCAATCTTCCTCACTCCCACCCCCCCCCCCAAAATAGCAGTAAATTCAAAATATATTTCTTAGCTGCTCTTTTAAAGATCTGGTAGGAAAGAGAGGCTTAAATAAATGATAAATTTAAGATCATTACTATTTATTTAAATTTCATTTAGCAGAGTTCACTTTCTCTAAATAAAAATTGCAAGTACTCAATATTTTCTCTCTTATATTTGAAATCACCCCCACCAAATATACAACTCTAATTCTTATTAAATATTGTTTCCCAAGTAGAACAAAACCATCCAAGTGTTCTTTTTCTCCATAGGATAGTCAAACCTCTCAACCTGATTTTCAAAGGGAGAGTGAGTGTAAAGATTTTCCTTACATTCTCAAGCAGAGGTTTGGTCTTCTCTTCTGCAAATAAAGTAACTCCATAGAAATAGCTGTTAGATACAATCATCATGTCATAAAACATGACAGTAGTCACAAGCATTTGAAAAGCACTTGAAGTGTGTCCCTATCTGCTCAGATTCTAGAAATAAACATATAATCCATACTGCTTTCTTAATCACTGCAATCTAAATATTGAACATTTTGACTTCCGATATTATTTTACCAGCATACAAAAGGAACCAGACTAACCATTCAAGGATTAATCAGTTTAAGAATTACCCATCTCAGATGCCTAGGTCTCTCTAAGATCAGTCTTAGGGCCAAATGCAAACCTAGAGTAAAGAAATCTTGCCTCCCAGTAACTTTCCTACATAAAGACTGAGAAATCACCCATAAAAAAATGTACGGATTTCAGAGTAGACAATAATATAAATGCTTACATTTAACCTAAGCCTCAAGGTAGTGCGTAGAACTGAGATGAAGTCTGAAAAACATTTCAATACCTCTTCTGCAGGGCTTTTTCCAGAATTCACCTGCCCCTCCCAAGTTTTTCCCTCAATCTCTTCCAATTTATCCCCCTACCTTTAGGAAACTGTACTGAGCAAGCCAGAAAATAACTGGAGGAAAGGATGATGAAACAAACTCTTCTACCACCTTTGCCTCAACCCAAATCTCTGGTTTAAAAATCTCTGACAATGAATAAATCTTAGCTGAAAAGGAAATTTAAAAAAAAAACCTTACAATTGAAGCTTCTGTATACCCCTCTTCCTGATCCCATTTCCCTCCCTGTTTCCCAGAGGTAATCACTTTGTTAACATGTGTGTCCACCACTCCTATCATTGACTACTGAAACATCATCTACATGTGATTGCTTTTACAGAATTAGACTCCGTAAGCCCACAGGCTGTGTCTCATATTGCCCTCTGTGTAGCATCTAGTAAAGTAATCAGCATACTGTAATCATTTAAATGCTACAAATACCTCTAAAGAAAATTAATAAATATTTAGTAAAACTAATTAAACAGAACTACACATTGTCACAATACAGAAAAAGAAACAAATTTCTTCCCCATTTTGAAACTCAGCTAAGTGTCTATTATGGAAAGTTGATTCAAAAATTCAAGACATTGAAAAACTGGGTTTTAATTTAAAAGACTGACTAAAATTTAAAATATGAAACAAAATTTAGGCTGGAAAAAATACATCTTTCATCCAAATAATTCCCTATAAATTAAGAGATTATAATTTATTCTGATTTTTTGTTTCACCACATTAGAAGTTATTTTTCTATATTCCCTAGGCAGCAACAAATAACACCATGCATGAGGACTGATATAATTACGTGCCAAAAAAGACAGACCAACACCCTCACACTCCAAACTCCCCTCTGTGGCTCCTTCATGCCCCATATGTTGCTAATAAAACTGTTTGAATCATACCTATGAGACAGTTTTACTGACATAGTCAGGCCTCTTGGTTCTTCACAAGGCAAACCACACCACCAGAACTGTTGCAAATGCAAATTTTAAGACTGAGGCAGATAAAAATCTACATTATACATACGTATGTGTGTGTGTGTGCAGAGATACGCATATATTTTGGAGCAGAGAAACTTGCATTAAAACCCCAATTCCACTACTTGATTCTTTAAACTTTAAAATGTCTCTGCTAGCTATATAGACATAGAGAAGGTTCCAAAATCTGAAAGTTTATGACATTCAAGAAACCATAAGCCTAGCATTATCACTGTATATTGTTAATATGATCAAATACTTGACTAGAAGAAAATAATCCCAGCCAGAATTCTTACTAATAATTTTAAAAAGACATAAAAAGGAAGGGAAAATAATGGAACATTGAAGCAACAATTAGAAATTTTACAAACCTACTTAACTGACAAATAATCCAGTATCCATGGCCCTGACTTTCTACTTCAGAAAGCTAAACACTTTCATCACACGTATGGTTAAATTCACCATATGTAAAGTTTTCTTACAAAACATGAATGCTGAAAATAAATAACAAAAAGTTTTTTTAAAACAAAGGCCTGTAAGCACTGCTATTATAGGAAATGCTCAATTAGATCAAGACAAATGCATTCTCAATTTTTTCTAGAAAACTTCTCCAGGGGACTCCTCCCTAAGATGTTATTTCAACATGACCTCAATTAGTAAATCCTCTGGAGACAAGACTCTTTTTAATAAGTCAGCCTAAGACAAAAGGGATATGAGGAATTCTAGTTTCCTTTGAGCTGCAATGGCAGCCAATAGGAAAGAGGAACGAGGGGTGCTGGTTCAAGTAAAAATCTCTCACAGGACTGTCTGACTGTTAGCCCAGGGCTCAAAAGGTCCAATCAACACCACCAGGCAGAGGAGGGAAAAGGAATCAGGTTGAGAAGGCCTGCAGAAGTAGTTGAAAGGACTGGTCTTCTAGAGAGTAAATTTGTGATCAAGTGTAGAACACACACCAATTCTAGAACACAATAGTTGTGCCTCCAGACGTGAACCTCTGAAATGGAAACAAATTATTGGAGTGCACCCTATTTGTTGGAAGAGGAATTACTTCATTTGAAATCACAGAATTCTAGAGCCGGCAGGGATCTGTGGGTCACCTGTGCATCCTTCCACCAAATGCAAGAAGGCTTCATGTAGCATTCTTGTTAGGTAGACAATGACCTAGTCTCTTTGGGAAAACTCACCATTAGGAGGAGCTAAAAATTCAGTTGTTGGACCATCTCTTTAGGCCTTGCTTGAATGTTAGTGTGCCATTTCTGTCTAGGCCTTCTTGATCATCAATGACGTTGGCCTGCCTACTTACACTTCAAATCTGACCCACTCCATCAGATCCAGATTTTGACTTTGTCCAGTCTTTGACTGAACTCCCAGTGTCCACTCACAGGTTCGACATTCTAAAGGAAGTTATGACCCTGATGTATTACTATCTCAGGCCAGTTCCCAGCTATAGCTCCCCTGGTCTGTCCTCATCTATGAAAAAGCACTAACACCACTCCCAAGTCTGCCCAAGTTTGCTGCTCAGTCTCAACAATCCTATGATCACTGGTAACCTTAACACTGAAGGAATCCATCCTGGTCTTTCCAGTCCAACAATCTTCTCCGATCCATATATCTATACTGGCCTTTGGCTAGCTGTTATTAACATTTTACCAGGGCCCAAGACCATCTGGGATTCTGATAAAAACTACAGATCTCTGCTGCAAAAGGCCTGCTTGCATATATAATATTGTACATATTTCAAAGAGTTCCTCATGAATCCCAAGTTAAGAAAATCTATAACAGGCGCTCCTATATTTAAAAAATTAAATACAGATTCCACATACATTCTACAAACACAGGCACACACAAACACACAAATTTTGTTTCTTTATGTCTAGAGTAATACCTAAAGATGTGCTTCTTTCATTGTTGTTCTTGTTCTTGTTAATTATTTAAGTCCCCAGGAGAGTCTAGTGATCAACTTTGAGAGCCAATGCTCCATAGGATTTAAAGCACTGGTCTCCAAAAGGTGACTACTCAAGGCAATTATCTGGAGTGCATGGAAAAATATTAAAACTTTATATTTATTTTTATCTAATCCTTGTTTGTTGTCAATACTTCCATTTGTTTTATAATTTACATAATATATTAGTACAGTCATACATGTATATTTTTCATAGGTAAATAAAAATACGTGTACTTTATGTGCTTTAAAAAATTCTACTAATTGAAAGTGTAGACACTACTCCTTTAGGGCAATGACAGTTATAAACACTATCTTTGAGATACCATCAAGAACAAGTTAAGTTATAGGAGTTAACTGCAATGGTCTACGCTGGCAAGGCCTAATACCTCCCGCCAAAACCACGCTGTAATTGCATACTTCAGTATCACATTTCTCACCCCATACTCCAATAGTTCAAGCACTTTACACACCTTTCATAAAATACAGCAAGCCATTAAATCAACACTTGTAATTTGGGGAGCAGTACTGGTTTACAATCATACTGCTATAAAACGGTGTAAGAAGTAAAGTGTTATCAAGATATGGCACACACTGAGGACACTTTATAAACATGTGTACAGTACATTTCAGCACTTCACAAATCAGAAAAGTTCCAGTATGGTATAAGGCAGACACTCTAGATCCGTGCTGTCCAATATGGTTCCCACCAGCCACGTGTGCTACTGAGCACATGAAATGTGGCTACTGCCACATATTTAAATGATACTTTGGGTATATAGGGTTAAATAAATTATTAAAATTAATTTCACCTGTTCATTTTTACTTCATTAATGTGGCTACTAGAAAATTTTAAATTACATACATGCTTCCATTATATTTCTACTGGATAGTGTTGGTCTAGATAACAATTAAAACTGGGAATAATCTTCCAATCAGACACTATACCTTATGGATAACTTCATCCTCACTCTACCAACACCCCAGCCCCACCCTCACCATGAATATGTTCAAAGTAATACAAATTATTTACAATATAAAATTTTTACATGGTCTTAAGACATCAGTTCCACAAGAATGTATACTTTTTCTTCTGATTGGCAAAAGTGAGCAAACATGGTAGGCTAGGAGGACTGATGTACTCATATACTCTAATGCCAAACTGTGAAGTTAAAAAAGACAGAGTGACATAACATTCTAAAAAACCAAATTTATTCACTACTGTCAGCTAGATAAACACAGGGTCCATTTAGAGTTTTATAATACTTTAAAAATTGGGTTTCACCCACGAAATATAATTTTTTATTTTAATATAGAACTTACCTCGTATCAATATTGCTGGATCGACATTTTCACTTCTCCTCTTGAAACCATCATTTCTTTTAAGAGAACAAAGGTGCTACATTAATATGTCCTCTAGCCTTTTCCTTTTTAAAAGAGCTATGGCAGATACAGCAGATTTATTCTCAACACTCATGCAACCCCATTGTAATATGTCTTACAACACAATAGTGGCTAGAAAGCTGAAGAGTACTTTTGCTAGACTCCCTTGCAACTTGAGATCTGCACGTGCCCTAGCTTTCCCAAGCAGGAACACTTCTAGGAGACCAGGAGAAAGGAAACAAGGAGAGACAGCAAGCAAGCACAGGCAGATCAGCCCATCCAGCAACAATGGCAGGCAAGATGATGATTCTTCTGGGGCCAGTGTCAAAAGCCAAGACTCTTCATTCAGCAGGTTCCAAACTTGAGCAAGGTAGCAAGGTTCTGAGACCAGAGATGGCTGTGGCTCCCTTAGTTGAAAAAGGTGGTTCCAGGAGTCATTCCTAGAAGCTCAGCCTAAAGTCTATTCCTTCTGCTCCCTCAAAGATCCTGTAATCTATTACAACTTAATAAATCCCTTTCTACTTAAATCAGACGTAATGATTCTGCTGTCTGCCACTAAGAGCCCTTTCCAATATATGGGCCAAGCAAACAGAACATATGAAATAAATTTTCAAATACAATATCAAAACTCAGCTTTAAAATATAGGCCTATGGTTGTATGACAATGTAAACATACTTAATGCCACTGAACTATACACTTAAAAATGGTTAAAATGGTAAATTTTATGTTAAAATATATTTTATCACAGTAAAAACATATGATTTTCATAAACACACACACAAAAAAAACCTATATTTAGGCTTAGGAATCAAGAACTCTTAGATAAATTTGGTTTTGTTAACTTATTCCTTTTCCCATAGTATCAAGCAAGTAAGTCACTTAGCTCTTGGTCCCTGAGGAAAAAGTAGAAGAAATCTCAACATATATTAGGGATAAAACAGACACTAAAATTCTGTAATCAGGGACCAGCCCCATGACCTAGTGGTTAAATTCAACATGCTTCACTTTGGCGACCCAGGTTCGGTTCCCAGGTGCAGACCTACATCACTTGTCAGCAGCCATGCTGTGGCAGTGACCCATATACAAAATACAGGAAGACTGGCACAGATGTTAGCTCAAATCTTCCTCAGCAAAAAAAAAAAAAAAAAAAAATGGTAATGGGTGAAGTGGCAGGAGGAACAAGGTAGTATTTGTGGCAAAAATTACTACGTGACTACTAAAGCCAAGTGCTTTACATATATCCTCATTTAATCCCCACAATAACAACACTCACCCAACCCCATTCACAATACTTCAAGGTGGGTGTTATAATCCTTTTATTACTGATAAGAAAATGAAGGAAGAAAAGCTAAGCAACTTGCCCAAGGTGCATAGCTAGTGACTGTTAGAGTAATGACAGATCAAGATCTGTCTGACTCCAAAGCCCTGGCTCTTTCTACACCACATTTCTCTTACTGACTGCCACAGCCACAGTGCTCAGCAGGCAAGGGCTAATTAAATTATCCACCGTGATGGAATCATCACAGAGCCAGGAAAGCAATTCCTGAAAAGTGTCACCTAGACCATTAATATAGTATGCCCTGTAGAGTCAAGTGTGATGTTCAAATACAGAAATAACTAGATGATGATGATTATAATGATAATAGCATCCAGCTACCATTTACTGAGTGCCTATTATGTTTAAAGTGCTGCATATACATTACTTCATTTAATCCCCAGAACATCCCAGTAAGAAATGCACAGTAGGTGTTACCTTCATTTTACAACAAAAGAAAATGAGATGCAGAGAGATTAAAAACTCTGCCAAAGATTACACCGCAAGTCAAGTTCAGAGCCAGAATTTGAACCCAAGTCTCCATGATGCCCAAGCATGTGTGTGGGAACCACAGTTGTATTTCCTTTTATCCTCTGAAGAGCCAAACATGGGCCTTACACAAGTAAACATTCAATAAATCAGTGATTTTACTTTGAAATTAGGGACACCAGATGCACACCAAGAGGTTACATAAATTCAGCAGTCTAGTGCTGACATGAGTGAAAAGACGTGAAGGAAGAAATGATAACGACGAGTCCCTCCCTGAAGGTCAATGTATGTTTGCCAGTAACAGTTAAAGGATCAGACCTCCCCTTTCCTCACATTCTTCCAGTCTAGCCCACCCTTCACTTCACCTCCCCACCACAAGGAAAAGAGCTATAAGACAAGTAGTAAGACTTGCTCCATTACCACTAGCATACTGCTAGAAATTATACACACTACATTGTCCTAAGAGAACTGGATGAAAGCAAGGAAGTCACCTGCAAGGTATCTGACCCAGCAGGGGTCAGGGGTCTGAGGCGGGGCCTGAGAACTTGCAAATCTAACCAGCTCCCAGGTGATACTGCCACCAGACCACACTTTGAATTATCATCATCCTAAAACTTCTTTTTGTCCACCAACTTCAGCCACCAGAGAGTAACTAATGACCATTAGTAAGATGGTGTTTATCTCCTCTGGTACAGCATGACTTTATAATGCAGATATAATTAACAAGTTGGAAAACAGCCAAAGGGTTGGCAGGGTGGAAGCTAGAATGGAAGCCACACAGTCTACATCCAGACAATCAGTGGGTCCTCAATGAATCCAGTAGACTTTTAAAACTATCAATGACACGTTAAGTTATGAGGTGGGGTGTGGGGTTAGAGGGAAGGGAATAAAATTTCAATAAAGGGAATAAAATTATAAATTATATAACTAACGTGTGGAAACTCAGAACAAAGAGAAAATGTTGCCCTAGCCTGGTACAAAACTTTAACTTTTAGTCCTATAAAAAAATAGGACTTTTAGTAAAATAACGTTAACAAATATTTCCCAAATAAACATTACGACTCCTGGCAGCATAAAAAGTTAACAGCAATAGGAATTCAGTATATTCCCAGATGATAATAATGAGCTTCAAAAGGTCAAGAAAACCCAAGACAGTACATACAATGATGGAGTCACTGTTCTCTTTTATTTACAAACAGAAAAAGAAACTTATTTATTTACTATCATTATGACAGACCCACCCATATATGGAAATAGCAGCTTGTGTAGTTAACTCAAACTACGGTCCAAAACCACATGTGCTGGACTACATGGAAAATCCAGTCTCATAAAGCAAAAACACCACCATTTAAAATTACATGCTAGCAAAATTAACAGCTTATAGAGCATAGCCTTCCACTAAACAAAAGGCAGTACATGATTTTGTTTTTGTTTGCTTTAATCCAATTGACATCAGGACTCTTAAAGTCGACCAAGATACCAGATCAAAAATAAATAAAAACCAAAAAAGCAACTATAAAGAAAAAGAAACTGGTATAGTCAAACTGACACAGTGGAAAAAATGGGAAATAATCTACATGTCCATCAACAGCACAAAAGATAAATAGGGGTATAATCGTACACTGAATATAAAATCAATGAACTACAGCAGTAGTTATGGGCTGAATCGTGTCCCCCTAAAATTCAATCTTGAAGTCCTAACTCCCAGTACCTCAGAACGTGACTGTATTTGGAGATATGGCCTTTTCAAGGTGATTAAATGAAAAGAGGTCAAACTTATAAGACTAGTGTCCTTATAAGAAGAGGGACTTAGGACACAGAGGGACACGGGACACGGGAGATGTGCACCACATACCATGTGAGGACAAAGCATATAAGGTGACCAGCAAGAAGGTGGCTATCTGCAAGCCAAGGAGAGAGACCTCAGAAGAAAGCAAATCTGCCAACACCTTGATCTTGGATTTCCAGGCGCCAGAGCTGTGAGAAAACAAATTTCTGTTGTTTAAGCCACCCACTCTATGGCATTTTGTTATAGCAGCCTTGGAAAGCTAACACAAATGGTCTCAAATTGAAACATTCATAAGAATCACCTGGAAAGCTTGTTAAAACACAGATTGCTGGGCCCCACTCTCAGAGTTTCTGTTGAGTAGGTCTGGAATGAGGCCTGAAACAGCTAGCTTCATGGAATGGGTGCATGAACATGCTTACAAGGCCCACTCTTGGTTTAATGCTCTGCTGTTGGCATCTTGAAATTATTAACAGTTTTTTAACATGGGGCCCAGCATTTTCGTCTGGCTCTGGGCTGCACAAATATATCTGGTCCTGGCCTGAGAATCAGTATTTCTAACAAGTTCCCAAGTGATGCTGAGGTTGCTGGCCAGGGACCACATTCTGAGAGTCTATGAACTACAGCAATATCTATTAACCTAGATAAATCTAAAAATATAATATTGGGCAAAAAAGAGCATGTTGTAGAAGGACAAGTATAGGTATCATTTATATACGGTTTTTGTTATACATATGTATTAAATAAAAGCATAAAAACAGGCATGGCAATGTAAACACCCAATTCAGAACACCTGCTACCTCTGAGGCTGGGGAAAGAAGAATGGAACTAGGGATCAGCACCATAAAGAGCTTCACCTTTTCTATCAAGTTCTATTTCTTGAAGAAATAAAAAATTGAAGTAAACATGGCAAAAAGGTTCAGGTTTTACAGAGCTGGGAGAGGGTTACAGTGTGCTGCTCTCTATAATTTGTTGTACTTTTCTGTAAATTTAAAACACTTGAATAAAATTTTAAAAGAGAAAGAAAAGAACCTTAACTTTTATATAATCTGAGTAGCTTTAGTATCACCCACAATCTAGTAAAATACTCCATTCAGAATTAGAAAATTTGCCAGTTGGAAAAACAATTCTACTTATAAAAAAAAATCCCTTCACAATAACCAAGATATAAAGTTATTTGAAGTTTGACAATTATAATTTAAAAGATTAAGTGGATATAAATCCACTTTAAATGAACAACACACTCTAAAAATAACTAGGATATTATGTAAATT
This sequence comes from Tapirus indicus, assembly GCA_031878705.1. NCBI lineage: Eukaryota > Metazoa > Chordata > Mammalia > Perissodactyla > Tapiridae > Tapirus > Tapirus indicus. The sequence goes on from CM062926.1 coordinate 60,302,725, forward strand.
AAGAACACTAAAAATGAGAACTACTGGTACCATTGGAAATAATAATAACTGTAGCATTCAGGTTAGTTTGACTCTACTATGTCTTTTGCACAAAATGACAAAAATAAATTTTAAGCTGTTTAGAGTAACACAAATAAAGTATAACGGGTAGTGAAATTTCTCCAAACCTAGAGATATATCTCTAACATATAGAAAATCTATGCAAATTAAAATGAAAGGAATAAAAATAAATACTAAATATTAGAAAGAAAATTTCAATCTAACAAATATAGAATAAACGCAAATTTTATGTATTATACCTTTTAACTATCAAATTAGCCAACTTTGTATAAAAAATGAATAATCAAATTAGCCAACTTTGTATAAAAAATGAATAATCAGTGCTGCTATTCTCATCTCATCCCCTTTAGTGGGGATATAAAATAGTGAAACTTTCTGGAAAGCAATTTTAACACATAAATCAAGGACCTTAAAAATACTCATATCCTGGGGGCTGGCCCGGTGGCGCAGCGGTTTAGTCCGCGCTTGGCAGCCCGGGGTTCGCAGGTACGGATCCCGGGCGCCCGCCAACGCACTGCTTGTCAGCCATGCTGTGCCGGCATCGCATATAAAGTAGAGGAAGATGGGCACGGATGTTAGCCCAGGGCCAGTCTTCCTCAGCAAAAAGAGGAGGATTAGCAATGGATGTTAGCTCGGGGCTGGTCTTCCTCACAAAAAAAAAAAAAATACTCATATCCTTTGATCCAGTAATTTTCATTGTAGGAATATGTCCTATGGAAAAAAATCAAAATAACGACAACAAACATTCATACACAAATATATTCATTACATCATTATATATTACAGAAAAGTTACAGATAAACTAAATAAATATGATATATACATATGATAGATGCAATTTTAATGATACATGAGAAATGATTATAAAATTAAATGAAAAAGGGAAATTATAAAGTTACACACACTGTCATCTTAACAATAGAAAACTAAAATTTCAAAGAAAATAAATGAAAGGAAATATGCCGAAATATTAACAATCTGCCTCTGGATAATGGGACCATGGGTGATTTGTTTCCTCAGATTCTTTTCTATAACATATATGTATTACTTTTACAATTAGAAAAATAAAAATAGAAAAAAATAGCACTTTTCACTAATTATAAAACATTTCAAAATAAGGTATTAGGACATTTAATAAAGCACCTTAACTAAGAGTTAATTATTTTAATAAATCTTTGAAACATTCAGTTCAGTAAAAAGTTGATTGTAGCTGAGAAGAGATCATGTACCTTTCTTTCAGAATTCCTTCATAGTTTTTCTTCTAATCTAATTCCTTTCAGTCACAGGCACTTACATTTGTTCTAGCTTCAAAGTACATATCTTAAATTGGTTTTCTAATCTATCATTCTGGATCACAATCAATTTAATTTCCTAAATCATACATTTTCATCAACCGCCTAATGATCATAGCTGAGACCCCAGGACCTCCCAGTCACTGAGCCGTCCCTTTACCTATAATATTTCTATTTTACAAACCAGCTCTCTAAGGAAAGCATCATCACCTTGGCGTTGTAGACGTGTGAACTCAGAGAAGCTAAGTTAACTGTCCCAATGCTACACAGCTAGAAAGTGGCAGAACTGGGATCTGAATCCTGGTCACTCAACCACAATACAGCACAGCACTTTTCAATAAAGCTGGCATAACATAAAATCCTAGTTTTTGCAATTTTAACCCTGCCTCCTAATCTTCTACTTTCTACACTTAACTACTGAACACTGTCCTCACACACCTGAATCACTTAGTCTGAGGCCAGAGGTAAGAGAATACAGGTAACCAGGTAAAGTATTGTGGAAGACTATATTTTCCAAAAATGGCTACAGCAATATTTCCAGTCCCACATGCCCTTCCAGGAACTTGTCACTCCCTCACCAGAGACAGAGACAATTTCCCCTTCAGCTTAAATTGAGCAGGGCTTTGTATCAAGGTACAAAACGCCTCAGAAATAATACCGTGTGACTTTCAAAGGTAAGCTATAAAAGGCAATAAAGATTCTCTCTCTCTGTGTCTCTCTCTCTCTTCCAGTTTTCCTCTCCCACTCTACTTCCTCTCGCTCCTTTCCTCTCATCCCTCTTTCTCCCTCTCTCCCTCACTCCTCTCCCTCTCACCCTCACAACCCAGCCACCATACTGTGAGGAAGCCCAGGCAACATGAACAGGCCACATGTAGGTGTTTTGACCAAGACCTCCACTTGTTATCTCAGCTGACAGCCAGCATCAAGCAGCAGACCTGTGCCTGAGCAAGCCTTCAGATGATTCTAGCCCTCCCCTTCAAGCCACACAGCTGACACAAGTGTAGCAAAGAGGAACTATGCCAAATGAACCCTTCCAAATCACAGACTCCTGAGCAAAATAAGTGTTTTAAGCCACTAAGTTTTACAGAGGTTTGTAAAGTAGCAAGAGATCACCAAAACAGATGTTTGGGGCTGTATTCACAGCAAGTTAAAGAGCCTAGTGATTATTCCATGCAAACTCATATGACAACTTTCTGCAATTATCCTCTTTTTGAATTAGCTGAACCACAGCCCATAGCTCCTTTGATTTCGGGTTGATCTCTGGAGACCTGAGCCTTCAGGACTGCTTGATTCTAAAGTATCACCCTAAAGGTTAGTGCCACATCTTTTCAGAGGGAAGTTCTAAGCAAGAATGCCAACTCCCTTCTAAAAGATAAAGTCATGGCATCCATGTTTTAGCTTATATTACAAAAGACACTTTTAGAAAGTTATCATCAATTACCAATACTCCTTAGAGTACAGTATTTCCACAAAATATTTTAATGGATAGAGAACACAGGGTAAAATTGTAGAAAAAAGAAAAACACAAATTTGAGTGGAGAGGGAAAAAAGAATAACAAAACACTGCATTTCTGATGCAGACATTCTGTACTTTGCAGATGTGTCTACCAATTTAGGCCAGTGTACTGTTTGTTGACTGCTTTGACTTTAACTTATTTCTTTATATGGCTTCAGATGCAATTTCTAATCAACTGAGAAGAAAGAAGTAAAAAATTCTCCTTTTTCATGTAAATATAACATACTTTTCCCAGCAAAAAAACATTTCAATGATGAAGTTTGCATGAAGGCAACTAAATGCAAATAGAATACTGAAATCAGTATACTTTACAGTTTTGGGGAAAGAATTTTAGGATAGTAGTGGCAAATGTCACATTAAAAGTTAACCCTTGGGGCCGCCCAGTGGCGCAGCGGTTTAGTCCGCGCTTGGCAGCCTGGGGTTCGCGAGTTCGGATCCCGGGCGCCCACCGACACACTGCTTGTCAGCCACACTGTGGCGGCGTCCCATATAAAGTGGAGGAAGATGAGCACGGATGTTAGCCCAGGGCCAGTCTTCCTCAGCAAAAAAAAGGGGAGGATTGGCAACGGATGTTAGCTCAGGGCTGGTCTTCCCCACAAAAAAAAAAAACAAAAAAAGTTAACCCAAGTTCGTTATTTGCAGAGATTAATGATCAAATGATATGACCGTAATATGTTCTTTGATGGTAATAAACATCGGCTAATAATCAAATAGAAATTCCATGAAGATGAACAACAACAACAAAAAAACAGCTTTTGTGTTTTAGGCAGTTTTCATTAGTACAAGACTCTTCTGATAGTATAACGAAGAACAAACCTTTGCTTCCAACTAAACCTACATCTCTCATAGCTCTACCCTCCCAATAATGTCTTATTCAGAGTCACACAGTATAGGAAACACTATTGTCATCATCACTGGAAAAGTAAAATTCCAATCTTCTCCTTGATTAATGTTTTGAATATATGGTATATGCACATCAGGTGAGTTCCTAAAATATCTGTCATATATTATGGATACAGAGTTCACTGCCAAAACAATTTATATCCAATCCTTTGATGGAAATAATATTATTCAAATACATAAACCTCAGATTAAAAAAAGGAAAATGAAAACAAAAGTTAATCTGTTATCCCTCCATCTTTTGAGGAAAAAAAACTGTACAAAAGAAACTACAATCTGTCTACAAAACTATAAAGAATAATCAAAACCAACATGAAGGCTTAAAGATATTTTTACTTTTTATTTTTTTTAATTATTTTATTGAGGTCATATTAGTTTGCAACATTGTGTAAATTTCAGGTATATTATTACATTTCAGCTTCTACATAAACTGCATCGTGTTCACCACCAATAGTCTAGTTTTTATCCGTCACCATACATATGTGCCCCTTTACCCCTTTTGCCCTCCCCCAAACCCTTCCCCTCTGGAAATCACTAATCTGTTCTCCTTATCCATGCATTTGTTTATCTTCCACATATGAGTGAAATCATATGGTGTTTGTCTTTCTGTGTCTGGCTTATTTCGCTTAGCATAATACCCTCAAGGTCCACCCATGTTGTCACAAATGGCACAGTTTTGTCTTTTTTTACAGCTGAGTGTTATTCCACTGTGTATATACATATATATATATATCTTCTTTATCCAGTCATCCATTGAAGATCACTTGGGTACTCTTTAAAATAAACTTTAAGATGATTCTATCCTTTACAGACCATATCTGTTGGTAAAACACTATGGAGGAAAGTTTTTAAGGGCTGGTTTGATTTAATGTGAACTAAACAGTTGAAAATACTCAAAACACATTGGTTACTGAAGCATGTTTTCAAGACTGATTGGGTAAATTATTCAAACCGAAAGAAGGAAGTGACAAGGGAGAGCTGGTTAAAGAATTTGCAACAATTCCTACTATGAGAAATTTTTGCATTAAAAAAGAGGCCATCCATGGCCTACAGACCTCTTTTGTTTTCATTTGAATGGGAATACCCTTAGAATTGGCTACAGATCCCACCATACCCTACTGTATATTCCCTGGATATTTCAATGCTCCTTAAAGAATTTGAGTTAATGAAACCTACTTTACACACTAAGACTGGGGAAGAGACCATCTGTTTTATACATTACTGTATCCCAAGCCCCTGGTAGTACATACATTCAGAATATGTTTGTTGAATGAATCAGAAGGAGAAACAAAGGTAGGGAGGGAACAAAAGAAGGAGGAAGATAGGGAACAGATGACTTGCTGCAAATTTAAATAAAAGAAGGTTCAGGAGTCTTGATGTCAAGATGGCGGTGCAAGTGAACTCTGAACTCACCTCCTCCTATGGACACAAACAGCTACTCTTGGAACAATTACCCCTGAGAGAGAACTGAAAACTGGATAAAAAGAACCCCTGAAAAAGGGACAGTGCTGACTGAGGTGAAAGAGGCAGAAATTCCTTTCTACAGAGAAAAAAAGCCACCTTCCCAAGTTGTGGGGTTTCACGGTCGGCCAGGAACAATCCTAAGGTACACAGCCCTCCCTGGAGAAGTGGGCATCTGAGCAGGGGGAGCATTACCACTTTAAGCAGCTTTTGGACTCAGTACAGCTGAAATGAGTCTCACAATATTTGACTTTGCAGGCTACTAACAATAACAGGGAATACCACCAGAAAAGCTATCAGACATGAGGGGAAAAAGCCTGCTCTTAAAGGGCCCATGCACAAATTCACCCATTTCAGAAAGCAACCTAAAATCACCAGAAAGAAAGGTGCACAGTCCTTTGGTGAAGAGACTCACTTGATAGGCTCTCGGTGTATCTTGGTGACAGGTGAGACCTCTCCAGGTAGTGAGACATTGGCGTCAGCCATTCTTGTAACCTAGTACAGGCATGCTGACACAGACACTGGCAGATGCCGTTGGAGTTCTTCCCCTGGCCTGTTAGCCAAGGGTCTGCCTAACCCACTAGAGCACAGATTTAATCCAGCTCAGGCAGGCCAGGCAGCCCACCCTAGGGACTGGCCCCACCCAACAGCAAGCCCTTGGGCAACATGTGGGCCAGCACAGGTGGGGTGCCTGGATCCTCTGCAGCCAGGCGAATGGGTCCACCTCTGCAGAGCAAGACATGCGCAGGGAATGGGTAGAGTGTGTGGGGAGTTGGTGGAGTGTGTGGGGCCTCTGCAGTGGGGTGACTGAGTCCGCTTCAGGGGATTGGGGCACACGCACAGGGCAGGACTGTGCTGACCGTGAGTGAAGCCCTTTGGTCAGTGGGGCTTGTCAGCTGGAGAAGACTTGTGCTTCTCAAACAGCCACATAAGGGATCGGCCCCACTTCCAAAAGCCTGAAACAACTAGGTACTCCCACACCTGGGGCCGGCCCCACTCAGCTGCAATCCTGAGAGAGCTGACAATAGCCTTGCAGGCTAGAGGCCTACAGCAATTGTAAGTCCCTGAGCCTAGCAACCAGCCACACGCTGAAGGCCTACTCAATTAACAGAAAAACTGCAACAGGAATGTGCTATTAGACCTTGCAGCCAAACGTGCAGGGGTTCTCCATGCCCAATAAAGTGACTGAAGGGTCCACACCAACCACACACAGCAGAACATTACAACCAGCTGGCCAGGGGGACAGCCTAGCCTGCCTAGCAACCCTGCCACAACAGACGGACACATGTAGCCCACACAGGGGTCACTCCTGGAACATTTGGAACTGGTGACCAGAGGGAAGCACACTGCAGGGCCTCATAAGGCATCTCTTACATAAGGCCACCTCTCCAGGATCAGGAGACGTAGCTGACCTACCTAATACATAGATATAAGCACAGAGAAAGAGGCAAAATGAGGAGACAAAGGAATACATTCCAAGTAAGGCAATAGGACAAAACTCTTACATAAGGCATCTCTTACATAAGGCCACCTCTCCAGGATCAGGAGACGTAGCTGACCTACCTAATACATAGATATAAGCACAGAGAAAGAGGCAAAATGAGGAGACAAAGGAATACATTCCAAGTAAGGCAATAGGACAAAACCCTAGAAAAAGAATTAAATAAAACAGAAATAAACAATCTACCTGACAAAGAGTTCAAACAAAAAGTCATAAGGATGCTCACTCATCTTGGGAGAAGAATGGATGAACTCAGTGAGACCTTCAACAAAGAACTGTAAAATATATAAAAGAACCAATCAGAAAGGAAGACTACAATACTGGAAATGAAAAATTCACTACAGGGACTAAATAGCAGAGTAGATGATACAGAAGAACGGATCAGCGAGCTGGACAAGAGACTAGAGGAAATCACCTAAGCTGAACAGATAAGTGAAAAAGAATTAAAAAGAACGAGAACAGTCTAAGGGACCTCTGGGACAACATCAAGTGCACTAACATCCATTTTATAGGTGTCCCAGAAGAAGAAGAGAGAGACAAAGGGGCAGAGAATCTATTTGAAGAAATAATAGCTGAAAACTTTCCTAACCTAAGGAAAGAAACAGACATCCAGGTACAGGAAGCACAGAGAGCACCAAACAAGATAAACTCAAAGAGGCCCACACCAAGAGACATTATAATTAAAATGTCAAAAATTAAAAATAGAGAATCCTAAAAGCCGCAATAGAAAGGCAACAAGTTTCACAGAAAGGAAACCACATAAGGCTATCAGTTGACTTCTCAGCAGAAACCTTACAGGCTAGAAGGGTGGGGCATGATATATTTAAAGTGCTGAAAGGAAAAAAACCTATAGCCAAGAATACTCTACCCAGTGAGGTTATCATTCAGAGAGGAAGGATAGATAAAGAATTTCCCAGACAAGCAAATATTAGAGTTTATCACCAAGAAACCAGTCTTACAAGAAATGCTAAAGGGACTTATTTAAGTGGAAAAGAGAACACCACAAATAGGAATAAGAAAATTATCACAAAAAAAAGGCAATAAAATCACTGGTAAAGGCAAAAATGCAGTAAAGGTAGCCGATCAACCACCTCTGAAGATAATATGAAGGTCAAAAGACAAAACTCCTGAAATCACCTATTTCCATTATAAGAGGGTAACAGATGCACACAAAAAAAGAGGTTAGACATGACATCAAAAACATAAAACGTGGGAGGAGGGGAATAAAAGAGACCTTTCAGAAAGCGGTCAAGCTAAAGAGACTATCAACTTAATATAGATTGCTATACACATAGGTTATTACACATGAACCTCATGGTAATCACAAACCAGAAACCTATAATAAATACACAAAAAATTAAGAGAAAGGAAGCCAAACATAATACTAAAGAAAGCCTTCAAACCACAAGGGAAGAGAGCAAGAGAAGAAGAAAGGAACAGAGGAAAACTACTAAAACACCCAGAAAAAAAGCAACAAAATGGCAATAAGTACATACTTATCAATAGCTACTTTAAATGTCAACAGAATAAAAGCTCCAATCAAAAGGCATAGGGTGGCTGAATGGATAAAAAAACAATACCCATATGAATGCTGCGTACAAGAGAAACACTTCAGACCTAAAGACACTCACAAACTGAAAGTGAAGGGATGGAAGAAGATACTCCATGCAAATGGCAATGAAAAGAAAGATGGGGTAGCAATACTTACATCAGACAAAATAGACTTTAAAACAAAAACTGTAATAAGAGACAAAGAAGGGCACTACTTAATGAAAAAGGGAACACTCCAACAAGAGGATGTAACACTTCTAAGTATCTATGCACCAAACATAGGAGCACCTAAATATATAAAGCAATTATTAACAGACATAAAAGGAGAAATGGACAGTAACACAATAATAGTAGGGGACTTTAACACTCCACCTGCACCAATGGATAGATCATCCAAACAGAGGATCAATAAGGAAATATTGGCCTTAAACAACACATTAGACCACACGGACTTAGTAGATAAATACAAAAATTAGTAGATTTTCATCCAAAAATCTCAGAAAACACATTCTTTTCACATGGAACATTCTCCCGGATTGATCACATATTAGGCCACAAAACAAGTCTCAATAAATTTAAGAAGAGTGAAATAATACCAAGCATCTTTTCTGATGGCGAAGGTATGAAACTAGAAATCAACTATAGGAAGAAAATCAGAAAAGCCACAAATATGTGGACATTAAACAAAACGCTACTGAACAATGACTGGGTCAATGAAGAAATCATAGGGGAAATAAAAAATACCTGGAGACAAATGAAAATGAAAATACAACATGCCAAAATTTATAGGATACAGCAAAAGCAGTTCTAAGAGGGAAGTTTATAGCAATACAGGCCTACCTCAACAAACAAGAAAAATCTCAGATAAACAATCTAACAGTGCACCTAAAGGAACTGGAAAAAGAAGAAAAAACAAAGCCCAAATCAGTAAAAGGAAGGAAATAATAAAAATCAGAGCAGAAATCAATGAAATACAGTCAAAAAAAATAGAAAAAAAAAAATCAATGAAACTAAGAGCTGGTTCTTTGAAAAAATAAACAAAATTGACTCACCTTTAGCTAGATTCACCAAGAAAAAAAGAGAGAAGGCTCAAATAAATAAAATCTGAAATGGAAGAGGAGAAATTACAACAGACACCTCAGAAATACAAAAGTTTGTAGGAGAACACTACAAAAGCAATATGCCAACAAATTGGATAATCTAGAAGAAACGGATAAATTCTTAGAATCATACAACCTTCCAAAACTAAATCAAGAAGAAATAGAGAATTTGTATAGACCAATCACCAGTAAGGAGATCAAAACAGTAATCAAAAATCTCCCAAAAAATGAAAGTCTAGGACCACATGGCTTCCCTGGTGAATTCTACCAAACATTCAAAGATGACTTAACACCTATCCTTCTCAAACTCTTCCAAAAAATTGAAGAGAGGAGAAGCTTCCTAATTCTTTCTACAAAGCCAACATTAAAAGCCACACAGGGACAACACAAAAAAAGAAAATTATGGGGCTGATCTAGTGACATAGAGGTTAAGTTCCCACACTCCGCTTCTGGCAGCCCAGGATTCGCAGGTTCAGATCCCAGGCACGGACTGACCCACTGCTTGTCAAGCCATGCTGTCACAGCGTCCCATATAAAAGTAGAGGAAAATGGCCATGCATGTTAGCCCAGGACCAATCTTCCTCAGCAAAAAGACGAGAATTGGCAACAGATGTTAGCTCAGGGCTAATCTTCCTCACACATAAAAAGGGAATTTACAAGCCAATACCACTCATGAACAGTGATGCAAAAATCGTCAATAAAATACTAGCAAAATGAATACAATACATTAAAAACATCATACACCATGATCAAGTTGGTTTATTCCAGGGAATCAGGAATGGCTCAACATCTGCAAATCAATCAACATGATACACCACATTAACAAAATGAAGAATAAAAATCACATGATCATCTCAATAGATGCAGAGAAAGCATTTGACAAGATACAGCATCCATTTATGAAAAAAAAAACTGAATAAAATGGATATAGAAGGAAAGGAGCTCAACAAATAAATGCCATATATGACAAACTGACAGCTAATATTCTCAATGGAGAAAAACTGAAAGCTATCTCTTAAGAACAAAAACCACACAAGGATGCCCACTTTCACCCCTCTTATTTAACATAGCATTGGAAGTCCTAGACAGAGCAATCATGCAAGAAAAAAAAATAAAAGGGATCCAAATTGGAAAGGAAGAAGGGAAACTGTCACTTTTTACAGATGACATCATTTTATATATAGAAAACCCTAAAGAATCCACCAAACAACTTGTAGAAATAATAACGTGAATACAGTAAAATTGCAGGATACAAAATCAACATACAAAAATCAGTTGCATTTCTATACACTAACAATGAAGTAGCAGACAGAGAAATTAAGAATACATCCCATTTGCAATTGCAACAAAAAGAATAAAATACCTAAGAATAAACTTAACCAAAGAGGTGAAAGATCTGTACACTGAAAACTATAACACATTGTTGAAAGAAATAGAAGACACAAAGAAATGGAAAGATATTCCATGCTCTTGGATTGGAAGAATTAACATAGTTAAAATGTCCATACTTCCTAAAGCAATCTATAGACTCAGTGCAATTCCTATCAAAGTTCCAACAACATTTTTCACAGAAATAGAACAAAGAACCCTAAAATTTATATGGAACAACAAAAGACCCCGAGTAGCTAAAGGAATCCTGAGAAAAACGAACAAAGCTGGAAGCATCACACTCCCTGATATCAAAATATACTACAAAGCTATAGTAACCAAAATAGCATGGTATTGGCACAAAAACAGAGATACAGATCAACAGAAGAGAATCAAGAGTCCAGAAATAAACCCATACATCTATGGACAGCTAATTTTCAACAAGGGAGCCAAGAACATACAATGGAAAAGGAAAGTCTCTTCAATAAATGGTGCTGGGAAAACTGGACAGCCACATGCAAAAGAATGAAAGTAGACCATTATCTTACACCATACACAAAAATTAACTCAAAATGAATTAAAGACTTGAATGTAAGACCTGAAACTTCTAGAAGAAAACATAGGCAGTACACTCTTTGACATCAGTGTTAGCAGCATATTTTCAAGTACCATGTCTGACTAGGCAAGGGAAACAACAGAAAAACTAAACAAATGGGACTGCATCAAACTAAAAAGCTTCTGCACAGCAAAGGAAACCATCAACAAAACGAAAAGACAACCTAACCACTGGGAGAAGGTATTTGCAAACCATATGTCTGATAAGGGGTTAATCTCCAAAATATATAAAGAACTCATACATCTCAACAACAAAAAAACTAACAACCCAATTTAAAAATGGACAAAAGACCTAAACAGACCTTCTCCAAAGAAGATATACAGATGGCCAACAGGCACATGAAAAGATGTTCAATATCGCTAACTATCCGGGAAATGCAAATCAAAACTACAATGAGATATCACCTCACATCCGTCAGAATGACTATAATTAACAAGATAGAAAACAAGTGTTAGAGAGGATGTGAAGAAAAGGGAACTCTCATACACTGCTGGTGGTAATGCAAACTGGTGCAACCGCTATGGAAAACAGTATGGAGATTCCTCAAGAAATTAAGAACAGAACTACCATATGATGCAGTTATTCCACTGCTGGGTATTTATCCAAAGATCATGAAAACACAAATGTGTAAAGATATATGCACCCCTATGTTCACTGCAGCCTTATTCACAATAGCCAAGACTTGGGGCAACCTAGGTGCCCATCAAGGAATGAATGGATAAAGAAGATGTGGTATATATACCTAATGGAATACTACTCAGCCATAAAAAACGATGAAATCCAGCCATTTGTGACAATATAGATGAACCGCGAGGATATTATGCTAAGCGAAATAAGTCAGAAGGAGAAAGTCAAATACCATATGATCTCACTCATAAGTAGAAGATAAAAGCAACAACAATCACATAGAGACAAAGACTGGATTGGTGGTTACCAGAAGGGAAGCAGGTAGGGAAGAGGGTGAACCGGGTCATTAGGCACATGTGTGTGGTGATGGATTATAATTAGTCTTTGAGTGCTGAACGTGATGTAATCTACACAGAAATCAAAATATAATGATGTACACCTACAATTTATATAACGTTATGGAAAAAAAAGAAGGTTCAAAGTGTACAAGAGAACATAACTTTTTTCCTAAGACAACAATTCTCAGGCAAATTTCTTGACCACTGGCAGGCCAGACCCTGGTACTATTTCCTCATGAAAACAATTTAGGAAATTCAAGCTCTAAGTGCTGTTGGAACCTCTAAATGTAGAATGTGAAGACGCATGCCTATCATAACAACTAAGAACAAAAAATATAGTAAAAGGAACAACAGAGAATTAAAATGGTACACTAGAAAATAGCTACTTAAAACAAAAGAGGGAAGTAATGGAGTAATAGAGAACAAAAAAAGAAATGACATATATAATGCAATTGGCAAAATGGTAGATGTATATCCTACATTATCAGTAATTACACTAAAAGTCAATGGATTAAACATGGCAACCAAAAGGCACACACTGGTAGAATGAATAAGAAAACATGATCTAACTACAGTCATGTGTTAGTGATGGAGATATACTCCAAGAAATGCGTCGTTAGGTGATTTCATCATTCTGCAAACTAAATAAAGTGTACTTACACAAACCTAAATGGTACAGTCTACTACATATCTAAGCTATGTGGTACTAATCTTATGGGACCACTGTTGTATATGCAGTCCGCCATTGACCGAAATGGCATTATGCAGTGTATGACTGTATGTGCTATACACAAAAGACATACTTTATTTTCAAAGATGCAATAAGTTGAAGTAAAAGAATGGGGAAAATATACCATAAAAACAATAACCAAAAAAGGTCTGGATTGACTATACTAATATCAGACAAAATAGACATTAAGAGAAAAATTATAACCCGAGACAAAGAAGGACATTTTATAGGGATAAAAAGGTCAAACTACCAGGAAGACATAACAATTATAAACATACATGCACAAAATAAGACCATACTAAACTACATGAAGCAAAAGCTGACAGAATTGAGGGAGAAATATATAATTCAACAATAATAGTAGGAGACTTCAGTACCTTACTTTCAATACCACTATTGAAAGAAACAACTAGGACAACTAAGCAGAAGATAAAAAAGGCAACAGAAGACTGGAACAACACTATAAACTAAACCTAACAGACATCAATAGAACTCTACACCCAACAACAGCAGAATAGACATTCTTCTCAAGCATATATAGAACATTCTTCAGGATAGACCATATGTTAGACTATAAAACAAGCCTCAGTAAATTTAAAAGGACTGAAATCATACAAAGTATGCTCTCCAACCACAATGAAATTAAATTAGAAATCAACAAGAGAAGGAAATTTCGGAAATTAATGAAGATGTGGAAATTAAACAATACACTTCTAAATAAGTAATAGGTCAAAGAAGAAATCAAAAAGGAAATTAGAAAATACTTTGAGTTGAATGAAAATGAAAACACAATATACCAAAACTTATGGGATACAGCTAGATAAGTGCTCACAGGGAAATTTATAGCTGTAAATACCTAAAATAAAAAAGCAGATATTAAACAAATAACCTTCATAAACTTGAGGAAGAAAAGCAAACTAAATCCAAGCAGAAGAAATGGAATAACAAAGATTAGAGCAGAAACTAAAGAGATAAAAGATAGAAAAACAGTAGAGGACATTAACAAGACCAAAAGTTGATTCTTTGAAAAGAATAAAATTAACAAACTTTTAGCTAAATGACCAAGAAAAAAAAAAAAGAGAAGAGGGGACATGACCATTGATCTAACAGAAATAAAAAGGATGTGAGGAAATACTATGAACCAATATATGCCAATAAATTTGACAATCTAGATAAAATCAACAAATCCAAGAAAGATACAAACTACCAAAAATCAAGAAGAAACAGAACATCTGAATCGACCTATAACAAGTAGAGATATTGAATTATTAATCAAAAAACTTCCCATCAATAAAAGCCCAGGGTACACCTTCAATAGTGAATTTCACCAAAGATTTAAAAGAATTAACACCAATCATTCACAAACTCCTCCAAAAAATAGAAGACAAAACACTTCCCAACTCATTTCTATGAGGCTATTATTACCTTGATACCAAAGCCAGACAAAAGACATCTCAAGAAATCTATTGACCAATATCCCTTATAAATATATAGAGGCAAAAATTCTCAACAAAATACTAGCAAGCCAAATCCAAAAACATATGAAAAGAGACATGATTAAGTGAGATTTATCCCAGTAATGCAAAATTTGTTCGATAATGGAATCAATCATTGGTTCAATCAATGGAATACACCATATTAACAGAATAAAGGACAAAAACCACACGATCATCTCAATGGACGAAAAAACAAAAAAGCATCTGACAAAATCCAACATGCTTTCACGATTAAAACACAAAACACTCAAGAAACAGAATAGAAGGGAATTTCCTCAACCTGATAAAAAGAACCCAGGAAAAATACACAGCTAGCAACATATATAATGGTAAAAGACTAAAAAGCTCTCCCCCTAAAATCAAGAATAAGATAAGAATGTCCACTCACCACTTCTATTCACTATCGTATCAGAAGTTCTAGTCAGGACAGTTAGGGAAGAAAAAGACACAAAAGGTATCCAGAACGGAAAAGGAAAAGCAAAACTATCTCTATTTGCCAATAACAAAATCTTACATATAGACATTTCTAAGGAATCCATTAAAAACTATTAGATCTAATATAAGTGAGTTCAGCAAGTTTGCAAGATATAAGATCAACATACAAAAGTCAATTGTATTTCTATACACTAGCAATGAATAATTCAAAAATGAAAATAAGAAAACAATTCCATTTAAAATAACAGCAAAAAGAATCAAATGCTTAGGAATAAATTTAACAAAAGAAGTAGAAATATTGCGCTTTGATAACTACAAAATGTTGTTGAAAGATATTAAAGAAATAAATAGGAAAAAAAGAAATAGACATCCTATGATCACGGATCAGAGGACTTAATATGGTTATCCCTAAAAATGAGCATCTTTTCATGATATCATTGACCATTTGTTTATCTTCTTCAGAGAAACATCTACTCAGATACTTTGCCCATTTTTCTAATTGGGTTGTCATTTTACTGTTGAATTGTAAGAGATTTTAATATATTGTGGATTCAAGTTCCTTATCAGAAATATGATTTGTAAATATTGTCTCCTACTCATTGGGGTTGTCTGTTCATCTTCTTGATAGTGTCCTTTGAACTATGAAAGTTTTACATTTTGATGAAGCCCAATTTACCTATTTTTTTCTTTTGTGATTTGTGCTTTTCATGTCATTCCTGCACAGTAAGTGTCATTCCTGGCTCCACTATACCAAGATGCTTCCATATTTCAGTTCGGTTGGAGCCCTAGTAAAAGAAGGTAAAATGGGAAGAGTAAATTTTTGAAGGTTAGATAGGGTAACAATGCATGCATTCTTAATTACCAGACGCAACAATTCTGCCACCTTAATCTCATATAGAAACTCTCCTTTTCACTCCTATCATTACCACCCCGAATTCAAGTTTCATATTACCACTTGCCTGAATCACTAAGATAACCTCCTGACTGGCCACCATACCTCTACAATATTACTCCCTAATCCAAGAAACCAACTGCTTTGATAACATTCCTAAAGTTTAGCCTGATTGTCTCATTTTTCCACTTAAAAGAAAGGAAGCGCGCAGATTCAAAAGAACACTTGGTTTGAATCCTAGCTCTGACAATTACTTATCACGAGACTTTGGGTAAGTCACTTAACTCCTCTGGGTCTCAGTTTTTCTCTTCTTTAAAATGAGGGTTGTAATACCTACTAAACAAGAGTTGTTATAAATAAATCAGAAGACACATTCAGGTCTGACACATAAGAGACGTTCTATGACCTTCAAGGGCTGTCCACTGCCTTACAAATAAGATCTACATACCCCCACAAGACAGTCAAACCCAATTTTTCTAGTCCAACAGTCAATTGCTCTCCCTCTGGTCCTATGTAGGACCCCTAGAGACGCTTCAGTGGGTGACTCTGGCTTTTTCGTGTTATGTGCTCAGCCTGAAATGTCCTTTTCCCAAATCTCCTCCTGCCAATTTTCTACCAGTTACTTAAGGTCCAGCTCAAGTATCACATCCTTTAAGGAATGCCTTATATGAAATAATCCTTTCTCTCTGGGTTTTATTTGTGCCTCATTTACACCATGTATTCCAATCAAATTCTTTATACACTAGTCTTTCTTCCTTATTAGAATGTAAACTCTTTGAGGGCTGGAACTATGTGTTTTACCCACTACACAGCTCAGTAACCCATACTAAAACAGAAGAATTAAGGAAAAATAATAGTGACACTTAGAATTCTGAGATTGATTTACAATACTATTTATAAAAATTATTCCAAATAATTTATGTAGCCATTTATCTATTTGCTCACCATAGAAATCAAAAAAAACAAAATATTCAATAAACTGGGACATGTCTAAAGGGAGATGTGATTTATTTAGATTATGTAATTGAAGCACAAACAAGAAATAAGACTTTTGTAAATCTGCTTTATGGAGAATAATATGATTTTAATAACAGTTAAATCCTATCAATTCAAAAGGATAAACCTTGTCATTTTATTTCATTTTTAAAGATAATTTACACAAATTATCAAATAATTCCATTTCTGAAACACTAAAACATAACAAATGATCATATGCATGAACAAAATGCAGCACAAAGTTACCTGTCAATGAAATTTCCAAGATATTTTACAAAATTTAATCAGAATTGATCATTTTTGCCAGACCAAAGTAAATATGTAATTCGTGAATAGTAGACAGGATAAGAAAACAAGCAAATCATACACAAAAGGAGTGATCACTCAACTACTGTATTCAAGCACAAAGTGATATTATGAATGAATAAAAAAGTGCATCACAGCTTTTTTGTCACACATCTATTCTAGAACCTAAGAAAAAAATCATAGAGACACATGTAGCATACAGATGCAAGCAAGTACAAAGTGAAAGAACGGCTGCAAAGATTAGAGAGAGTGAGAAGCATCTGCTTCCATTTATCTAGTATATACTGTAAATAGTACGTGCTTCCTTGGTTGGAAAAGCTCTAAGAGGAAATCGCACGGCTGCATTAATGTGCGTGCACATATACGTCCATGCTCTCATGTGGCTGTACTGAAGACACTGCATGAGTCTCAAAATTCAGGCAGGGCAAATCTGGATGAGTATCAAGATCAGCGTTAATAGTGCATTTTTGGCAAGGTTCTACAGATTGGAATGGATTTGAACTCAACACTCGGAAGTCTTCCCCGTGTTCACACAGCATGCATTTCAAACTGGACTAAGTGAGGACCCTAAAGCTGTCTGGAGAAAGAGAGCGTTTTTACTTTGGGTATGATATCATCTGTCTCTCCAGGTATTGAATCCCTGACCTCTGGGTATAACAATTAAACCAATTATTTCATATTTTAAGATATATAATTAATGCATATATACAAATATTGGATTTCTAAGCTGTAAAAAGAATACAAATATTTACTTTTCTATTTACGTGCAATAATAAAGATTATTTGCAGTTGACTTGACTGAACATCTGTCTCTCAGTTTCTTTTGGCTTTTTAGCCCTCACAAGTGGTTCAGCTAACCATTAAGAACTACTTAATGGTCTACTACCAAATCCAATTTCCTTATAGGGGACTATATAGTGGCCCCCATTTCATATCATAGACTTCTTTGAGGGTCTGATGAAAACTAAGGGCCCTCTCCACAGAAATACCTACTTAAGTACACATAAATATAAGACTTTACATACCAATGGGGGTTTTTATTTTAGAAACTTTCCTAATGTCTGATGATCTTTGCTCACTTTCTCCAGGACTCGCTGGAACTGTTTCCAGAGCTTTAATTTGTATATTAATTCCCCTCCTCACCCCCTCCCCGCCCAGTTCTACCACTTATCAGCAGGGTAAAGTGCCTTTCCTGTACCTTTTCCTTATAATCCCATAAATCTCTTGCAAATTAGATGACTGTGTGCATCATGCCATACTATTTTAACTGATTTTCTTATTTTCTTCCCCACCGAAATGTGAGCTCCTTAAGGCCAGAAACTATGTCAGGTCCCTTTCCATAGCTCCAGCAACTAGTACAGCACCTGGTGCAAAGAAGGCATTCATTAAGTATCCACTAATCAAACAAAGCCATGGGTTGATAATTACTGAAGCCAGGCAATAGGTACAAGCAGAGTAGGGAAAGAGGGTGTTTCATTCTACTGGTTTGTGTTCTTTTGTATATATTTAAAATTTTTCATACATTGGCGGAAAAAAAGTCTGGAAAAGAGAGACTTGTAGCTGTACATCAGTAAACTTCACATACATGAGAAAGTGTAAGAACAAACTGGACTTGTTCAGTTTTGCCTCAGCGAACTAGGATCAATGAGTAGAAACTAAAATTTTGGTTTCATGTAAGTAAGAATCCTCTAATAATTAGAGGTGTCTGAAAAATGAAGCCAGTTCCAAAAGAGAAAGAGAGGGCCCTGCCACTCGGCTAGTTATATTCAAGCAAGAGTTGGCCAATCAGAATGAACTACTATCTAGGAGATTAAAGCACCAAATGGCAAAAAGGAATTCTAAGGGATCTTCAAATCTGTGAGTATCTGAAAACAGTGTTTACTATCATAAAACAGATACACAGAAATCAATATAAAGATGATTGTTGATTTCATATTCTTTATAAATCATCTACAAAGAATGAAGTTCTTTCTTAAAACCAATTTCCTCATAAGCCTCATCTTGCAGGCGTTCACTCTCTCAACTCCAGCTTCCCTACCCTTCCTGCAATTCCTCAATGTGCCCCTTGGCCTCCACTGCAAATGCTCCTCCTACTGGAATGCTCTTCAGATAGCTAAGGTACGCTTTCTCCGGGAAGCCTTTCATACCTGACCACATCAGGTTCTCTCATTATATGCTCTCAGACAACCACAATCCTTTTCTAGAGAGCAGAGACCCCATGTTTCCCCCAGGGCCTGTCACGGAGCCTGGCATGTTATAAGTGCTCAATAAATATCTGTTAATGAATGAATGAATACAACATTCCCTATGATCCTAGCATTTTCACAAATTATGATCTAAACTGAATACAAGTCAACTTGCCAAAATGTAACCAAGCTATTTCTTTATCACAAGTTGAGTAAACTATCTCCCTAGAGGTAAGGACAATAAGAAAATAGTTAGCTAGTTCCTAAGGGAAAATTTTTATACTTGTTTTATTATGAAAATATAACACATTTTCAATAACTGTTAGCTTCACAATACACAAAAGGAATTTATTCCCAGAACTCTTTTAAGATTCTGACAAGCCAAATGATTCTCAAGTCAAACTGTAGGTTATTAAACTGAAAGAATATATTGTATGAATGTGAAGTTTAATGAAAACATTTAGGTAATGAAGAAGCAGTAAGAGCTTCAGGACAGATGGACAACTATTAGGTCATATAAAATATTTCCAAATGTGTGTTTGAAGAAATATATGAAAATGCCCAGAATAGGAATACTTTGTGTTGCTAAGAAACAACGAAAATTGATGAGTAAATTGTCTCTCTTACAAAGATCAACTATAATCATCTCATTTATCAGTACAATTCCTTTTAACGATTACTCATTTTTAAAACCTTTACAAATATACTGAACTACAAAAAAGGAACACATAAATTGTGTTTAACACTCAGAAATCACTAATGTATCTAATGTGTATAGGGACATTTACAGTGGTATTTTACTGACTTCCATCAAAAGTGGTTTTTTAGGACAAAGGTACAAGATCTTACCTTTAGTATTAAGAATGCAAGTGAGAAAAGTATTCTATTAAATTATTAAAAATAGAAAAAAAATTCTATCTACACCAAAACTATCACTATAGCTAACACAAAAAATATTTGAAATTCCAAATAAATTCTAACAAAGTTAAACATTACGTTTTAGGGTTATTTTATCTTTATTTTGATTTCAGGGAAATTATCTACTTCCGCCTTATTCAGAACTCTGTATTACCTGATAAATTTGAATTAGAGCCAGCACTGCACCATGTTGAAATCCCATAGACTCAACCCTGCTTCTTATAATCATTAGCTTTAATTTTGGACCCAAAATAAACTTTCACCCAGACCTACACTTTCACCCAGGTCATCCACTCCATTATTAGTGCCAATCCTGGGCTCAGTTCATCCTCCACTTTAGAGACAAATGACAAACTAAGGAAAAGATGAAGAGAAGCCTTCAGACTGACTAATGAACTCGAGAGAATAATTGTTTTTTAATGAAATAAATAAAATTTACGTTGGAGAGGTTTGAATGTGGAAAAGACTTAGTCTAATGCCTGATATATGTTAAATATTCAAAAATTGAAACCATCATTATTTTTACTGTACTTTAATTTTATAAATTGATTTCCTCTGATATTAATACTAAAGAATAATATATTAAGTGATTTCCTAACATTTCAAATCTATAAATTAGAAAACACAAAACTCTAAAAATCCTTTAACTTTTTATTATGAAAATTTTCAAATATACACAACAGTAGAGGGAAGAGATTAATGAACTATAGCACCTAGCTTCAACAATTATCATCACTTTGTCAATTTCGTTTCATCTATAGGAAATCTATTCTTGAACAATGTAAAAGTATACTGAATTGAGATGCCCTTTTAAAAGTGTACCCAACATGCTGACCATGCAGAAAAGATGGGTTTCAGGTAAAAACTTTATTTTTGTCTCTTACTGGTTTATTAAACCTATTCAGCAGTAAAGCAACCTCTGCCTTGGAGTGAAAACTCAAGTAATCCTCCTGACTTTTCTGGTCCCTCATAAGTAACAGAAAATAATATGGTCACTTTAAATGGTAAGTCTCAGATCAGCAATTTAAAATGACTAGTCCCAGATAGACAATTGGGGAAATTTGAATATGGACTATAAATTATATAACATTATTGTATCAGGGGTAAAGCCCTGGGGTAATAACGGTGTTGTGATTACATAGGAGACTATCTTAATTTTTAAGGTAAACAAGCTGAAGTATTTAGGGCTAAAGTGTTATTTTCAAATGGTTCAGCCACACTCCACCTGGCAAAAAAGTATATATACAATATAAACTTGTAGTCAAACATTACTAACTGGTAAAAGGTATGAAGTGTTTATTATACAGGAATATCTCATTTTATTGTGCTTCGCTTTATGCAGTTCATGGATCTGTTTCGGCGCCATTTTTCCAAAAGCATTTTCTCACTTCATGTCTCTGTATCACATTTTGGTAATTCTCTCAATATTTTAAACTTTTTCATTATTATTATATTTGTTATAGTGATCTGTGTGTGATCAGGGATCTTTGATGTTTCTATTCTAACTGTTTTGGGGCACCACAAACCATGCCCAGATAGCACGGCAAACGTAATCAATAAATGTTGGATGTGTTCTGACTGCTCCACCAACCTGCCATTCCCCTCTCCCTCCGTCTCCTTGGGCCTCTCTACTCCCTGAGACAATATTGAAATTAGGCCAATTAATAACTTTACAATGGCCTCTAAGTATTCAAGTGAAAAGAAGAGTCCACATCTCTCACTTTAAATCAAAAGCTAGAAATGATTAAGCTAAGTGAGGAAAGCATGTTGAAAACAGAGATAGGCCAAAAGCTAGGCCTCTGGCGCCAGTTAGCCAAGTTGTAAATGTAAAATTCTTGAAGGAAATTAAAAGTGCTACTCCAGTGAACATACAAATGATTAAAAAAGCAAAACAGTCTTACTGCTGATACAGAGAAAATTTTAGTGGTCTGGAGAGATCATACCAGCCACAACATTCCCTCAAACCAAAGCCTAATCCAGAGCAAGGCCCTAACTCTCTTCAGTTCCATGAAGGCTGAGAGAGGTGAGGAAGATGCAGAAGAAAAGCTGGAAGCTAGCACAGCAACTTGGTTCATGAAGTTTAAGGAAAGAAGCTGTCTCCATTACACAAAAGTGCAAAGTGAAGCAGTAAGTGCTGATGTAGAAACTGCAGCAGTTATCCAGAAGATGTAGCTACTTAATTAATAAGGATGGCTACACTAAACAACAGATTTTCAATGTAGATAAAACAGCCTTCTTTTGGAAGAAGATGCCACCTAGGACTTTCATAGCTAGGGAGGAGAAGTCAACGCCTGGCTTCAAAGGGCAGGCTGACTCTCTTCTTAGGGGTTAATGCAGCTGGTGACTTTAAGTTGAAGCCAATGCTTGCTTACCATTCTGAAAATCCTAGGACCCTTAGGAACGGTGCTAAATCTACTTGGCCTGTGCTCTATAAATGGAACAACAAAGCCTGGATGACAGCACATCTGTTTATCACATGGTTTACTGAATGTTTTAAGCTCACTGCTGAGACCTACTGCTCAGAAAAAAAGGAGATTGCTTTCAAAATATTACTGTTCATTGACAATACACCTGGTCACCCAAGAGCTCTGATGGAGATGTACAATGAGATTAATGTTGTTTTCATACCTGCTAACATAGCAGCCATACTGCATGCCATAGATCAAGGAGTAATTTAGACTTTCAATTCTTATTATTTAAGAAATATATTTCGTAAGGCTACAGCTACCATAGTGATTCCTCTGATGGATCTGGGCAAAGTAAACTGAAAACTTTCTGAAAAGAATTCACTATTCCAGATGCCATTAAGAAATTTGTGATTCATGGAAAGAGGTCAAAATATCAACATTAACAGGAGTTTGGAAGAAGTTGATTCCAACCCTCCTGGATGACTTTGAGGGGTTCAAGATTTCAGTGGAGGAAATAACTGCAGATGTGGCGGAAATAGCAAAAGAACTAGAATTAGAAGTGGAACCTGAAGATGTGACTGATTGCTATAATCTCATAAAACTTTAACAGATGAGGAGTTGCTTCCTCATGATGAGCAAAGAAAGTGGTTTCTTGAGATGGAATGTACTCCTGGTGAAGATGCTGTAAAAGACTGTTGAAATGACAACAAAGGATTTAGAATTTTACATAAACAGTTGATAAAGCAACAGCAGGGTCTGAGAAGATCGACTCCAATTCTGAAAGAAGTTCTGCTATGGGTAAAATGCTATCAAACAGCATTGCATGCTACAGAGAAATCCTTCATGAAAGGAAGAGTCATTGGATGTGACAAACTTCACTGTTGTCTTATTTTAAGAAATTGCCACAGCCACCCCAACCTTCAGCAATCACCAGCCTATCAGTCAGCAGCCATCTACACTGAGCCAAGATCCTCCACCAGCAAAAAAATTATAACTCACTGAAGGCTCAGATGATGGTTAACATTTCTTAGCAATAAAGTACTTTTTAATTAAGGTATGTACATTGTTTTTTTAGACACAATGCTATTGCACACTTAATAGACTACAGTATAGTATAAACATAACTTTTATATGCACTGGGAAACCAAAAAAAACTCATGTTTATTGCAATATTCACTTTATTGTGGTGGTCTGGAACCAAACCCGCAATATCTCCAAGATATGCCTGTATTACTGTTTCAACATTTCTGTAGGTTTAAAATTTTTCAAAATTAAAAGACTAGATCCAAATAATAAAACTCCAAAGTATATTTAACATTAAACCTCCATTCAGCTGGGGCCTGCCCAGAGCTCGCCACTGTCAGTGAGGGAGGGAACAAAATCCTTCTCTTTTCACCAAGGAGTTTCTCTTCTGCCATCTACCTAAGTTTTCTGAGCCCACTAGGGACAAAGTCAGGGAAGAAAGAAGAGGTCAGCATATAGGACAGTTCTTATTTGACTATTACTGTACCAAGATGGCCTAGGGCTATGTGGATATGGCACGTGTTTAAAGCTCATTTTTCCTCTCTTGGGCAGCTTATGTGCATTCTTCCAAGGGTATGATCCTCCAATTGCAAAACTCCTGCCAGGGGCAGTGCTCCCTCAGCTAACAGCTCCCTTTCAATGCCCCTCAATTTCTGACCACTGACAGTACACCCTACAACTCCTTACTGCTGAGGACCTCTTCTTCTAGCAGAAAACTTTCTTGGGCTGGATCCCTTTTCAAACACCACCAGGTTGATATTCACATTCTGGGATACATACATACACCTTTGACCTGTTGAAAGAGAGGAGTGCAATTACTTGTTTTTTTCTTTTTTTTTTTTTTTTTTTGTGAGGAAGACTAGCCCTGAGCTAACATCCGTCGCTAATCCTCCTCTTTTTGCTGAGGAAGACTGGCCCTGGGCTAACATCCGTGCCCATCTTCCTCTACTTTATATGGGACGCCACCACAGCATGGCTGACAAGCAGTGCGTCGGCAGGTGCCCGGGATCCGAACCCGCGAACCCCAGGCTGCCAAGCGCTGAACCCGCGAACGCCAGGCTGCAAAGCGCGGACTAAACCGCTGTGCCACTGGGCAGCCCCGCAATTACTTCTTTAAAACCAGCCCTACTTCCCCAGAACACTTTAGCTTTCCCAGGCATGAGTCTCTTGTGACCCCAACTGCAAGACCCATATACTCTGGTTGAAACTCCTCTCACTACGCTTGATCAAAGATTCAGAAATCCCTAACTTGTGGGAGGCAAGGCTAAAACACACAGCACTCCAATGACATTCCAGAAAAGTTTGCCTGGCAAAAGCTCTCCCTCTTTTGATATCTCTATGTGAGCGAAGGGATTCAAAGGTCACAAAACCAGCTTGCCACAATTCTGCATAGGGTGTAGCACTTCCTTTGGATATAGAAGCATCTATTGAATACTGATGCCTCAATTGAAAGTTCCAGTTTATCATTCCATTATCCCAGGAACTCTATTATTTGGTGCAGTGCAGTAAATATATATATATACACACAATCTTGGAAAGCTGTTGTGAGGACTAAATACTTCTATATATATACGGCACATACAACACCACCTGGGTACACAGAGAACTCTTACTTATTGTTAGCTATTATGATTATTACAATATAGACTTCTCTTTTTAAAAACTGCCTAGTCAAATGTTGGTGAGGATACAGAGAAATCAGAACCCTTGTGCACTGCTGGTGGAAACGCAAAATTATGCAGCCATTATGGAAAACAGTAAGGTGGCTCCTCAAAAAATAAAAATGGAATTACCACAATTTAGCAATTCCATTTCTAACTACATACCCAAAAGAACTGAAAGCAGGGACTTGAACAGATACTTGTACACCCATATTCATAGCAGCAGTATTCACAATAGTTAAAAGGTAGAAGCAATCCAAGTGTTCATTGATGGATGAATGGATAAACAAAATGTGGTATATACATACAACAGAATATTATTCAGGGCTAAAAAGGAAGGAAATTCTGAAACATTACCACATGGATGAAAGTGGAAGACATTATACTAAGTAAATTAATTGGTCAAATGATACAAAACAGTCGGATGATACAAAAATTGTATCAAAAGGTATATATGAACAAGTGGTAAAATGCTGATGTAAGCCCCTATCCTCTGACCCAGCAATCCCACTTCTAGATATAAACACCAAAAAAACTTACACATAAGACCATACTGAACATATATGAGGATGTTTATCACAGCATCATTTGAGTGGTATTGGAGGTAACCCAGGTGTCCAGTACCTGGATAACTTAGATGTGAACAAACTATGTTTAGAAGTAATTAGCTAAAGACACATACTACAACATGTTTAATCTAAAAATAGCAAGTGAAAAAAGAAAGCTCAAGGTTTAAACCTAAGACACCTACAAAACAAAAATCACTCTATATTTTTCAAAGATAAGTACCAATCCAAGGGCATATACCAAACACATGCAAATGGGGATCTACTGGGGGCGGGGCTTGTGTGGAAAACCAGAGTAGGGACTGGGGTTAAAGGAAAAGAATACCACAAAACAAGAAAAGGGTCTTGGCCAGACCACTGATAACAGGGTGTCATCAGCTAAGGAGGATAATTAATGAAACTCTCTGAACGAGAGGCCTAGAGAATTTTTTAAGCACTATATTTCCTTTTCCAAATATCTGTAAATTTTTACTCTGAGGCACTTTCATTTATATAGCATTTAATCTGACCATCTGTTTTACTAAAGGCCAACACACTGGGGAAAAGAGAAAGAAAATTGGGGGTTTTTTTAGCCAATTGTGATGCCAATGTTTTAATCTTTATTAAAAAATAATAACTGATTTGAAGGATAAAATTCTTCCAACAAACCATTTTTTATATTTCAGTTACCATTACACAAAACACCACAGCTGTGCAACATAACAAAAAAATATATATCTTTAAGAAAACTAGGGCTGGCCCAGTGGTGTAATGGTTAAGTTTTGTGCACTCTGCTTCGGTGTCCTGGGGTTCGCAGGTTCAAATCCCAGGCACGGACATACACACTGCTCATCAAGCCATGCTGTGGTGGCATCCAACATACAAAATAGAGAAAGATGGACACAGATGTTAGCTCAGGGCCAATCTTCCTCATCAGAAAAAAGAAAATTGACAAACTATAGATTTCCGTGCTGTTAATTATTTCCTAAACAGTAACTCTAAAGATGCACAGTGGAAACAGCAATTGCACCACCTCTCTTATTAAACACAGGATCAGACACAAAATGTAGCCCTGGAAGGCTGTTTTATTTAAAATCATATCCACTACCAATGACCACATGCTTTTTGAATATATGTATTAAATGCCAGGTTCCTTAAACTGTGGCCTCAGATCACTAATCAAAACTTCTGAAGGCCATTACCACTCCTCCGGGAGGCATGTCATTTTTATCTTTTCAGTGCCCACACGAGTACCCAGCACATCATGGGTCCTCAAGAAAATGTTTTTTGAAGGGATGACCTCAGCAAATTACAGTAGGTATAAATAAATGGAAGAGTGTATAAAATTAAGCAATGATGACTGACTTTAACTATCTGAAGGACTATCTGAAAATAGACTGCTCAGTCAGTGAAAGTTGTGCTAAGCAAAAGCACATTTGGTCCTCCCTAATATATACACCTAGATATAGGCCTCTGACAACCTGAAAGGGCAACCTAACACCCAAGTGCTCCTCCTCTGTTCTACGTAGCACCCAATTCCACACTCACTCATGGCATACAGAAAATATCCGCATCTCTACCATTTGATTACAAGTCATTGACGCTTACTTATTTGTGTTCACCCATGCCAACATAAATAGTGCCTGTCCACAATAAAAAAGCATATTGATCAAAACAGGTTAAACTAGAAGATTCTCATAAAAGTTAGAAGAAAAGAGAAAGATACGGATTACATGAGAGAATGAGTAGTGTACCACCTCAGATTGCCCATTGCAAACCCCTATCTTAACTGGGTGAACACGACTTAGATCAAATGGATGCACCCTTTATTTCTATCTGTTCCTTACTCTAGAACTACACTCATGCAGAACAATGTATCTTTATGGGAGCATGATGTCTGGAATAGGTAGTACACTCTTACACATAAGCTTATTCACTCAACAGGCCACATTGGAGATCTACTTCAAGATACCATAAAGGCTTTCTACTTTAAAGATTGATTACATAAATATTCAATAAATATTTACAGAATATCAACTATGTGCCAGGTTCTAGGCTACTCAGGCACTATGGGAGAATCGAAGATAAGTAAAGCATTCAGTGAGCTTACAATTTAGTAAGGAAGATGTGACTGTAACATCCTAGTAAAAAAAGAACCACCATAAAGAAATGAGACAACTTTGAAAAATGATTAGGATTTTGACAGGGAGAGGTAAAGAAGAGTTTTCAGTAAAGAAAACAGTATTATCAAAGAAAAAGAGGTAAGTATAGGAATGTTGACCAAGAGCATTAGTTAGGTACTAAAAAGTAGAAATAAGGATAGAAAAAGCAGACTAAAGCCTAACTGGAAAAGGACCTAAGTGCCAAGGTTAAATATTAAAACTTCCCTTTGTGAGTAACAAGGACAATCCAAAAAAAAAATAGTTTCAAGGAAGAAGAGTCATTGAAAACTGAAATTGGTCTCAGTATGGACAAAATACTGGAGGAGGAAAAAGAGAAATTAGGAAAACTAGGAGAGGAGCATTTTTAATAGTCTAAAGCTGTAGAAGTCTGCATAACATAATTTAAAAGAAGAAAAGTCATCAAGAAAGGGGTTAAACAATGTTCAGCTATTTTTTACTGCAGGATATATATAAATAAAAGTCTTTTCTAGATGTACACAGAAATCTCTAATTTTTCTTAAATTTCAATACTTAAAAAGGTAGTAACAGGGCAATTCTAGTGCTGGCTATGATGGAGTAACTAGCACCAGATGTAATCAACCAGAAAACTGTACAAAACATATAAACCTGTTTTCATACATTGGACAATATGGCAGTACAGAACTGTGATTCCTGAAGAAGGGAAACCAATAAGGTGAACTCTATGGTTTCTCCAGTTTTCTACCTAGAGGCACTCTGTAGACCACAGTGCAGAGACAAAAAGTGCATGGTGATCTAGCTCAGTTATGGAAACACAAATTAAGAGTTTTAGGGAGGCTGAGGTGACTAGAATTTGCAAGGACACTGTGCATAAGAGAAAGGAGCTATGCAGAGAGAATGCTCCACACATCTATGTAGGGATCTCATGTGTACATTTCTGATGAACATTACAATATTAAAAGACTCCTTGCACAAGAGAGTAATAACCTAAACACCACTCCAAGGTCACATAGGCCTAGAAGACATTTAAGATTAGAATAGAATAGAGAGACTTCATTGATCATACATGGCATTCAGGGAGCATGAAAAAGGGTCACACCTATTAAAAGAACTAAATTAGCTCTAGAATAAAGGCTACTCAAGAACAATCCTAACAAAGCTTAAAAACCAGCCTCAAGAAGATCAAGCTGATCCACAAAGGACTTAAAACTGCATGATAAAACTAACATTTAAAAAAAAAAAAATCAGGACACTCAATAATACAACATTCACAATGCTCATCAGCCATCCAAAGATTACCACACACATGAAAAAGAATAATGTGACTCATAACCAAGACAAAACAATAGAAAACAGATCCAGAAAAGATGGAACTAGCATACCAGGACTTTAAAACAGCAAGTACATTAAAATGGTATCTAAGAATATATTTAAGAATTTATTTATTAATTGGCTTTGTTTTGTTTTTGGTGAGGAAGATTGGTCCTGAGCTAACATCCATTGCCAATCTTCCTCTTTTTGCTTGAGGAAGATTATCCCTGAGCTAATATCTGTGCCAATCTTCCTCTATTTTTTGTATGTGGGATGCCACCACAGCAGGTCCGCACCCGGGATCCAAACCAGTGAACCCCAGCCCACCAAAGTGCATCGCACGAACTTAATCACTATGCCACTGGGCCAGCCCCAAGAATTTATTTTTAAGTGTAACATGACAATGAAAGAAACAAAAGCTATTTTGAAAAGTAGAACTTCCAGAGATGAAATCAAGATGTCTTTTTTTAAAAATTCACTAGATGGTCTTGTGACAATGTAGAAGGCAAGATCAATTAACTTGAAGGCATAACAATAAAAACTGTCCAAATAGAAGCAAAGGAAAAAGAGGCTGAGAAAAACTGAATTGAGCCTCAGCAACCTGTGGAATAATATCTATTCATCAATCACGTGTAACTGGAATCCCAGAAAAAGAGACGTAGAAAAGAATTGTGAAAAAATAACCTAAACGTTTTCAAATTTGAAAACCATAAACCTGCAGATCCAAGAAACTCAATGAACCTCAAGCAGAATGCATACCAAAAAAATTACATCAAGATACACCATATTTAAAAAAAAAAAAAACTAAAAACTGGTAATAAAGAGAATCTCTAAAAAGCACAAAGGTAAAAAAAATAACACAATATTAGACTCACAGGGAAAAAAAGATAGGGAACTCCACTGACTTCTTATCCAAGAACAGAAAAAAAAATGTAAGCCAGAAGACAAATGGAAAGATATTTCTTTAAGAGCTGAAAGAAAAAGAAGAGAAAAACAACTGTCAGGATACAGTTCAAAAGTAAAGGCTAAATAAAACATTTTCAGATAAAAGGTCCGAATTTGTTGGTAGCAGACTTGTGCTATAAGAAATGTTAAAGAAGTTCATCAAACTGAAGAAAAATTATACTATATGGAAGTATAGATCTACATGAAGGAATGAAGACCACAAGAAAGGGTAAATATGCAGAGAAATATAACAGACTTTTTCACATTTTTTAATTTCTCTAAAATAAAATTGACTAAAGAAAAAAATTAAAAACACTGTGATACTGTACATAATACACAGAAGTAAAATACACAATACTACAAAGAACAAGAGGAATAAATGCCACATATTGTTGTAATACCCTTAAATTATACATAAAGTGGTATAATATTATTTGAATATAGACTGTGATAAGACGTGTATTATAAATCCTAAAGGAACCACTAAATTAAAAAATATACAAAGATGTATAGCTAGTAAACCCAAAAGATGAGGTAAAAATAAACACTAAAAAGATACTCAACCAATCCTAAAGAAAGCAGGAATATAAGACAAAAGGAATAAAAAACAGATGTGATAAATATAGATATCTTTCCCAAAAGATGGGAAATAGATATCTTTCCCAAATATATCTTTTGGGAAAGATATCTATATTTTGGGAAATATCTATATCTATATTTGGGAAATATATCCCAAAAGATATATTTGGGAAATATATCTATTTCCCTAGAAATATGTCTCTTCAGATACTTTGCACATTTTTTGTTATTGTCTTTTGATTATTGAACTGTAAAAGTTCTTTATATATTGTGGATACAAGTCCCTTACCAAGAGATAGGATTTGCAAATATTTTTTCCCATTTGGTGGTTTGGCTTTTCACTCCCTTGATGGTGTCTTTTGAAGTAAAAAAGTTTTTAATTTTGATGAAGTCCAATTCATCTATTTTTTTCATTTGTCACTTGTACTTTCGGTGTCTTTTAAAAGGGCTTTGCTTAACCCAAGGATATGAAGATTTAGTCACGTTTTCTTCAAAGAGTTTTATAGTTTTCGTTCTTGCATTTAGGTCTATAATCCATTTGGCATTAATTTTAATAGATGGTGTAAGAAAAGGGTCAACTTTATTCTTTTGCTAATGGATACATAATTGTTCCAGCTCCATTTGTTGAAAAGACTATTCTTTCCCTATTAAATTATCTTGGCACCCTTGCCAAAAATCAATTGAACATAAACATTAGGGTTTATTTCTGGACTCTCAATTCTATTCCACTGATCTATATCTATCTTTATACCAGTAGCACACTCTCTTGATTACTGTAGCTTTGTAATAAGTTTTGAAATCAGGATGAGTCCTTCACTTTTGTTCTCCTTTTTCAAGATTGTTTTGACTATTCTGGGCATCTGGAATTTCCATATAAATTTTAGGATGAGTTTTTCATTTTCTAAAAAAAATGGCAGCTAGAATTCTGATAGAGGTTGCCTTGAATCTGTAGCCATTTGGAGGAGTACTGACATCTTAACAATATTAAGTCTTCTGATACACAAATATGCAACGTCTTTCTATTTATTTCTTTAATTTCTTCCAACAATTTTTGTATGTTTCAGAGTACATTTTTTCTACTGCTTTTGTTAAATTTGTTCCTATTTGATTTTTTGTTGCTTTTGTAAATGGAATTTTCTTAATTTCACTTTTATATTCTTCATTGCTAGTGTACAGAAATACAATCGATTTCTGTATATTGCTCTTGTACCTTGCAATTTGCCGATCATTTGTTAGTTATAATAGATTTTAATGGGTTCCTTAGGACTTTCTATAAAGTTCCTGTCATTCGCAAATAGAGATAGTTTTGCTTCTTTCCAATCTGATGCTTTTCTTACTTTTCCTTACGTGTCTTGACTAGAACCTCCAGCACAATACTGAATAGAACTGGTGACAGCACCTTTGTTGCCTTGTTCCTAATCTTGGGGAAAAGCATTCACCCTTTTACCATTAAGTAAGACGTTAGCTGTATTTTTACATAGATGCCTTTTATCGTGTTGAGGAAATTTCTTTTTATTCCTGGTTTAAGTATTTTAGTCATAAAAGGGCATTGGATTTTGTCAAATGACTTTTCTGTCTAATGATAGTCAGCTCAAGCTGCCATAACAAAATACCATGGACTGAGTGGCTAAACAACAGGAATTTATTTCTCAAATTTCTGCAGGCCAGGAAGTCCAAGATCAAGGTGCTGGCCAGTTTGGTTCCCCGGTGAGGGCCTTCTTCTTGGCTTTCAGAAAGTTGCCTTCTCGCTGTGTCCTCACATGGCGGAGAGAGCAAGAGAGAGAGCTCTGATCTCTTCCTCTTCTTATAAGGACACCAATCTCATTATGGGGACCTTACCCACATGACCCTATTAAAGCCTAATTGCCTCCGAAAGGTCCCACCTCCAAATACCATCACATTGGGAGTTAGGGCTTCAACATATGACTTTTGAGGAGACACAAACATTCAGTCCATAACACTCCCTCAAAAAAATATCCCTCAGAAACACAGATTTACAAATCATTAACAAAATATTACAAATCAAATTAGGCATAATATTAAAAAGACAATACATCATAACCAAATGGGGCTTTGAAATATAAAGGCTGGTCTAGAATCTAAAATCCGATCAATGTAATTCATCACATTAATAAATTTAAAAAGAAAAACCAAATGATTCTATAAAGAAAAACCATATGACAAAATTTAACACTGTTTATAATAAAAGCTCTTAGGATACTAAAAATAAAAGGGAAGTTGCTCTACCTGATATAGGGCACCTATAAGAAATTTACAATTAACATCATATATAATAATGAAAGTCTGAATGCTTTCTCCCCATGACCAGGAACAGGGCAAGGATATTCACTCTCACCACTTCTATTTAATATTGCAATAGAGGTTCTAGTCAGTGCATTAAGAAAGAAAAGACATAAAGATTAGAAAGAAAAATGTAAATTTCTCTTTACGATTAACACCATCATTTACATAGATCATCCTGAGGAATTCACACAAAAAAGCCAAAAGAATTAACAGATAAATTAATAAGGTAGCAGGATACACATTCAGCATATAAAAATCAATTGTATTTCTGTATACTAACAATGACCAGTTGTGAAATTTATTTTTTAAAAAATAGCATTTTTAATAGCATCCAAAAATATAATTCATTTCCTATCACTTAGGATAAATTTAACAAAAGACATTAAAGACCAGCACAGTGAAAACTACAAAACACTGCTGAGAGAAATTAAAGAATAAGTAAATAAATGGAGATATACGATGTCTGTGGATTGGAATAACTCAATATTGTCTAGAAATTAATCCTACCCAAATTGATCTATAGAGTCAATGCTATGCCAATCAAAAACCCCACAGGTGGGGCTGGTCCGGTGGCGCAGCGGTTTAGTTCGCACTTTGGCAGCCTGGGGTTCGCGGGTTCGGATCCTGGGCGCTGGCCGACGCACTGCTTGTCAGCCATGCTGTGGCGGCGTCCCATATAAAGTAGAGGAAGATGGGCACGGATGTTAACCCTGGGCCAGTCTTCCTCAGTAAAAATGAGGAGGATTGGCATCGGATGTTAGCTCAGGGCTGGTCTTCCTCATACAAAAAAAAAAAAAAGGAAAAATCCCACAGGCGTTTTGTATAAATGTATGAGCCAATTCTATAATTGATATGGAAATAGAAAGGACTTAGAGGACCTAAACAATTTCAAGAAAGAACAAAGTTAGAGAACTTACACCACTGATTTCAAGACTTAGTATGAAACTGTGATGCTGGCATGATAGACATACAGATCAATATAACAGAGTCTAGGAAAATATCCATACATATATGATCAGTTGATTTTTAACAAAAGTTTCAAGATAACTCAAAGGAGAAAAGATAGTTTTTTCAACAAATGGTCCTTGAACAACTAGATCTGAAAAAGAACGAACCTTGATCCCTAACTCATATTCTACAAAAAAATTAACTCAAAATGCACCAGAGACCTAATAGAAAAGCTAAAACTATAAAACTTTTAGAAGAAAACACAGGAGAAAATCTTCACAACCTAGAGCTAATCAAAGATTT
Source organism: Tapirus indicus (assembly GCA_031878705.1). NCBI lineage: Eukaryota > Metazoa > Chordata > Mammalia > Perissodactyla > Tapiridae > Tapirus > Tapirus indicus. The sequence goes on from CM062926.1 coordinate 60,337,182, forward strand.
CTTAGACAAAAACCAAAAAAGCAAGCAAGCACAGACTAGAAAAAGAAAATATTGATAAACTGCATTTATTCAAAATTTAAAACTTCTGCTCTTCAAAAGACACCTTCAGTGAAAGAAAAGGGCAACCTACAGACCAGGAGAAAATATGTCTGACAAAGAACTTGTATCCAGATAAAAAAGAACTCTTATAACTGAATCAGAAGAAAACAATCCAAATTTTTTAAATGGCAAAAGATTTGAATAGATACTCTACAAAAGAAGATAAACAAATGGCCAATAAGTAAATGAAAAGATCAACATCGCTAGTAATCAGGGAAACACAAATTAAAACCACAATGAGATACCACTGCACACCCACTAGAATGTCTGAATTTAAAAGAATGACAACATCAAGTGCTGGCCAGAATGTGGAGCAACTAGAACTTTCATACAGTGCTGGGGAATATGGTACAATAATTTTGAAATCAGTTTGGCAGCTTTTTACAAGGCGAAACATACACTCACCACATGAAACTACAATTCTACCCCTGGGTATCTAACCCAGAAGAATTAAAGCATATGTACACAAAGACTCGTACATGAACATTCATGGTAGCGTCACTTCTAGAAACACCCTCAATGTCCATGAAAAGGTAAATGGATAAGCAAATCATGGCACATTTATAAAATGAACACTACTCTGCAGTGAAAATGAACTAACTACTATGACATACAATAACATAGTAAGCTTCAAAAACATCATACTGAGAGGACTACAAAATATGTGATTCTATTTATATGAAACTCCAGATTAGGCAAAAGTAATTCATAGTGAAAAAAATCAGAGCAATGGTTGCCTGGAAATGAGGATGAGGGAGGGAGAAGTGACTGCAAAGGGACACAAAGGAACTTTTTGAGGTGATGAAAATGTCTTATACCTTGATTGTGGTAGTAGTTACAAGGTGTGAATATTTGTCAAAATTCACTGAACTGTACATTTAAAATAAGTGCCTTTTATTATATGTAAATTATACCCCAATACATTTGATTAAAAATTAAAAAGGAAAAGTCACATTCACACATTTGGAAATAGCATCATTGCCCGAAGATGCCAATAAAGGACACATCAAGTTTTACTACAGGTTTAATCCCTATAGTAAGTCTTCTATTCAATTAATTATGTATCATGTGCCAGGAATGATTCTAAGTGTGGTGGTATAGTAGTAAACAAAATGAAATCCTGTCCTCATTAAGCTTTCACTCTAACAGGAAAAGACTGACCATAAAAAAGTAAAACTAATATACAGTAAGTTAGTTTGGGAAAGTGCTAACCAGAAAAATAAAGCAATTGGGAGGAGGGGGATGTTTTAAATAAGATTGTCAAGGAAGGTTGCACTAGGAATGTAACATTTCAGTAAAGATCCAAGAAAGGTTAGGGAGTAAGCTAAGGAGTTATCTGGGGGATAAGCATTCCAGGCAGAGGGAACAGCAAGTGCAAAGGCCCTGAGAACAGCTATTCAAGGAACAATATGGTGGCAGGTGTGAATGAAAGGGACTAAACAAGACAGTCAAAAGATGAGGTTGCAGATGGGGCAATATCACGTAGAGCCTTATAGGCTACTACAAAGACATTAGCTTTTACAGTGAGCAAGAAAGGAAACAAGGTTTAAAGAATGACAAGACTTGTCTCATGTTTTAACTGTGATTATTTTGGCTACTGCACTGAGACTAGACTGAAGAGCTAGGTTATGGGTTGAGGATTGTAAGAGGAAGCTGGGAGACCAGTCAGGAGGCTATTAAAATAACCCAAGTAAGAGACAATAATGACTTAGACCAGGTAGTAGTGGAAGTGGTGAGAGGTGATCAGATTCAGATTCTAGACCTATGTATTTTGATGGCAGAGCCAACATGAGCTACTGATAGATGAGGTGTGGATGTGAGAGAGAGGAGAGTCAGGGATGACTCTAAGGTTCTTGGTCTGAGTAACATGGACTTGTCACTAACGTAGATGGGGAATACTAAAGATGAAACAAGTTCGGGTAAAAAGATAAGTTGAGTTTTGAGCATTTTAGATTTAAATACTTTAAAATATCCACATGGAGGTATCATGAGACAACTGGATATGTGTCTAGAGTTCAGCGAAAAAAACCTCTTATAAATTAAGATTTTTATTATTTTTTTGCAAAGTAAATCACTAGGTATGATGGTGTGTGTGTTAAAACTTTCAGGAAATAATCCATACTTGAATTTAATACATTAGGGCCTCGGTACTAATGGATTGTTTGTGTGTTTTCTGATTTACATAAATCCATACAAGTCTGCTAGGCACTTCACACCTTTATTTTTACTTTCACATCTGAAGTACAGCAATATGGATAGATAAGGTGTGTATTTAAGATTACAACTTGAGCAGACACATTCCTGGAGCTACAGCTATTTAAAAGTGACACTAGCATCAAGATACTCATTCTTATTCTGGGAAGGCTTTAAAAAACAATCACTTGTTATGAAACTAATTGCATTGCTGAATGTTTCTTAGGATCCCATATGTAGAAATCATCATCTTCTCTACATTTTACTGTTTTAAATCAAGAAAAGTAATAGACTTTGTGATTAGACTTACAAGTTTGGTTTTGATGCTTATAACCATCTAGGTTCTAAAGTGAATAACGTTTCCACACTATATCTCATAAAAGAAGACACTTTATGCATTACTAAAGAAATGTGAAAACGACATGTAAAAAACACCAAACGTCATCAGGAATTATAACATGGGCAAGCACGCTTAACTGGTGGTCGAAACCATTTTTTAAAAAGTAAAGTTTGGGGGCTGGCCACATGGCTTAGTGGTTAAGTTCAGTATGCTCCACTTTGGTGGCCCAGTTTCGGTTTCCGGGTGCAGACTTACACCACTTGTCAGCAGCCATGCTGTGGCAGCAACCCACATACAAAACAAAGGAAGACTGGCACAGATGTTAGGACAGGGTGAATTTCTCTCAAGCAAAAAGAGGAAGATTGGCAATGGATGTTAGTTCAGGGCAAATCTTCCTCAGCCAAAAAAAAAGTAACATTTTTAGTGTGAATGAGCATTCTTTCTTACCAGCCATCTATTCACTCCCAATTCCACATCTTTGATTATTCCCTCATGCTAGAATGCCCTTTCTTCCCAGATGATAGTCTTCTCTTCCTTCAAGGCCCAGCCCAACCTCAGCCTCCTCCAAAAAGCCTGCCCTGAACCCCAGTGGTATTCAGTTCTTTCCACATTCCCAACAGCACTGACACTTACATGTCTAGAGCACCTATGTCATTCTGTCATGGATTAAGTTCAGCTATTTAAATTAAAGCAGAAGCTCCTTGAGGACAGAAAATCTTAGTCATCTTTACCTTCCCTAGTACCTTTCATATCAGGATGTAGATACTCCCTACAGGTTTGTTCAACTAAATTAAAATTCTATTAAAGTAAGAAAATGACCAAATAGACTGAACTCAATGGGATACAGGTTTCCTCCACTATCTAAAAGTTTGCTTTAACCCACTTCGCTTTTATAAAAGACCTACATTAGTACCCGTTTTGGCTAACCAAAGGAAATCTGAAGAGGATTTTCACTTTTACAAAAAAAGGCAAAAAAGCAAAAATTGCGTTCACTTTGTTTTGCAACAAGCTGTTATAGAGGCAGCGCGCACCCAGAGCAGCAAAAGTAGCACCACCAAGCTCCTTCCCAGGGATCTAAACGCAGCGTCTTAGCATCAAGCCGCCACAGCTTTGAATTGTGTCTGTGGGCATCTGTGCTTTATCTCCACTTATTCTGGTAGGTTATTTTTTGGGTCTGAGAACACTCAAAAATTTTTCCCATATAAACTAATGCTAATTTCTTCTTCACTTTACACCGTTTTGGCTTATGAAAGGTTTCATAGGACCACTCTACTTTTGGAGAGCAGGGGAAACCCGTATATGCTTTAATCTCCTCTCATCACTTCAAACACTCTTCTGGATCTCACTTCCCCATCTCTCCAGAATATCCCAGATAAATCCTATTGCTTCGCAGTCACTCTCAAGTATTGCAAAATATAGTCTAGTCCAATTTACACCTTCAATTTCATATTCTATTCAAAGAGTATCCAAGCATCCCCACCTCAGTCCCAGGCCAGCCGAGAGAAAGAACATAATCTGTTTTCAGTCTTCTTCCTGGCTCTTTCACTTTTCTCCACTTCCTTCCTCACTTTCTGCTTCCTCCAGATCAGGATAGGCAGAGGAAGAGGGACAAATGTCCTGTGTGCTTAGTTCCATGGGGGGTTTACTGGATGGCCAAGAAGCAGGATGGTGTTATCCTTGTGTAATTACTGATAGTACTTTCTCTCATTCTCAAAGGAGTACATTTGGAGAGTACATTTCAGGTCTTCACGGTATGGTGGCCATAAGTTACAGCAAGCAAAGAGGCTGGCCCCTCCACCCTGCATAGTTCCCTCGTGTGGAGAGTGCATCCTCAGGCTCACTTCCTACTATCCCACCCATAGTCCTCTCATATGACAAGCAGCCCTCCTTGTCAGGATCCATTAAGATAACCCAGGCCTGGGTAGTTCCCATGGTGTCTGCTTGGTCCACAAAAAAACTCATGCCTTCTTACCACACCAGACAGACAAATGCCGACTCTTTCCACTACTGCCCTCTCACTCAAGGTGCCATCTCACTGGCTGCAGTCATTCTCCTCCCCTCGAGAAACAAGTCTATGCTCAGGAATGCCCCAAACTCTAGGAAACATAGGTCATGCTCTCTCAAGAACTCTGTGGAAGGTGCCATTACAGTATCAAGAAACAAGATTCTGTAACTGAAATTTCCAGACGTGAAGTTAAATACCAATCTACACTTCTGGCAGACATACCCAAATCCTGGACTGGAAACAAAAGGTCCTTTTGGGGAGAAACAGGAAAATGTCACAGAACTAACTCCCCACTAGATTAACAATTCTTCACCTGAATGACACTTGTAATATCCCTTTTCCAATTTCTCTTATATAAGGGAAGTGGGTGCTACAGTTCTACTCTCTTTTATTAAGCCCCACATCCCTCTTTCGAATGCAAGAATACTTATTAAGCTTTATTTTCAGCTCTGGAGCTTTAGCTGAAATCCTGAAACAAATAAGTCCTAGTCCTCATCCTATTATCTTAGGTGAGATTCCCCTACATCTCCTGCTTACCTATTACAAGGGACCCTTCATGTTAAGCAACTCTGTGAAATAAAGATTTACCAAAAAAAGGAGGTGACTAAACACATCAAGGAAAAGCAAAAAAGGACACTCCTCACCTGGCCAAACAAACTTTACCTTAGTAGATTACTATATTATTCATACTTCAAACATCTCAATTACACATACATTTAATGAAGAACCACTGCATAAAATGGAGAATGCCCACTTTAAAATTCAGATTAAAACATATGCTATCTACAAAATAAAAATTAAAAATTCTGTACAACATACCAAGTCAATAACTGCATATCTATTTAAGTCAATCTTAGATATACTGTAAGATTACAATTTTTCAAAAATAGATTTATCATAAAACTATTTACTAAATTTCAGTTATTATTTGGAGAATATTCCTAAAAGTGTTTTGGCTATAGAAAGATCATTTAGTACAAACCAATATCTATACCTAGTACAAACTGAAGAGATTCACACATTTGAACTAAAAATGCATGGTGGGAATGGTGTAACCGCTTTGGAAAGTTATACACTTCTAAAGTTAAAACATAACACCAATCCTATGACAGAACTATTCCACTCCTAGGCATTTAACCCAGAGAAATTACAACACATATCCACAAAAAGATTTATATAAAGATTCTGTTTATAGCAGCTTTATTCACAATAGCCAAAAACCAGGAAAAAAAAATTAAACGTCCATTAACAGAATAATGGATAAACAAACTGTGGTAAAATGGCATACATTCAGCAACAAAACATAATGACCACTAATACACAAAACATGGATAAATCTCAAAACCATTATATTGAGGAAAAGAAGCCAAACACAAAACAATACATACTCTATGATTCCATGTTATATAAAGTTCAAGAACAAGCTTATCTCATCTATGGAAATAGAAATCAGAACAGTTGCTGTCTATGGGGAAGACAAGGAAGGAATGATTGAAAAGAGGCATAAGGGAATTTCTGGGGAGTGCTAAAATGTTCTATTTCTTGAATGGGGGGTAATTATATGGATGTACACACATGTCAAAATTCATTAACTGTACACTTAAAAATGTGTGCCTTTTTTTGTATATAAATTACACCCCATAAAACTGATTTAAATCACATCTGATATCTTCTGGCTGATGTCAAGGATAATCAGCTAATGTAAAGTGTAATTTCTTGCCTAAAGCTGAATCTATATGGTAATAATCATAATAAACTTATAGCCTTAATCAGATTCTAAAACACAAATCCAAGTCTAAAGTGTTTACCCACTGTCACGAGGATACAAAGATAATTTTAGCCCAAAGAAACACCCATGAGGGTTCACCAAATGAATGGGAGTAATCAGCATGTCTTTTCTTGGGAGGTCATGACCTAAAATAGGTGGTCACTTTTGACTACCATAAAATATGAATACAACTTCATGTTAAAGATCACTTTTTCCCCACTTATCCAGTATTTTCTCTGCCTACTAGCAATCTCTGAGGAGCTACTGCCTTATTTCAGTAACACCTACTTCTAAATCACTTGTCCTGATCTCTCTTCTAAATTTTCTCTTTTGAGAAAAACTCTATCTAGGAATATCATATAACCACTTCACTCTTAAACAGCCCTCCTTACTTCTTATCCTTTGTCCAACTGCCTTGTTCGCCTATGACCTGTTTGCTTTTTTTCTATATTTTCAAGCAATTAAATATTTTCCATTCTAACATTTTAAGTTCAATAATTTCAATAATTTTTTCCTGTCTTCATTACCATATTCCTTACCAAGGTGCCAAAGTACTCACATTTAGGCTACTTTACCATGCTGCCACCTTGGCTGTGCTTTTTTTACTTCACTCCCCCTAGCAGACTAATGAACAACAAAGCCAGAGATCCCTTATCATTTCACTTTACAGCTCAAAAAACATTAATTGGATCATTTGACTACAAAGCCCTATTGCACAGTTGTCTTTTACATTTAAAAATGCTGCTGCTAAGGCACTGTTCCTAACCAAATGGTTGAATGTGTCCTTTCCAAGGAGATGATGTTTTGTTCAGGGCTACAGATGTCTGCTTGTAAAGCTTGCAAACATTTACAGTTCTCATTTTAATAGGTTCCATGACTCTTATCCACTGTTATTCCCATACCCCAAACTGTTTGGTAGTCACTTAGACTGCATCAGACAGCTTTAACCAACCCTCTTTCAAGAACTTTTTCTACACATTCCATTTGGAATTGATCCAATTCAGCTTATGATATATATGTTACTGTGGTAGCTCATTATCACTCACTCTTCATATATATATGGATTTTGTATCATGGCATCACTTATATCTAAAAATACAGCTATACAATACTGTACTAATACCAAAGACAACCCATTAGATAGCTGGAAGAGTTCTAGAGTCCAGATACAATATTTGAAAATGTATCATCTCACTGCTTTCCAAGGAGGCTTCAACATCCTTCTATAACACCAATGTGAAGTCATTCATGTTAAAAGCCATTAATCTCAAAACCTTCCCATAATGTACCCTGGCCTTTCAGATTACTTTTATTTCTTCAAGTATCAGACAATCTCTGAAGAGAAAAGGCCTCTGCACAAAATGAACCACAAGCTGTAGGACTCTCTGTCTTCACTTCTTACTCTAAGACCTTGGGTATACCACTTAGATTCTAGTTTCTTCATCAGGAAATTGGGATAATTGCATCTGCTTTCAAGGTTGGGGAAATGTTAGAAGTAACTTATGCAAAGTGTCTTACTCAGTGCTTAGCATACAGGCGGCTTTCAATAAATAGACATGATAATAAACCACTCTATCCCACTGATAATGTTACTCTAGCACCCTTGTCAATCCAAAATACAGAGTGCTTATCTATGATCTTATTATCTATCACATTTACAATCTCATCCTCCCTTTCACATTCCATTCATCTCCCAATGTCTAGAATAGCCTCACTTTCTCCATTCACAAAATTGCCTCAACTCGCCTTAAGGAAAAGCAACTTTAACCAGGGATTATGAAGTCAGGGGAAAAGCAGTGGGAGAAGGACCCAGCTAAACAGTCAATGCTCTACTAAAACAAACACAGTAACGTATGCCTGCTACATCCTTACCTTACATTAACCTTTCTTCAAGTCTTTTTTGAAGTCCATGAAAGTAAGGATCATGTTTTCCTTATGTCCTATCACAACTAAACAGAGCCTATATAAAAGATGTAACTGATGAATTCTCAAGACCCTCTAAATCCCAATGTTTTGTCATCTCAGAGATCAATTCACGAGGACTCACCACATGGAGGGGTATGGGAGGATAAAACTAAATATTCTTTTGACGACTGATACAAAACTAGTTTTAAACACCTGGATTTTCTTCTTCTCCTGATTATATTCAAATCAATTATTGCCTCAGGAACCATCTAAAAGATTAACATAAATGCTTTTTTGTCACTATGTTCTCAAATTCCATTAAATAACGCTATTCTTTCTTCAATGAACTACTTTTTCATCCTCACTTTTATGAAATGTCTTCTCAATTTCAGTAAGAACAGGTGAATTAAGAATACCTGCAACCTATCAAGCTATATTTATGCATTCTTCTATATATTTTGGAAAAGGTTTACTTTAGGAAAAAAACAGTACAAAGTACTCTACTTATTGTCCCTTCCCTTTTATAGAGGTTTCCAGAAGACCACAATGGAATTCCTGATTTGAATGGGTTATCAATGTTAAATCTACATCTTTCTTACTAAATGTATCTTATTCATAAGGTAAAAAGGTGTTTGCTGCTTTATTGAAACACACACACACATAGTCTTTCCTAAAGTGCCTTATATTTGAAAATGGCAAAGTTTTCCAAATATTAATCAAAATAATCTCAAATAAAATCCACAGGGCACTTCAATTATGGCACAATAAATGAATGACAGAGCATCTTATTTCAAAATCCCTGAGTTCTAGGATCTAAACTTCTATAAAACATCTCTTTCATTCCAGATTCAAAAGAGTTTAAGGCATTCAAGTACTACAACACACTTGTCTTTCAGTTATAGGCATTGCTTCAATGAAAAAATAGCTTAAAAACCACAAAATGAAATCAATTCCACATAAAGTATGATTCTGATCTCTAATCTGACTTGTAAATGAAATGTGTCTAACTTCCACTATTCAGCAACCCACAGATTTTTTTCCTAGCAGGATGGCTATGTTAGTTGCACTGCACTCTGAAATCGTGCAGTTGCTGCAGTGGCACACTAACAAATTGAATAGTATATGCCTTGAATAAAGATTTCAAGGTGAGTCATGAGGGACTCTTTCTGTTTGTAGATGAGTTGTATGACCTACATAAAATGTAATCTATGCTTTATATCCTGGGCGGCCAGAGTTTTTGTTGAATGCTAAGATGAAAAAAATGTTGAAGATTCACTGAGAAAAAAATGGGATTCAACTTTGAGAGAATCCACTCACCTCATTTCCCAGCACTGCTTTCAAATCCTCTATAACTGGTATAAAGAGATGTATTCCAAAAGCAGGGACTCAAACCAAATAAAATAATGATTTGGTTCAGAGAATACTTTGATGTTCCAGTTTTCTTGGGATTCAATAGTGCTAGAAAATACATAGGTTTATTTCCAGTTCACACCTGCTCATTAAATCATTTTAAGTGAATTTAATTAACGGGTCTAAAGATATTAATTTATTAGTAGTTATTATTAATTAACTGTTCTATGCACATTAATATGGTACAGTATGATTTTCTACTTACTACTGAGTTCAAGAGCCTACACAAAAGGATGTTCTCCTAGAAAATTCTGGGTATGGTGGCTTATTGCAAATAGAAATATATTTTCAATACTCTAGAGGACAGTAAAATTTCATGAATCCCCCAAGCAAAAACTTCCATGTGAAAATCACAGTCCTTAAATTAACCTTTTTAGGTTAAGCAGATGTTTTTCTTTACAGTATTTTCCTTACAGCAAGAGAACCCAATACTAAAAGGTGATAACTACATAAGTTCCATATACACAGGATCTTTAAGTTTGACTACCAAAGCAATTACCATATATCACTATGGAATGATAATACATTACACATTCCCAAGTAAAGATCAAATTTACTTCAACTACCCCACCCCCACCAAAAAAAATCATTTTCATTTAATCATGAAGTTCTTGGAATCATAGGAGGGCTTGATGCCATACTGGTGTCATATGCCAGTCATTCAAAGAATATGCCAGCCTTCTTTTTCAATTTCTTTGTCTACTACTGCATCACTGGACCCAGGAGGCAGCTCACCCAATTTCAGTAACGGATTTTGGCTCTCTGTGCATTATAGATGAAAATCTTTACGAAGTATCCAGTTTGTCTTACAGCTGAGAGATCTGAACCTGCTGCAGATGTCACATCTAAATTCTTGAATGGATTTTTATCATCAGTGTCACCTATAAAACAAGACAGTGTCACCAACAGCATTGTCCTAGAGAACATCTCCGTCAGTAATGCTAAGCTTTCTGCATCATAACTGATAGTCATTTATTTGCCTAAAACATGGGTCAGGAAACTAGAGCCCATGGGCCAAAACTCAACCCACTGCCTGTTCTTGTATAGCCACGATCTAAGAATGGATTTTATATTTTTAAATGGTTGAAAAAAGTTTTTTTAAAAGGCTAATATTTTGACAGGCGAAAATTATACGAAATTCAAATTCCAGTCTCCATAAATAAGTTATTGGAACACAGCTACTTATTCATTTATGTATTTTTCTATGGCTGCTTTCACGCTACAATGGCAGACTTAAGTAGGTGCAACAGAGACCATATGACCCATAAAGCCTATACATTTACTATCCAGTGCTTTAAAAATGTTTGCCAACCCCTGGCCTAAAGGATATTTAGTGGGTAGATGATAATGATACCTACTATCTGTTGCACGAAGAAACTCAGTGTAATGACCCAGTTATTCCCCTGCCTTACTTCCATCCATCCATCTAACAAATATTTCTTGGGCAGGTCTGTCACGCCAGTACAGACAGCTATAGTCACTTTGCTTTCCACTTTGGCTCAGCCTTGCCTCAATCCAAGGTGTCAATAATGCCCTTGGGCAGGAAGAAGACAAGAAGCACAACTTCAGGTCAAATTCTAGTTTTCCAATGTTGGCCTCTTCTGTGTCCCCAAGTTCTCTTGGTTCTGGATGTCTGCTTTATACCAACTAGTCTCCATAAGAAGCTTCCTGTACTGGATACCAGTCTTAGAAGTTTATACTTCCTGCCAGAGACCCTAGGTAGTAGGCTGAGTCACAGCATTCCTTGTTCACCAGTTCTACCCCTTCTAACAACCACCCTGTAACATAAATTTGTCTGGGGCCCTTGTGGATAGCTTGCATATTCTAACACCCTCCTGGCCTCCACCACTCTTTCTGATCATGACTGGCCCTGGAGTTCATCAATTAACTTTTACATTCAAACTTGTACCTGTGGCCTATAAATCTGAGTTCAACCTTCCCAACTGGCCTGTCATTCTGTTCCTTGAGCTCAGTTCATACAATAACCAAACATGAGAGCAAAACAAAACAAAACTCAATATAGATGGATTTCCCAACCGACAACTACCCATCTTATGACATCTCTTATTTTTTAGCAACTGCCTCAAAAGGAAATACATCACCCCTAAGCAGCATCCAGAATACCCCTTCTCCTTTTTCCCTCCACTATTACTAGTCAGCCCAAAGTTTGAAAAAGGTATAGACCTTCTTCATCTGAGAGTGTTACCCACAATCCTCTACCCACTTGGGGTGCCTAAGAACCAGTGTCTCTTGGGCACTGCTCCAGAATGCCTCTCTTGCTTCTAGTAAAGCTTTAACACTCCTGTTTCTATGTAATGGGGAACAAGAGGCTTCTTGCCACTGTTGGACTGCAACAGAGAAATGTACTTCGCTAGATTTCTAGGAGTCAGAATATAATTCCCCAAAGGAAGATGTTAATAGTCCACAATGAGGCTATACCCATACTATTAATGGCACCATAGAACCCACCTGTAATTCACATTATATTGTTGCAAATAACTCACGCACAAACACATTCGTAAGTTGTGGACAGACTGTCTAGAAAATAGCTGCGAAACGTCAGGAAGACTTTACAGCAGACAGATTACCCTAGTGTAAAGACTTCAGAGAAAAATGGCAGTTTAATTCAGCAAAGTGAATTTCACTACAACCCTGAAGTAGCTTGCCGTGGTGAACAGCTCTGAAAACTGCATGAATAGCTCACAACCACAAGAACGGTATCAAGAATGAATACGCTGACTGGAATGACCATTAACCATATCCCAATTCTGCTTAGCAACCATATAGGTAGCATCAAACTTAAATAAAAATTAAAATCTTTAGAAACACATACAGGAACCCACTGCCCATTTGGGAAACGACATGGAAGTCCAGTGACATATCCTTAAGAAAAGAAACAAGGCATGTAGTCCATATTCCAAAGGAATACTCAGAAGATTAAAACTTTAGAATTTTACTCATTTGATGGATCTAGCCTCTTTCCCTTAAAAAAACAGCTCTCAAACTTTTTAGTGTGAGAACTCCTTTATGTTCTCAAAAATTGAGGACGCCTAAGAGTTTCTGTTAATGTGAGTTATAATTACCAATATTTACCGTTTTAGAAATTAAATGAGAAAATTTAAGTATCTATTAATTCACTTTAAAATTTTAATAATGTATTTAACAAATAACATATTTTATGAAAAATTACTCTCCTAAACAAACAAAAAAGCTTAGTGATAAAAATGATAGTTTTATAACTTTTGCAAATTTCTTTCATGTCCAGCTTAATAGAAGACGGCTGGATTCTCATATCTGCTTCTACATTCAATCTACTGTGATACATTGTTTTGATTAAATTACATGAAAAAGAATACCCCCACACAAATATGTAGTGAGAAAGAAGGAAGCATATGTTAATATTAATAGCCTTTTCAGATAATTGAGATGTACTTCTTTGATACTACACCAAAACTTGACAAGTAGGAGTTTAAGGGTTAGTTGTAATATGGAATCTAATATCATATAAACTTTTTGTATTCTTGTTACTTGCCTTTTACAATGGTCTTTTACCCATAATTTTGTAATAATGATCACTTTGAAAATATTGGTTCACTGAGTTATGCAGGTTTTCTAAATCTTGACATAATTAATTAGTACCACAGCAAAAACTAACATTCATTAATATCACCACCCCCTCATCAGAAAAATCTTTTAAGTACTGAGATGTCAAAAACATAGCAAGCGATAAAAGTTTTCCAAAATTTTAAGTTTTATTTGCAAGCTCCATTTTTATCATCAGCAACAAATATTGTCAGTTGTTTTCCCTGACGTGACAGGCTCACTTTATTTATTTTCAAGAAAATGACTGCCAAATATCTAAGTCTAAATAATCATAGTTTATCTAGTCATTCTTTCAAGTAAAAATGAGGTTTCATGCAAAATATAGCTAGGTCAGCTCGCAACTCAAAAAATCACATAAAGGTTTTTCCTTGAGATAACGGATATACTCTGGATATGCAGCAGAAGTGCTTTCTGCATATTTCCTATCTCATCACACAGAATATTAAAACAAAGTGTACTCAAGAATCAAGATTTAATAAAATTAATCATTTTTACTCCTTCATCAAGGACATTCTTAAGTGAAATTGGCTTCTGGGGTTTTGGTTTTTGTTTTTTAGTGTTTTTTTTTTACTGTGAATCCATGACAGTGAAGAACACAATGATTACTAGTACAATTTGGTGCCACTGCCATTTAATAACTACTAAGATGCCCACAGTTTTAGCCACTATTGCTTCTGTACCATCAGGGTAAATGTCAAAGCTGAAGAAAAGGCAAAAAGTTAGTATTAATATGAAAATAGTTTTAATCTCACAGACCCCCTGAAAGCATCTCAGTGACCCCCATGCATCTTTACACCACAATTTGAGGACAGTTGTCTTAAGGTAAACACTGAAAGCTATGAATGATAAACTGCCATCCCTAAATCCATAGTAAATATCCCCCCAACATAATATATTAAATATCTGTAAAATTCTTCCATTTTAACTCAAAATTAGTCCAATTTATTCAGTAACTGAATAATATAAAGAATAATAGCAATTAACATTTAATGAGCACTTACATGTATTATCTCATTTAATCCCCATAATTACTCCATCAGTTCTCCAACATATTCATGCTACAGATGAGGAAACCTGAGGTGGAGGGAAAGTCACTTGTCCAAGATCACAATAACAATTATCAGTATTTACAGATTCAGGCATTACTAAGTATTTTGCATACCTCACCTCTTAAGTCTTTAAAACAATCTTTTTATTATCCTTTTTTACCCTTAATTATTCTTTATACTTTAATTACCCATTTTACAGATGAAAACTTTGAATCAAAAAAGTAAAGTACCCTGCCCAAGGTTACCCAAATGTTGGATCATCTATATATAAATCTAAGTCTGTCTTACTCCAACGAGTATACTACATATTTTGCCTCACTATACCATACATCAGTATGTCCTTTGTATATAAATAGATTGACAGTTACAAGAACCTTACATAGTTTTAAAGTCAACTGAGCAAGACTATTTGGAAATATTTTTACTAATTTGATTACCTCTGTCTTCAAATGGAACAAAACCTACTTCCTTTTAAAACAGTCTATGATCTAGGTAGATAGCTCATTAATTCACATTATTAAACATTTATCTGCATATGAAACAAATCAATGCAGCTAAGATTACTCTTTAAACAAATACTCAACACATCCAGGTTATATTATTCCCATATATAGATGAAGAAACTGAAATCCAGAGAAGTAACTAACTTCCCCAAAGACATGCCGTTCATACATGGTTCAGAGTCAAAATCAGTCTAGACTGACCCTGAAGCTTAAACTCTTAAATCACACTGCCTGCATATATTTAAGAAGGTCTCAGGCAATGACCTAGGAATTGCTCACAAGGTCTGGATACAAAGCTTGCTGATATCATACCCACTCCACCCAAGGCAATCAAGATATGAATCATCTTATATCTCAAAGATCAAGAGGTAAAAAAGAAGCTGGTGTATGCTGAAAATAAAGAGCTATGTTTTCAGGTTCTTTAAGTAAAGCATCTATAGGTAACATTGAAGAAAGAAGTAAAATTCACTTACAGAGGTGTGAGACAGCACACATCTCTGTGGCTGAGAAAAGCTTGCCTCTGTTTAAAAACAAACAAAAAAGCCCAGAGGAAAATGTCATCATAACTACACAGGCTATCTACAGATTACACAATAGTTTTCAGATGCCAGGAACCCAGGAATGCTGCAAACCTTAGTAAATGGCGACAGAAATCACTTTCCTAAAACTTTCCTGACCCCTAATCAATCAGTAAACTTTTCATTTCAAGTTAGGATCTGTAAAGATCAGGGGTTATGCTGCTTAGTATTAAACCCTAAGTGGAAAGGAATCAAGGTTTATCCAGCTCAATCACCCTTATAACTTGTTGTAACTCAACTTTTAGGAAGTATAAACACCTTCAGATTGGACAGGGGGCGTGAGACTTTAATTTCAAACAAACTGTATTCTCAAGGAGTCCCCACACACATTTGACGTATGACAGGAAGGTGACAAAATGGAAGGCTGTGGTATACCACCTAAAAGGGCAGGCAGTACAGGCGAGAGATGAGCAACTATACTTGTCACAGAATACCACATTCTGGATTCCCTCCGTAGCAAAGGAAAAAAAAAATTTTGAGCAAACTTTACCTCCTCCCATCAATGATTCCTAGCAACACGAAAAAGAATCACACTCTAGTAATGTAAAAGCCCCTGACAGATATATAGAAAAAAAAAAAAAATCAAGATTGAGGTCATGTCCCTTGACACGCATCATTTACACTAAGGATTCCCCCACTTATCTGAATTAATTCCATGCACCTCATTTCATTCAGATAATTGAAGTTTTCCTTTTAGAGTTGTAAAGTGTTTACCTCAACATAATTAGTAAACTGTCCACTTAAAAACACCACTACAAAAATTACCACCCCCTCTTCTCTACACACACACACACTCCACTATCATTGAAAGTATGAGATTTTGGCCTTCACAGGAAATTTAGTTCAAAAGTCCTCTTTAAAAAATTAGCACAAGAAATTCTACAAGAAAAGTTATGGTCATTACCTTTCTAAAACAGAGTGTTTGCATTACTTGTTAGAAAAATGGTAATTTGGGTATTCAATACATGAATACTGTTCTGAAACCAAATTAAAGGTTTAAGACTACTAAAGAGTTTGATGACTTGCCTCAATACAATAACTGGGATTGTAGGGACAACAAAATCAAAGAGGTCTCTCTTTTTTACGAGCAGGCATTTAAAGGCCTTTTAATGAGAATTTACTTTTTAGTATATAATTACTAATGAACAAAAATAGGGCCATTAAACTCACTTCTTTACAGTGCCAAAAAACTTCTATGTGTAAGAAATACAAAATAATATATACATATTAATCAAACTCAAGGAAAACTGAAATGTGAAACACCTAACAATACATGGTGAAAATTATAGACCTTTTCTTAAGTAAATGCTCTGCAGATGACTGATGAGGCTATTTTTTATATGGATATGCTTTTAATTTAAAATACAGACTCTCTAGTACTTATGGCAATGAAATATCTGAATTTCTTATATGAATTCTAAATTTCTATATGAACTCTGTTTTCTCATACTGATAAGAGACTTACTCTTGAGACGTATTTATATCTAATCAACATTTATTTATCACCTGCTATGTGCCAGGCACTGTACTGAGTGTTGAAGACACCGTCAGGAACAGCACAGACTCAGTTCCAACACTCAAGGTACACATAGTCTAGAAGGAAATATAATGAACAAATGTGTTATGGCAAAGTATAAGAGATACTTGGTCAAATGAAAGCTCAAAACAGAGAAGACACGGGTTGAAAATCGAACACCTGAAAATAATTAGCTACCACTGAAATTGGCTAAACATCACCCACCAAGTGACTCAGCTAAGAAGGCAGAGAACCCAACAGCAGAGCAGTCAGGAAAGGGATCTAAGCAATGACTGGATGAATCCAGGATGTCCTAGAGTCCCTGATGCATATGAAAAGTTGACCCTCCAAAAAAGTTCAAATTATAACAGCTAAAGAGCCCAGCTCTCAGCTGGCCTTTCCTCAGTATCTAAGGGATCAATTCAGTGAGTGTGAGTCCAGGAGGCAGTATCACAGTATCTGAGCTCTGCAAGTACTGCTCAGGCTGAAGTAGGACCCCAACCATCCACCTGTGGACAAGAACAGGTCCCACTCCCTGAGGGAAGAGGAGATGACAAGGAGAGGGAGATGGCCAAGCTGTCTTAAGCAGGCTTAAAACAAGGTTTCAGGTCCCCAGGGACCTGGAATACGAAAAGTAACCACACAAGCAATGTATCAACTCTATGGACTATTTAACACTTACTAAAGAAAGGCCATAGAATTGCTTCTCTGGTTACTTTTAAAAATAAATACTCAAAAAAAGAAAACTGTCACCTGTTTAAATGACTTAAGTATAACCTTCAAGTACGGGGGGAAAGGACTAGATATTCTTACTAATTCTTATTGATGATTCTATACCCTAATTCCATCTAAACCTATACTGATTTATTCCAGATGCCTCACACACTTCATTAAGATGTTTATGCCCTACATTTCAAAACTGATGAGTTAAGTGTTTTTAAAAATGAGAATCTCGTAGTCAAACTGAGTACATGCCAGGGGTACAGAGAGACACCATACCTCTGCAAGCAATAGATGCTCAGGGCACCAGAATAATTCTAGATCCCACCTCCTGAATGGGATGGAGTTCTTAATACATTTTCAGTCTTAAAAATCAATTCAAGAACTAAGTGGAAGGGACAGAACTGGCAGTGGATAGGTCAGGTAGACTGGGACTGACATAATAACCAGCAATGATAGATGTGAAATGCTTTGCTCCCCATAAATTAAAGACCATCCCACTCTACTGCACAATTGTTTTCAGTAATAGTTCAGTAGAAAAAAAAAATGAATGTAGCCCAAAGATGTTGTCCCTGGGAAAGCTATTATTTATGTAACTCTACATATTCAAATAGGAATCACTCTATGGAACTGGTTCTGCATTTGCCCAAACATTACTTTCCAAGGCTATTCAAGGGGCAGAATAGTGGTACTTTCCAAAAGAAATGCTTGAAAATTTTCCTCAGTTTTCTTTTAAATAAACAAAACACACTACTCTGATCTATTAAAGAAAGAAGAGATAAGCCTAAGAGGAAAAAAAAATACAGCGGTTGTTTTGCACTGCTTTGTTTTGTCAGTACCACCAACACGAAGCACGACATATCAAATACAGCCTAAAACTGTTTAAAATATCATTTCAGGCCAGGCAGCCAAAGTAGCCCGACCTGTAAAAGTCATGTTCCTTACAAAGGTCTACACGCTGAAAAATATATCCTTATAAAGTAAAACCAAGGCTTTAAAACACGGCCTTTGGTAGCAATTAGATTGAATTCACGGTTGTCGAACTTTGCTCCAGTGGAAAATTCGTATTATTTTAGCTTGCCTGAGGTGTCCTATCAAAAAATTTAAATGGGGTCCTTTCCCAATTTCACAGCGAATAACCTACGTTAAAGAACAAAATTTTCAATGTTACCTTTCTTTTCACAATTTTTGTAAAATATTTGATACCTGCTACCTCTTTCAATATTGGAATTCAGCCTAACAAAGTATCTGACTTGACACAAAAACGGAAATGAGTTATTTCAAGTTTACAATATCGTGATTCATGACTTCCAGGCACTCTGCTATCTTCTTAAGTTTGATTAAGCCCCAAAAGACCACAAGCATTTACAGAGTACCCACTACACTTAATGCTAGACATACACAGATAAATAAGACACGGCCCATCTTTCGTGAAGCCCCCACCAGGGAAACTGCACACGAGCCAGGAAGTATTTACTAAATGCCTGCAGTAAACACTGTGGTGTGGGAAATGCAAAGAATTCACTCCACCCCAGCAAGGACTTCAGGACTTCTGCATTCTGAGGATCACTGAGAAAAGTGATGCTGGGGATGCTGGAATTCGATTACTACATGGGTACAAGACCTTTCTTTCTAATTAATATCAAGGTTACATACACCATAACGCTAAGACTCTTAAAATGCCCATATCCTGGGACTGACATAGACTATCTGAATCAAGAATATGAATAAACATTCCTGAAGTGAAAATAATTACTAAATTCAAACAAACTGGAGAGTACTGTTTCAATTGATAGGATGTAAACACATCCTAACTATAATTTGCATCAATTGTATCTAATGGGTCCAAATCACAAATTAAGGCATATACTCATAACAGGAAAAAAAATGAAAACTTAGTAATTACTTAGCTTTAAGATACCAAAATCAAAACAAATTTTGGTACAGGAACATCCATTGGGGAGGTCTGAATTATCTACTTAAGTGTTCAGTTAATTAAGTCAACTAGTTCTATTTACCTCCTGTTAAATCTCAAGAAACTCTAATTTATCTTTGTAAAATAATCGGGTTGGATTAAACTAAGTTCCTTACAAATAGAAAATTCTGTACTTCTGTGGTCCATAAGATTAAAATGTCAACACGGTTTCAATAGGAGAGTAAAAAAGCCATCTTAAATTCTCAAATTGGTAACGCTATAAAAATCACTGTTTCCTACCTTATCTCAGTTATCACGGTTCAGATTTTACCTATTCAGTTTTCAAGTTTGTCAAAGAAAGTTTTCATGATTCAAAAGGTACTCCTCCAACCCTCAATACCAAAACGGTGTCATTAAATTAAGAGCCTGAGAAAAATATATAATAAAAGGGAGTGGGAGCTGAGGAGAATCTATTCCACATCAGACCTGGAATGCACTAATTAAAATTCAATATTGCACTTGGTATGTAGCTTCCTACATGAAACTCCCGCAATGCTTTAGCTTAAAGTTAAACAGGTTAACAGAATCCAATAAAATGGCTCTGCTGAATTATGCGGGACTTCTTTTCAGCAGCTCCTTTACCTGACCACTCTGTTGAGCTTTAAAATCTCAGGGGTAGCACCAGTAACCAAGGTGAGCCAGGGGACACGGCGGCTGCGTTCTGAAACCCACCTCGTGTGGAAAATCACCGTCAACTCACGTTTTCCATTTCAAACTGTGCTACAAGTGAAGCAAAAAATGTAAAGCCTTCTCTTCGAACCTCCCATCACACTGCCTCAAGGTGCTAACTCAAGAATTATCTCAAAGATAATCTAATGCAGTACAGTTCTCAGACCCTAAAAGTTGTATTTGTGAGAGGAAAAGAAAATTCCCTTGGGACTAAAGGTTAAATAAACTTAGTACTGCAACTTCGCGGCTGGGTACATGGCTGCATTTACAAGACTTAAATTCAGAGAACCTTTCCACCCGATCAGGCAAACTGCCGGGATTCCCTTCAAAATAAGTAGAAGCTGGATCCTCAGAGGAGGGGTGCGGGGCGGCAGGGTGAGGTGTGTAGTCTCCGCCGACAGAAGTGAGGGGCTGGTGAGGTCAGGAGAGTGAGGGCGACAATGGGGTCAGGCGCAAAGGTTCCCTTCAGGAAGGCCCGGGAGCGCACGTCGCGGGGGACTCGGCCCGGCAGCCTCGTGGTCGGCGCGGAGGCCCCTCTGCCTACTCAGGTCAACCCCGGAACCCGGGCTCCCTTCTCCCAGCGCCAGGGTGACGCGCCCCCACCCGCCCCTCGCGGCCGCGCGAAGCAGGTACGCACAACGTGCAGAACCCGAGAAAATGAAATCAGAAAATGGCCAGGGCGCAGGAAGACTGAAACGCAGCAGCCGGGGTGCCCGACTCCGGGCGCGGGGAGGACGGCGGCGCAGGGAGCGCAGCGCGTGCGCCCGGGAAGCGCGCCGCCCGCGCGGCCCTCAGCTCCGCCCCCCAGCTCCCCGCGCCGCCGCCGTTACCGCCGCTGCCCCTCTGGGAACTCCGCGCCGCGCGGCCCCGCGAGGCGGGCGCCGGGGAGGGGAGGGGCCGCGCTCCCCGCCTCCCCGCTGGCCCGCGCGGCTCCCCAGCCTGGAGCCTACTCACCTCCTCCTCCTCCTCCTCCTTGTCTCTCCCTCCTGGCCACCGGCGCGGCCCAGCCGGCGACGCGCTGACGCCGTGCCCCTCCCCCGCGGCCGCCGCCGCCGCCGCCCCTCCCGGCCCGCGGCCACCGCGGCCTCAGGCGCTTCAGGCGCAGGCCCCGCCCCCTCGGCCCGCCCACGCGCCCAGGGCTCCGCCCCCTACGCGGTCCAGACGCCGCGGGCTCGGAGTCCCTGACTCAGCGGTCACTCCCGTACGCGTAAGCCCTGCCGCCTCGGCTCGCGGCCCCTACTCTTCTCACCTGCGCACTGCCCGAGGAGCTCGCTTCGCTTCCCACCTCCCTGCGCGCCCTTTCACATCTCTCATCAACACCTTTGTCCTCCCCTTCAGCTTTTTTCTACTGTTTTTCCCAATCCCCTAGTCGCATTGGCGCCTTCTCTTTTCTTCTGGAAGGTCTTCGCAGGTCACTAGGTAGGCCTCGGCCTCCTCCTGCTGTGTTCTTGCCTGTCCGTTCCTCTCCCTGGCCTGCTGGAGCCTCAAGGCCCTGGCGCGAAATGGCCTCCTTCCCTGCCACCTCTACCTGCTGTGCAGCTCGCACCTCTTCGGCTTCTGCTTCGCCAGCGCGTCCCAATTTCCATCCCTCTGGCCTCCCTCTCGGAACCCTCTTGGCAGGCTCAAACGCTTTCCTTTACCTACATTTTGCATGTCTTTTTGGTTCTGACTACTTCACGCACTTGAGAGGC
Organism: Tapirus indicus; assembly: GCA_031878705.1. NCBI lineage: Eukaryota > Metazoa > Chordata > Mammalia > Perissodactyla > Tapiridae > Tapirus > Tapirus indicus. Next base: position 60,359,206 of record CM062926.1, read on the forward strand.
AGTTTGGGTATTCAACAATTGCATTTTCGCGGTCCCATTTACGTGAAAGGAGTCACATTGAGTAGTTAACAATCACAAAGCAAACTTGCATAATTCCCATCTGTACTTTCTCTATGCGATGATGTATTAATTGACACTTAAATTTCAAGGAATGGAATTTTCTATTGGGACTTACAATTCACAAGTTTGGGGTGTCCCCCCCCCACCCCCGCAACCTAACCTCACTTTAGCTCTTTTATTTCTAAAATACATATTCAATAGAAAGAGCACCAGGACCTTTAAGGTCTCTTGTTTTCTTATCTGTAAAATAAGGAACTTGTCCCTTCCACATTTAAATTTCTGTGATTCTGAGCTAAAGGATTTTGTATTTGGAAGGAGTTTGTGGGTTAAATGAGTCAGGAGAAGGCAAACATGCAAATGTAACTGGAAGTCTGGTAACTTCATTTTTAAAACTGCAGCTTGGAAGAGTTAGGCTGTGATGTGGAAATAAGAAACATCCAAAATAAAGGAAACTGATTAGGCCTTTGGAGTTACAGCCACAAGTTGTTTTAAATTATGTGAGTAAACATTATTATTCTTAAATTGAAGAGTTGAAACTATCTTCCATTCTAAACAAAATCCATGCTCTGTGTGGACCTTCAAAGTTTAAAACCACTGTTGAATTGAACAACAGCACTACAAGCATTTGAAAGCCTAATAAACCATCTGTCCATCCACTTTAACACAAATTGGGAAACAGAAAAGTGTAAATGCCAAAAGCTGAAAGTGAGAGTTCCTAACTACACATGAAACTAGGAAATCCGCAGAACAAGTATATAAAAAACTCCAAAGGCTATGGCTGCCATTTCCTTGCTTTGGAAATAGAATCATATAATTTTATAACTGAATTATCTAGTTCTTAATATCATCTGAAGTCTGATCTTTTCATTTTACGGATGAAGAACTGAAGCCCAGAGAGGGTATGTTCCTTGCTCAGTATTACCTAGAAACAAAGACAAGATTGAAATTCAGATCTCCTGTCTCACATACTTGTCAGCATCTTGTTACCGGTTACATAAAGCTGTTCAACATCAGAGGTCTTTGACTTTACAGTTTTGCCTGCATGGTCTGAGTCATCACTCAGAAATTGAATTTGGCGTTAACTAGGAAGGTATTGCTGTCAAAGGTCATTCTGTACCACTGGTTTCAAGGATTCCTGCTGCACAAGCTCCATCTCACCTGGTCAGGGTTCATATTCATAATCCAGGCAATTCTGGCCAGGCCGCTGGAGCCATGTCCGAACCAAACACATTCATCCTAGGAGGTGCCAAGAGCTGTGCATGATTGTAAGAATTATGATGTCCCTGTTATCAAGAAAATTACATTACTGGGGAGGTAAAATACGAAATGTAAAATGATAAACAATTCACCATTAATAACCAAGGATTCAATTGTAAAAGTCGAATCTTAAACTGGAAAATATCAATGTAAATTAAGGGAAGGCTTTTTAAAAGGACGAAGAAAATGTAAAATTTAGATTGGTTTATAGGAAAAAGGAAAGGAAATTGCTTGAACAAAGGCACTGAGAAGAAAATGAGCAAGCGAAGAATGGAGCAAAGTTAGGAGGTCAGATGAATTAAAACAAGAGGTTCGTTTTAGAAACAATAGAAAACCAAGCTGAAATAATAGGGTAGAACTATTGATAGAGGGCCTGAATTCGAGCCTAAGAAATTTAGACTTGATCTAATAGGAGATCATTCTGGGTGGATTTGGCAGAGAGAGAGGGGTGAAGACAAGACAGGAGACTATAACCTTGTCAGGTTCTGAAGTAGCAAGGGGGATTTAAAAAGAAATATTAGACATAAATGCCACTAAGGAAAGAGTTCCATTAATATAGACAGGGATTGAAGAAGAGTAAGAAGTCCAAGATGACGTTAGGGTTGTGGCAGGAGTCGATAACAGTACACATACACCTTAATACCTTAGAGTTGGAAGATGATAGCACTGAAAGAGTACAATTGCTAGAGAAGGAATCAAGACATTTTTGCAGGGTATACCCTTCTATTCATCATGTCCCCATTCCAGAAAACTTTAGTTTGCTTCTCAAATTGAATTAGAAGGTAAGAAAGCAGGCTCTCACCCCATCATGGGCCTTATGCTGGTGTTTTTATGGTCGACCTATTTTTATTTCCGTTTCAGCCCTACTGATGTAAAAGTGCTCAGTGGTGCAGTATATAATGTTACAGTGGAAATAAATCAATAAGTGTTTGTTAAATACATACCAAATGCTGCTCAGCACTCTGCTAGGCCTGGAGGGCTGGAAAAATGTAAAAAGGGCCTTTGCCTTTCGGAAACTTACAATCTGGTTGGAGAAAAAGGTCAACACACCTGACCCAATAGAAAATAAATTCCATGGACAGTACGTGTGGACTGTAAAGTGTGCTTATATAGAAATAGTGGGGAATAGAGCTGAATGGATTGGAAATGATATAATCTATAGTGTTCATCATGCAACAAATTTTCATTAATCTTTAAGCATTGTTCTAGGTTCTGGAGGTAAAACAGTAAAATAAAAAGTTTCTGCTCTGATGGAGCTTACATTCCATTTGGGAGAGACAGAGAGGAACAAATAAATACCCAACTATCAAATAGTAATAATTGTCCTAAAGAAATAAAATGTGAAGGTGTCAAAATGAGTGTCGGGAAAGTAGGTTAGACATTTGTGAGGAACATTTCACTTGAAGGAAAAAAACAAGCAGTCCTGGGATGATCCAGAGAAAAGCAGTTCAGGCAGAGAGTAAGGAAGTGAAGAACCCTAAGGAGGAGTCAAGCTTAGTGTGTTTGAGACTAGAAAAGGCCAAGTGTTTCTGGAGTGTAGAGAGCCAGGAGGAAAGTGAAAGACATGAAACAGGGAAGGTAAGTAAGGCCTTGAAGGTAAGAAGGGATTTTGAGGTCAGGTTAAAGTATGGATATGTGGAAGATTAGTCACTCTGGCATTCTTGATTAGAGGAGGAAGAGATTAGGACCTGGAGACCAGATGGAAGCCTGCGTGATAATCCGGGAAGGAGGTGGAGTGAGGTAGACAAGGTTGGCGGCAAGGTTAGCAGGGAAGACAAAAATGTCAAGGAGGTGAAGTGTTGGGTATTTATGAGGGGTGGTAAGTGGTGGGGAGAGTCCACAGTATCAAATGCAGCAAAAAGGTCAGAGAATAAGCATTAAATAAAAGTTAGTATAGTTAACAAGAAAGGCGTCATGTGTCACCTCCAAGAGAAGAGTTTTCATAGGGTGGGGTGGTAAGAAGTGAAAAAATGAAGGCAGTGAACTGTAAGAATCAGTACAACTGAAAATGTACAAAGCATATGTACATTTTATTTACCTTTTAAAGCCATATACATTTGGGATACTATTAAATTTTTAAATCCATTTAAACATTCCCAGCCAGGTCTAATTTTCTGTCTCCATACTGAAGGGAGAACAAACTTATACCACAGAGACTTATCTTAGAGGTTTTTCTGGGCCCAAAATCAGTTCATCTATGACTCTCTGCTCTAAATGTAATCAGAGAAAGTTCACTCTTACCCCTGAGATATGGCAAGAATCTAACAGTAGAAACACTAAGGTGGTGTAGTACCATGTCAGTTTTGATTCCATTACTGCCACCTGTCAGGTCTAAACCGTGTGGGCTGTGCGTATTACCTCGAGCACATCACTGAACTCCAGGTTTTCATTGGTAAGAAGAGGAATCTCTCAGATTTTAGGCTTATAGGCATACAGGTTAACACTTCAAGAAACAAATACCATTCTGTGAGATCCACATGAACAGCTATCATGACTCCAAGTGGTACTTTGGCAAAGTATTTCCAAAAAGACAACTTGTTTGAACTAGATGTTCTATTGTTCAGCAAATTGCAAGACAGTTAATGAGTACTTTTCTTCCCTGGAAACAGACTAGACTAATTTGGCAGTCAGAATGGAAGGAGAAACTTAAGTCTCCTCTATTTGTAGCTATGCAGCTTGAACATCTCGAGGAAACCAAGCCTGACTCTGGCTAAGCTGTGTCCACACGTGCATCACATGCGTCTGCGTGCCTTCTCCTGATCATCTGATGTAGGTGGGTAGAGTGTGTTAATTTGTTAGGAGTTATTGAAAGATGGAATGCTATTAGCACTCTTTTTTATTTGGAATATACTTCATTTTGGGGTCCATTGGGTGCAGTTCATCTCTTGGGATGGTTTGGAAAGCATTGTTAAATTCAATGAAGGAAAAAGAAGTATAAGTTATTCTAAAAATAATCATGAAATTTTCTATGTTTAATTTGCTGGCTCAAATGCTCCTCAAATCAGTAGTGAACAGGATTCCTAGCATTAATGAACAATTATCATATTGCTGAAATCAATACCATATTTAGCTTGAAAAGCCTTCTTATTTTTGGTGCTAAAGAGGCCAAAAACATCAGTAGCCTAGGAAGCATAAAATGTACTCTCTCATGATTAAATGATCTCTTTAAATTAGGGTTTAGCTATTCCAACATTGGGAGGAAATTTCCTTTATCACTGTTACCTTCTGGGCTAGAGATAGAAACATTTTATACTGTGGTTCATCCTGTACCTTTTATCAAGAATAAATTCATGTTTTTGTTTAAAAACAAAGAAAGCTTACATAATCTCCCCTTATGATTAGCCCTTCCAGTAATTATCTGTCGCTTGGAGTCAGTGTCAGCCAACCAAGTTCAGATGGCAAAAAAATGTTTGATCTGCAGTGATGTGATTTAGAAGACTGTGCATGGAAGGTACAGCTATGCACATACAGAGAACATATTTATCTAATTTGACTGCCGGTGATTTAATTAATGTTTGTCAAGCACTTTGAACATGAAAAGAACTATCTGAAAGCTGAGAGCTATGACTCATAATCATTTTTCCTATTTGCTGAACTAAAATTAACATACAAATGTGATACTCCTATGGTATCTTTGAGAGATATGCTTCTATTCTAACAAACTCTTTGGACTACACTTTAAGAAAGTCTCATTAAAACTTCAAGGCTCTGGTTTCTGAAAGTCAAGCTTCAAGCTGTTTGGGTATCATCCATCAGTAGATTTTGAAGCATACAGGCTAAATAAACAATAGTGACAGCTTGGGGAAGTGTATGCACCTGTTTATTGAGAAGATGTTAACAGGAGCAAATCTAAAATAAGAATGCATACCGCAACCTGGTTTTCAAGAAGTTTTTGTGCATGCCTACACTTAAAATTACCCATATTATCATCTAATTTTTTTCTCCTAGTTTTTTCTCCAAAGAATAACAACTAACAAGCACAAAGCCTCAGTAACAATCTGAGGGGGGAAAAAGAAGGAAAAGACCTATTTTAGAGATTGGAGGAGAAGCAAACATGGTGTTTTCCGTTATTGCTTTTTCTCCAAGTCAAGTATAGGAACAATTGGTAAAAGAGGAAGAAAACCTGAGGAGAAAGTAAGGAGCCTGGACAAGGGCCCTGATCGAAGGTGATTTTCCACAGGGAGGTTTTGGCAGTGCTGCATTCATCCTTACAAGGGGTTGGTGGGATATTTGTCCAACTTCCCAGGACCATAGGGCAAAATGGACTCCCTTGTGGTATAGAAAAGGTGACTTGAAATGACACTAACTTTCCTTTATGAATTGTTTTTGAATTTTAGTTTCAGTTCATTTACATTCCAGTCCCCTAAAGAAAATTCTTAAATTGCATCTGCACCATGCAGAATCTTCTTTCCATGTGTACCATGCAACACACATACCTTGGTAGAATAAGCCTGATTAAGGTATTAGTTCTACTTCAACTCTACAAACTAAACTTGACATATGGGCCTGGGAATCTGCCCTTTCAACCAACTCCCCTGTGATTTTATATTTACTAATGTTTGAGAAAGACTTCTAGAAGACGTATTACTTACCTTGTCTAGCCATTCTTAGCACAGATCTTACTTGTAATAATCAGATATGGAAGAGACAGTGGTGTTAACCAAACATCACATGGCTCTCTTACATTTTCCACTCTCTTGTATGGTTAGGTTGAGGCCACGTAACTGGTGCTGACCAGTGGGCTTGGGGAGAAATGAAGTTTGTCACTTCCAGCCAAGGTTCTTAGGAGCAATTTTCTCCCCTGCCCTTGTGGCCCTGGAAGCCCCATTTTCCAGATGGTGTAGCTATAAGAAGAAAGCACCCCCAGATCCTTGGGAGCTGGTCTGGAGAGCAACTAGACTCTCAAGAGATTTCTAATAAGCTAGAAGTAAACCTCTAACAGTTAAAGAGCTGAGTGCTCTGCTATTGTTAACTACGCCAGCATTGTGTAGCCTTTCCTGAAGAACACAACCAGATTTAGATATCTCTCTTTCACAATTACAGAAACAGTTTTTAAATTTTGGACCTTAAAAAGTCAGCAAAAGAATAATGGAGTAAACAGTGCACGATTTACTAAATAGATCGTTTAAGAACAAATGGATATACAAAAATCACAAATAGTATGATGTATGGTAGAAAAAAATGTTCTTTATGTAGTTCAGTTTGGGCACTACTTTCCAATCCTCCCCCAAATTAAAAAAATTAATGAAATCTTTAGCCTACTATGCTCAGAAAAAGTATCTTTGTCCTTGTCGTGTCTAGATCCTCTTCTTTTCTCCATCTTGGTCACGTATCTTTAACGGTCCATCTTCTGGGCTCTCAGATGGATGGGGTTCCCATATCCAATGCCAGTCAGAAGTAGATTGATTTGTATTTGCTGCTTAAATTTCACTCCTTAAGTGTATCAACTAAATTTCTGTGCCATTGGCCTCTTATAGTCCTAATTTCTTACTGCACAGATGTGTGCAGTGCTGAAACAGAGATTCGCTCCTCTCTGTGCTTTGGGTGCTGACCTCACACACCCAGATCCAGCCCCTATGGGAAGGATGAATCGGACAGCTTTGGTGGAGGGAATGAATGATGGAAGAATGATTTCCATAGAGGCCAAATACTTTGCGGAAGTCACTGATCTATGCTCTTTGCTGATCTACCCCCGAAGCATTCTCTCTGACAGCAGAAGGCCAGTATTTGGTATTGAACCATTTGAAAATCACTGTTGGAGAGCTACATACACACATAAAGAAGGGGCAAGGAAAACCCTCCTTTCATGGGTTCTCAAGCACTGCAGAGACTCTTTTGTCAGTAACTGTGCCCTTGCTTAAAAATCTTATAGCTGCCTGCCTGAAACCTTTTTTTGAAACAAGGGGGAAATAAACAAAACACAAGCTAGCTACAGTTTGCTGCTGCTGTCAGTAGAGTACGGTTGATAACATTTCTTGTGTTTTTACACATCACCTTTCCCTTAATTCATAGACCAAACAGAAAAAAAAAAAAAAGTCCTGTATTCTTTTTCCTGTTGCTTTTTCAGTAATTCCTGAACAAATCCATATAACATTCCTGCAGTTGAGTGGAAGAACCATATGAAATGGACTCATTGAAATCTTTTTCAGTTCTATTCAGTATTTATTTGTCCCTATTTTGAAATAGGGCCATGCTGCTTTTGTCCCTATGGAAAAGAAGTTATGATTTAAGAAAACTTTGCAAAAGGGAAGCTGATCTTGATGTTATCAAACTTCCCTCTTTTCTTTTAGCAGAATGTTTGAGAAAATGCCAATTGGTGTCGCCTATCATCAGAACTTTTCAAGTTTTTGATTTGCTTCTGCAAATTAACTTGCATAAAACTATCTGACCTTCTTTAACAAATAATATTATATTTCCCTCTGAATAGTTAGCACCTACATTTGTCTGTGTGTACTGAAATAGTATGACTGTATCAAATGTTATAGATAAAATAATGCCATAACTAACTTGCATGTTCTTCCATTTTTAATGGGGGGAAATGTGCATTGGTATAAACTCAGACATCCATATTCTTTTGTGGTGAGTATTAACCAGAATGCCATTTTTGTCCAGACTGTCACCGGATGATTTTATAATTAGAAGATTCACTCAAAAATGAAAATCTGAGGTTGATGAGGCAGAACCAGCTATGTTTTAAAAGGAAATACTTATTACTACAACATATTGGAGGACAAACAAAATCAATTTTTACAGGCAGATTAACCAAATTGTTCATTATTGTAGTAAACATTGCAAAAATCAAGAGGATGGACTATATTAGCTGTACCCAAGCAAGAGAATGAAGTACTATGGTCTAATTTATGTACAATAATTGTTCATACTAGCATTCTCATAGTTTGGATAGTGACTCATTTTGTTCTCTGAGACCTTTGTTCTCCAGAATCAGCTACTATTAAAAAGTAGAAGGAATAAAAATAAAATAGGATTTACCAGGCTAGCTTTGAGTTTTAAAAAATACCTGAACGTCAAGGGTAAAGTATAGACTACCAGTGTTAGGTAATCGGGTATGTTTACATCTTTACAGTAGGTTTGAATATTTGAAAAGTAATTTTTTTCCTAAAGAACATTTAATAAGATCTTTGGTGGTATATTATTTTAGCATTTAAAGAGGTTGAACACAGAAATCAAGTTAGTTAAGCATAGGCTTTTTCTTCTTCATTTTGCATTTCTACTATTTAGTTTTCCTTTGGGTGTAGATGGGCATGTTAAAGGAGGGGGTATATTTCAAATAAAGAGCTTAATAAAGTAATTTACTGTCAGCAGGTCACCACTAATAAGCAAATCTTTTATAAATCCTGAGACTGAGTAGATTAGAAAAGATGGGGTGAAAACCACTGCCAAAAGATGCAATGCCCAAGTGGTTTTCAAAAATGATGAAAAGATCTAAACCTCAAGGCAAGAATACACATACACAGAAGAACTAACTTCTCCAAGGTGTTTCACTAGGTATTTTTTAACTTTTTACTTTGGAAATTCCCAAACATACATAAAAGTAGAGAGAATGTTACTATTATAAGGGACCTCCATGAAGTCATCAACATGTTTTCTACACTTGTTTTAGATTTCATGATATCTTTGGTGTTGTTTTTTTTGCTGGAATATTTTTAAAGAAAATCCTGATGTCATATTATTTCACCCCTAAACACAACAGTATAAATGAAAAAACAAAAAGAATAGTTTCTTGTGTAATCATAATGCAATTATCACACCTAAGTATATTTAAAATGTCTGTTCTCACATCCCTTGAATCATTGTAGGTTAGCAATTAGCATTTTCTTGTTTGATTTTTATCTTTGCTGTACTCCTTCTCCTTTATAGGCATTGCCTTGATTATCAAAAGAAATCCTACACTTGGATTAGGTTATTTTTAACATATCCCTGGGACCCTGCCTATGCCTTTCTCTGGCATGTTGTGTTATTCAGAATCTTACACCATTTCCGAATTCTGCATTGCAATTGGCATGATACAAGAAAATTAAATTAAAATGTTGCTCAAATTCCAAAGTTTTGCAGAGTTTAAAATACTGTCAATTATGAAAAAATGAAATGAATCCATAATCTAGCTATGACTGCATTGAGTAATTTAGGTAGTAATTAGATAGGTAATGTCTAGGATGTTTTTCCTGGAATCTTTTGTTTGCAAATATAGAAAACCAACTTTGGCCAAATAAAGCCGATAAACAAATACATAAAAATTAAAAGGTAAATAACTGGAAGGAAAGGCTTAAATCCCAGCCTGAAAAAGGACAGGAATCAGACACTCTGGGAGAAGAGAGTTCTGTGGAGCAGAATCTTGTGGGCAGTCTCTTCAGAGCACTGCCATTGAGATGAATCAGTTCCATGTGTGTTTTCCAACTTTGCATCACTCTGCTCTGCTCAGGGTCTTAGTCTGTGCCATGTGCTCACTCCTTGGCTAGGACATGGCAGGATTCCTTAAAACTGGCAGTCCCACCAAGACCACACACAATGAGGTAGAGGTGGTTTCTCAAAGAAAAGTCAGATGTTGGTACCAAAAGAAGAGAGAATGGAAGCCTGGTAGGCAAATTCAAGTGAGGCAGGATGAGAATACAGAAACCCTTCCTTCCTCTCATCAGTGACTGTTCTTCAGATCTTATTGATGGGTCACTGAAAATCAGGCTTTCTCACCGACTCTTTTCTATATCTATGCACTACTGTTAGGAACTATTACTCTTCCTAGATCCCCTTTCTCCATGTCTCCTTCATCAGAAATCAGTGTTCAAAATACCTACAACGTCCAAGCTGCCAGAACTGATGAGGTCTGTGTACCTGATACCATCTTGCTCTCTTCTTTGGGCTGGTAAGGATGAATTTTAAAATTCCAGTTTAATTTAAAACTCTCTATTTCCATTTGGCTCACACTTTTGCTCATTTACCACCTTTCCTTCCAGTTCACAATTAGAATAAATAATATTAATTTAAAAACACAGAACATTTCCTCTGCCCTTTCTGCCAGAACTATCCCCTTCCATACACACACACCACACTCACACACCCATTTTGTCAGTGCCTGAGATGTCACCAAGAAGGCAAACAATGAATATTGGAATTTAATTGGGCTGTAGCAAATTTAGTACTGTACAAGTTTGCTACATGATGGAAGAGTTCGGACACTATTGGTCTAAGAGATATGGCATCTTTCCTTTAGGGCCAAATGTTGTAATCAGTGGTTAAGAGGATGAAAAGAAAGTGAAGTTGGTATACATTCTTTTGATTTCGAAGTGAGCATGTTTCTCCTGTCTCATCAGCCCACTAAAAGATGGTTTCCAGCCCTCTATAATTAAGATATTCTAAAGGAACTACTTCCATTCAGGTTCTTTCAAATGTTCTCGACTCTTCTCTCTGCCTCTGTAGTCCCCATTTCCCAAGGAAGAAGATCCTGACTGCCCTTTGGTTGCTGGAGGCACATTCTGAGGAATTGCTAGGACAGAGAAGATCATCTAGCAACAGCAGCTTCTTCTAGCTTCTGCTCTGGGTTCTCAAGACTTTCTGCTTCCTTCCTTCTAACTTCTCTCTCCCTCTCCTTCACTCCTAAGAAATGACTTCCTATCTTCTCTCATATTTCAAGCCCTGACTTAAATCCAGTATGCCATTAATAAAAATGTGTATATTATTGAAACTGTTTATACCAGACACCGTGACTTTGTTTGTTCAATGAAAAAAAAATGAAAGGTCAGAGTGGCTGCAATGTAGTTAAAGGTGGAAAGGGCCATAAGATAAGGTGGAGGCAGGGCACATAGGCCTTTTGGTCTGGGTAAAAGGTTTTTGAATTTTGCTCAGTGTAATAAGGAGCTGTGGTAAAAATCTATTTGGAGGGGAAAAACTCACTCACCAGACTGCCCCTTACCCTATGTCCCCCCACCACACACACCTGTGATACTTTATAGTGTCCCACCTCTGGTTCATGAGAGCTATGGTCATATTTATATCAAATGGGATATTATGTAAGCAGACTATATAGTAGGAGGAGACTTTATTAGTCAGACTATAGCTACTCAGCAGTTAAAATGTAAATAAGAACCATTTGCTAAGATAAAGGTCCTAGAGAGAAAAAGAAAATGATAAAGATAGAAATCTCGCGTTAGATCTGAGAGGTTAGACCAATAGTCTCAGCTTATGAATACACTGCCCCGCGTTGTAACCACATACCACAGCTTCAGGCAAGCTTACTTCCACTATTCCAGTTGTTCCCTGCTGGAGTTCTCCAGACCTCCTCAGAGAGGCTTTACCTCCAGTTTGCTCACCTGCCAATAGGCCCAGAGCTGGCCTGGATCTTGTCCCACTGTCATCAGAGCTAAGTGGGTCAACACCAGACATCTAGTTGGATGCTTTGCCCTCTCCCCATCCCCATCTCTCTCCAGTTTTTCCGGCCTGCCAGTCTACCCGAGTGCAGATAAAATTGGTCTTGGCGGGGCTGGGGCACGGGGGGAGGTTCAGAAAAAACAGCAGCCCTTGCTTGTATTTAATCAGTTCTATCCTCTGATTAGTCTCAGAGTGAAAACAAGATATATCTAAAGAAAAAAAAAATGAACCTTAGTTGGTGGATAATTACATTCTATTTAAACCCAGTACAGAAGTCACTGGAAATTTAATTTTCACAATACCACACTTTCCCAGTTCTCTTGTTTCTTCTCCGTGTCATTTGCAAGCATTTTTCCTTCTATCTGTATACCTCCATGTTCCTTATATGTAAGCCTTCTTTAGGGTTTTGCCCCCATTCTCTTTTCCTTCTTTCTTTCTTTTTAGGTGAGGAAGACTGGCCCTGAGCTAATATCTGTGGCAATCCTCCTCTATTTTGTATGTGGGTGAGGGGTGTGTACGCCTGTGCCCAGGATCTAAACTGGTGAACCCCAGGCTACCAAAGTGGAGCATTCCGAACTTAACCACTGGGCCAGCCCCCATCCTCTTTTTCTCACTACTCCCACACATACACACTCACTTTAATTGATCTCAGCTGGTTATCATATCCAGGGGAATCTACCTTCTAATTTTTTTTTCCTAGGTTATCATTATCAGAGTCTTAGTTCAGGATCTCATCATTTCTCTCCTGGACAGTTGCAATGGCCTCCTGACTTGATTCTTTCCTGAAAATCTGGTCTCTGCCCAATCACTTCTCCAGACAGATTTTTCCAGCATGCAAATTTGTTCCTACCTTTGCTCTATCTAAACCATTCCAAAGTCTCTGCAGAAGCCACAGGACAAAATTTCAGATCTTTAGCATGGCAAATGCAGGCGTCCATGGTTATCCTCTGTCTCTGCCCTCCCCCCTGACCCCTAGCATGAACTTTCAGCCCCAGCCATAACAAAAATATTTTAATTCCCCTAATATGCCTTATTGTCTTATAACTCTGGGCCCTTGGCTATGTAGTTCCCCATGTTGACCCTCCCTTGTCTACCAGGTGACACTAATTCCCTCCTCCAGAGGCAATACCAAGGCTACCTCCTCTGTGAAGCCTTCCATGATTTCACCACACTACACATTTCCTCGGTGCTCTCACAGTAATTAGTCAATACTTCTATTATAACACTTCTTATGTTGCTGTTCCTCTCTGCTGACGTGCCATTTCTCTCACTGGAGTGGAAGCTGCTCAAAAAGAGAAATTGTATAGTCTCTTTGTTCTAGTATTCCTGGTAACTAGCACAGAACCTGGACTGTTGTGGGCATTATTGCTTAATAAATTAGTGAATAAGGACACGAACGGAGAGAAACTATTCTACAAGTGTAAAAATCTATTAAGCCTGAGCACACACAAAAAAAGGTCTAGTATGGACTTCTTTGTGAGTCACACAAATGCAACTTAAATTAGCTTAGGATAAGAGGAGGATTTATTGGAAAGACGCTGGAATATCACAGGTAATTGAAAAAAGAATTCATCAACAGAATAGTGAGAAAGAAAGTCTGAGAAGTAATTCAGCCTGTGGAATACTTAAAACAGGGGTTGGTTGGCTACCAGTGTGTGTCTCTTCTGGCAATTACCGCTGGTCACGACTGTTCCTCTTCACTGTAAACGTTTTTTTCCGGTTCAGTGGTTCTCATCACTAGCTGCACGTTCAAATCAGCTGGGGAGTTTCAAAGAACTACTGACACCTGGGTCCCACCCCAGATCAAGTCGTTTAGAATTTCTGGGCGTTGGTACCAGGGCATTTTTTTAAAGGTTCCCGAGGTGATCCTAATGTGCAGCCAGGGTGGAGAACTAGTGTTCCATGTGCGGGAAAGAAAGTATCCAGTGGCTCCTGGGTTTCAGATCCCGTTCCCACAGCTTCCCCCTCAGGGCAAAAATAAACTGGCTGGCAGTTCTCATTCAAAAAATTCCCAGAGAAGAAATCTCTTTGGCTTAGGTTGAGTCCAGTGCCTATTACCGGATCCACCAATAACGGTCAAGCATGGCAACTCATGCTGACCAGTAAGTTGGAGAGTGTGTTTGAAGCAGTAATCATTCCAAAGAATGGAGATGATGGATCTAGAAGGAGGGTGTTAACCTACAAAACAATATCGATACAGGTGTAATAAAATCATATTTACAACAAAATTAAAATTCACGAGGCAATAAATGTTTGCTTAATAGATGAATGAATGATAACATGTATTGAATAATATGGTTAATCAGTATTGTGTACCTTAGGATTTAAATATAAATAATAACCATTTCACATAAATGATGTCATTAGTGTTTCTTTACATAATCCTACTAAGTTTTGTTTTGTTTTTTCCTTAGTTCTCTAGTATCTATAAGCAATGTCAATGTTGCAAAGTTTTGTTTGTTTGTTTGTTTAGTATTGGTTCAGTTTAATCCTCTTTGTACACAGAAACAAACATAGGCCTAAGTTCGCCATATGAGCCAAAGTGTCAAATTTCAGGCCAAGAGAAAAAACAAAGGATAGAGACTGGGCACAGTGAGAATGAACTCTGAATCCTGGCATTTGGGCATCTTGGGAGTAGTTGGAGTTAAGAAGCGTGGGAAGACATTTCCACTTGTGTTCAGTCAGTAAGATAAAGGACAAGGACAAGCTACAGGGAAGGAATTTGCCAGCAGGTAGATTTGTACTTGGGCAGAGAAGGTGCCACATTCCACGGCTGATATTAATAAAAGCCAGAGGTGTCTAGACACTCCTGTCTGCCCCTAAAAACCTCTCTGGGGAGTGGCGAACTGAGAAATGTCTGGAAGAGAGACAATGGTATATACTATCTGGCCAATCTCTTTAATATTTCATTTTACTTCTAAAAATTTAAATGTAAATACTGTAGGAACTGTTAACAGTGGTTGCCTCTGGAAAATAGAATTGGGGGGAACTTTTACTTTTTGCTTTATCCATTTCTATATTTTTATTGTTTTATAATGGTTGGCATTTAACATCTTTTAAACCAATAAAAATATAAATGAAACCTTTTTAAAAATAAAAAATACATTGCAACAGGAATAGCAAAGTATAAAGTTTTTACACATTTTAGGAGTTAGAGAAATCATCTTTTAAAAAAATATCAGATATAGTTGTTATCCTGATTAAATAAAGTACATTGATTCTGTACTAGTAGAAAAAAGAAAACTTTGGGAGAGGGATAACAAAGAGAACTGATATTGGATATGATTTGGATTTTGTTGTTGTTGTTGGAGGAGAACCCAAGAGACAAGGAGAAGAGGGTACATGAACTAGGAGAGGAGGGTATTAGAGAAGTTCAGGGGTGGAATTCTAGCTTGTACCTTTGTTTTTCCTAAAGCCGGTGGAGTGGCCCTTGTTACCTTCAGCTATTTAGCTCTGAAAAATGAAAGCTGTTTAGGTATTTCATGCCGTTTACAGGGAACACTGAATTCAGTCCCTGGTGCTGAGTTCCCTGGGGATACAAATAGAACTTTCTCAGTGAAAGGCTGGCACGTTAGAAATTCATTCCTGCCCTTTTCCTATGACTCTCTTCTGGACCTGGGGCACAGGGTAAGATAGACTGTTATTATTTGTTCTATAATGCAGGAGATCTACTGTGGGAATTTAAATTCTACTGTGTGTTTTTAAAATGATCATAAAAAGGCATTCAGGTACAGCAGGCCTCGTGCTTCTTTTTATAAAGGTTTAAGCAAATAAGCAAACAAACGAGTGAGCTGTTGTTATTTAATCCGAGTCTCCAAGGCCCAATACTTCCTCTGAATACATACATATGAGCTGCTCGGCTTCAGTGGGAGTCATGACTCACAGCTGAGGGCAGAACTTGGCCCTTTGAATTCCTGCAACAGGGCTTTCAGAAAGAAAGAAAGAACATGAATAAAGGAGGAAAAATCTTTAATTTTATTCAAGGCTAATTTATTGAGGTCTACAATTCCTCGCATCTGCTCAGTCATCCAGCCCGAGAAGGCACTTCTTGCCCACCTCCTCTGAAGTGGAAACCATATTGTTGAAAGTTCCACATCTGAAGAAGCAGATGATTTAGCAAACACCTTCCCACAGATATTTTTAAGATACTTGCCTCTTTCTTGATGAGTAAAGTTTTCTTTCCAACTGCTTTCCTTTTTGTCAGAGCGCCAGTTCCACTTCCAGTATTGTTCTACTTAGGTTGCTGGGAGGCAAATGAGAGGCAGGGGAAATACAGCCCTGGGAGAGGAAGGAGGGGTCAGGGGGCCAAGTAAAGCCTGGGGAACTTGGCTTGGGGAGGAGATAGACTTAGAAAACCTGGAGGAAAACGGTGGAGAGACAGATAAAATAAGAGCTTTTAGGAGAAGGGATTAGAGAGATAAAGAGTTCAAGTGAGAAACATGAATACAGAAAAACAAGAATGAAAGGATGCATGGATGACCATAGTAAAGACTTAAAAAGAAAATACTCTCATTTTATTTTAGAAAAAGGTGTTAACAAGATCTGTTTTTCCCCCAACTTTCTCTTGATCGCTTTTTATTGACTCTTATTTTGCAATATTACAAAATGTCAACAAATGTAGACATCAGCTTCATTTTTTCCTCTAGAGCAAAATAGTTTGTTGACAATGTTTGTTCTAATAATATAATGGATAGGGGTTAAGTAGAAGGAAGATTGTGTTATAAATGCATTAAAATACTTAACACCAATTTTAATTACATCCACAGTTTCATAATCATGAAAAATATTGATTCATTTATTAAATTTTTAAGTTTTAGGTATTCAAATTTAACAAAAATAGGCACTCTCCCTCAAAATAACCCCATCAAAATATAGTTTATTCACTCATTCATCCAACTAATATTTATTCTTTGTCCGAGGTATTGGAAATACAAAATAGAAAAAGACATCAGGTGGTTTAGAATTTAGTGGGAAGAGAAAAATCAATCAGTGATTGCACTACACACTGGCAAATACTAAGAGAAAGTTACATTCAAGACCTGTGTGAGCACAGACTGAGGGAGAAAGTCAAATGAGAATCTGGGCTTGGAATGGCTTCCTGGAGGAGATGGTGCTTGAGGCAGATGTATGAGAATGATGAAAGTTGGTGTTACAAAGAAGGAAGTAAACATGGGGAAAAGTTGAGGAAGATGAGAAATGGTATTCCAAGAAGAAGAAATTGAGTACATAAACATAGTGAGGATGAAATGGAAGTGGTGGGAGGAGATACAGCTGAGAGATAAACAAGACAAGATTAAGAAAGGCTTTTTGTCCTAAGCAAAGGTATTTGGACTTGATCCTGAATGGTATAGGAAACTACTGAAAGCGTTAGACATCTGATTGATCTGAGCAGGTGTATATTGTAGAAAGTTCAGCTGAAGCACATTGAATTGGAAAGGACCGGACCAGAGGCAAGAAGTCCAGTTAGAAGACTTTTGTAATACTCTGAGAAGATGGTGCTTTGCCTACAGAATGACTGTGGGGATAAGAAGATGTAAACAGATTGGAATATATGTAAGAGTTAGAACTGACTAAACTTGGTGACTGATTGAATCTTAGGGATGAGAAAGAATGGAAAGTCAAGGATGACTTGATTTTATAATGTGTGTAAGCTTGTATGTAAATTAAATATTATTTCTGGAAAGATCCAATATACTGAGAGTTTTATCTCTTGGTAGTGGGACTGGGAGTGGTGTAGAGGGTCCAAGTTTTCAGACCTGGGCATCTGGGTAGATGGCAGTATATTCAGAAAATTTTTAAATGGAATTATAAAAATACAATTAAAAAAATGTGGAACCTAGGAGAAGAGCAAGTTTTAGAGGAAGCTATTTGCCCTAGGCCAATGAATTGGAAAGAGAATAGACTAAGGAAAACAGAGCCAATGGATGGAGCCCCAGGAGACAAGACGTAAGGACTAAGTAGGGAGAGAAGAGCTCCTGAAGAAGCCTGAGAGGTGAACAGAGAGCTGGGAGAAAAACCAGGGAAAAGTGCCATCACAAAAGGAGAGGAGGGAGAGTTTCCAGAAGAACGAGGTGGTATATAGTGGCTTATGCCATAGGGAAATCAAGTAAGATAAGGACTGAAAATCAAGCAGTGGAGTGGTTGTAAAGTTGAGAACAGGAGTATAGACTACTCTTTCAAAAAGTTTCATCTCTGAAAAAGAGAGATGTAATGTAGGCAAGAGATTTATCATTGTTATCAGCATCATCATCATCATCATCATCATCATCACCACGACTGCTACTATGATGATGAAAGAGACTTAAGCATGTTTATATGGAAATAGTAAGGAAAATGGGAAGGACTAGAGAATCAGGTAATGGAGAGAATGCTGGATGAAACAAAGTTCCTGAGAATAAAGGAGAAGGTAATGTCCTCTACAACTCTAGCAGGCAAAGTTCATGTATTCTATGTGAATTTAGCCAACTGGAGCACAACTCTAGGAAGCACCATCTGCATAGAAACAACATGAATGGTGGCTGCAGGGTTGGGCATGGCTGGCAACCCTGGAAATGCAAAGCATGCATGGAAGGAGTACCCATTTCACCTTCACTTCCCTATCTGAGTGATGGTGCAGTTAAACTGCCTCTAACCCACTCAAGCTCTCTATACTGAAGGCTTACTATTAGGTACTCACTCTCTTATTTGAATAAGTATAACTGGCAGAGAAGTATACTTAAGTATTCTGTTTTACTAACCCAATTCTCTTCTAATTACCATTCAGCATACATTTGTTGAGCACCTCTTATGCCTGGCTCAGTGCTGCGCTAGGGTTTGAAGAATCTAAGAAGCTAAACAATCAGGAGCCTCAAACCGATTATAATCTTGTTTGAGAAATAAGACATGTCTACTCACTTGAAACTGTTAGGAAATACTGCAAAAATAACGTGTGAGTGAAACAAATACTAAAGGTTAAAAGAGTTTCATTTAATTGAGAGGAAAAAAAATTTAAGATTACCTTGTTTAGTGGTTTTCAAACTGTGCTTCCTGGAACCCTGGGGCTTTGTGGCGATGCTTCAGGAGTTCCACAAAAAATAATGTATTCTCTGCCAAACACTGAAGATTTAAATTGCTCCAGGAGGTTCACCATGGCAATGTTTGTAATAACAAAAAATTAGAAACAACCTAAATGTCTTTCAATAGGGGTCTGTCTAAATAAATTATGGTGCCTTCATACAATGGAATACTAAATAGCTGTTTTTAAAGGAAAACTAAATCTGTATGTATTGTTAGCAAAAGATCTTCAAGATCTATAATTAAGTGGAAAATGAAAGCTGCATAAAAATATGCATAGTAGAATCCCATTTGTGTAAAAAAAGATGTATGTGCATGCATGTGTGTGTCTGTTTAGCTTGTACATACATTAAATATTATGCCTGGAAAGACACAGTGTATTGAGAGTTTTATCTATTGCTGATAGGACTGAGAGTGGTATAAGGAGGAAATGGAAAATTACTGATCTGGCCCAACCTCCTCATTTTGTTAATAGAAAACTGAAATTCAGGAATACTGTGACTTACCCTAGGGCATATTGGTGGTATTAGTCAAAAATCTAAAACACAAACCCAACCTTTTGATCTCTTGTTTGCATCTCTTTATACCTCAGGAAAGGATCACCATGGACAGGAATAGTTTACAGAAGCAGTCAGTCTTTCTCGCCTCTATGTCCCACATTCTGCCTTTTTCTCTACCATAAATCATCTCTCATTCACTTCCTATCCTATACACAACTAGCTTTTTTCTTTACCTAACATGTACAGTCTCACTTATCAAGCCTGGCACTCAAAATATCTATGAATTGTTGTACTGAATAGGATTTTAGTCCTTGAAGGACAGAATCTATCCCTACCTCAGGCGTTGGGACACACACTAACTGTTGGTTCAGTTGAAATGCCTGTTTGAGTTCACAGATTCCTGGGAGGCAGCATCTCCATGCCCAGGGAGGAGATGCCTTTGGGTAGGACTTTGCTCTGCCCCCACTTAATGTGGGACCTTAGGTGCAAGACTCTTCTGTGCCTCAGTTCCCACATTTTTAAATAGAGATACTGCCTGAGCCTCTCACCTTACTCTGGGTTGCTGTGCGAATAGATTGACATAATGGACATAAAGGCCCCAACCAGTTCTTCTCATTTTAGGGGGGATAGTATCTTTTGGTGGAGTCAGAATCCAACCTCTGTCCCTCACTGATGTGTGACTTTGGGCAGCTGTGTGCTTTAGTCTCTGCAACTATCAGTATCTTCATCTGTTAAATGAGAAGAACAATAGCACCTGACTCCTGGAGTTATTATCAGGAATAAGTGAGATAATAAGTGTAAAGTGCTTGGTGTTTGGCACGTGAAGCACTCAAATAAGGTTAGCTGTTACTGTTTTATTGTTGTTATATTTTTAAATATATAATATAATATATTTTTATATTTAAATATAAAATATTTTTAAATATTATTTTGTGTCTATTCAGGTCTATTGGTACTAGGTCACTTCAACGCTTTCTCATTTTAATGTCATTAATATAATTTCTGATTCTCCTTTGAATGTCAAGCAAACTAAGAAATTTATTTTATGTGAAGAAATCAAGCTATCACTCTGTTCATTCATATAAAATTATTTTATTGAGCAACTACCATGTGCTAGGCTCTGGGCTAGGCATTGGGGATACATGGATGAAAATGACACAGTCCCTGCACTCAGGATGCTTTGATTCCAGTGGGCTCTCATCATTCACAAACAAAAGTGACAGTCCCCGGCCCAGGCAAAACTAATGATATTCATTGTAGATATGGGATAAAGCATAGGCAGTGGCAGCAATAACTGATTTGCAGACTGTAGAGGAACTGAATAGACATTTTTCCAAAGAAGACATACAGATGGCAAACAGGAACATGAAAAGATGCTCAACATAAGTAATCATCAGGGAAATGCAAATCAAAACTACAATGAAACATCACCTCACACCTGTTAGAATGGCTGTCATCAAAAAGACAGGAGATAACAAGTGTTGGTCAGGATGTGGAGAAAAGGGAACACTTGTGCACTGTAGGTGGGATTATAAATTGGTGCAGCCACTATGGAAAACAGTATGGAGGTTCCACAAAAAATTAAAAATAAAACTAACATATGATCCAGCAATCCCACTTCTGGGTATATATCCAAAGGAAACGAAAACAGGATATCGAAGAGATATCTGCACTCCCATATTCATTGAGGTATTATTCACAATAGCCAAGATATGGAAATAATCTAAATGTCCATCAATGGATGAATGGATGAACAGATGTGATATATATGTGCAATGGAATAATATTCAGCCGTGAGAAAGAAGGAAATCCTGCTGTTTGAGACAACACAGATGGACCTTGAGGACATTATGCTAAGTGAAATAAGCCAGACAGAGAAAGACAAATACTAGCATGGTATCATTTATATGTGGAATCTAATTAAAAAGTCAAACTCATAGAAACAGAGGGTAGAAAAGTGTTTGCCAGGGGTTAGGGGGTGGGGGAAATAGAGAGAGGTTGGTAAGAGGGTACAAACTTTCAGCTGTAAAATAAATAATGTCTGAGGATCTAATGTATAATATGATGACTATAGTTGATAACACTGTATTGTATAATTGAAATATGCCAAGAGAGTAGAACTTAAATGTTCTCAGCAAAAAAAAGACAAATATGTGAGGTGATGGATGTGGGATGTGCTAATTAACTAAATGAGAGAAATCCTTTCACAATGTATATGTATAACAAATTATCACAATGCACACTTTAAATATCTTACCATATTATTTGTCAATTATACCTCAATAAAACTGAAAAAATAAAATAAAATATGGGTTATAGCTATTGTTTTCAACTGTATTAAAATTAAAGAAGAGACATTTAAAAGTATTTATTATTTTAAATAATATATTAATTAAATGTTATCAATATTAACATTAAATACAAATATTTAAATATTTTATTTTGTTAAAAATACAAATGAGCAGATTACATGTTAACAGAAATAACATGTTTTTGAAAAATAATTATAGAGTTGTGGTATAGCATGGATGTTAACATTGAATTTTGACTTATCTTTGGAGAAGAAGAAAGTGAAAAAATGAGCTATTCCATGATGGTGAAGAGATTCTTATAGTAGTGGTCCAAGGATGCCTATCCATGACATGTGATTCAGCTACACACATACCCATCCAGACTTCTTTGTGGCTTAGGTTTTGAGGCCATCAATCTTATCCCAACTCTGCTCTGCCATTTTTTCCTCCGTTCTTGAGAACTGCCTGTCCAAGGATGTTTCTCAGTGATGAAGGTTGTCTGTTGTGCAGTGGGAAGAGGACTGCTTGGAAACTCTGACGTTTGGGTTTTCCAGCCAAAGAAGTTGGACAGACACTTTTAGGAGCCATAAATGTAGCACTGAGACAGACAGGGCAGTCTCAGCCCCATGCAGGAAGAGGAGAGGGAGGTAACTTCCTAAACCTCCACTTTCATTAAAAGCAGGTCAAGAACCAAATGTAAACATTATATTGCCACCTTTGCTTCTTGTAGGTTAGTCTTACCTAGCCACTGTGAGCATCCTGAGTCTGAACATGTTTCTTATAATTCTGCTCTTTCGCTTTTTCTTGACCATAATATTTAGCTCAATGTTGAGCACTTAGCAAATCTAAGATATTCAAAGTTAAAGCTCCTGCCTTCTTTCCGGAATCTGTTTTCTTCTATATTTCCAATGTCTATGTATAGTATCATCATTTTCCCAGCCATCAAGGATAGAAAATATAGTCATCTTTGATTCTCCCCCCTCTATCTGCCAATTCTGGTTTTACAAAAAGTCTGAACTCAGTGAGGTAGAAACATGCAATGATTTTGCAGTTCCTCTAGTCACTGTTTTCAACAGTGCTCTGTTGAATTTCCCTTCTCTGTCCCTTAAGACATCTTCAGCTGATTACAGAGCTTTTGGTTACTTTCTGTAGTCCAGATTAAGACTCCCTTTCAATTATTTAAAAGTCCAGTCCAGGTAAAATCAAACCTTTACTTTTGTTTCCAACATAAAACCTGTCACCCTTTCCCGCAGATCAATCTTGCCCCAGATCTGTAATGATCTGAAATGGGAGGACCACCCTCAGGTCAGGGGTCCCCACCTGTGGCTGCCCAGTGGAATCTTAGGATTTCAGTGACCCAGGGATTGATGTGTGTCTCCTCTTCTTCCATTTCCATGTGGAAACATTTATTGAGGTTGTCCTGCTCTTGTGCCATCATTGTATATTGAGTGTGTAGGGGGCAAAATTACTTGTGATTTAATTTATAGGTCTCTGGATCAAAATGAACAACATCCAGACGTGAAATAGAGAGTATCACAAGATCCTGAACTTTGGGCCTAGTCCCATTAATAAACAGGAATTTTGAATTGTCTCTTTTGGGGTCAGGGCAAATATATGGTGCAGAAAGGAGGGAATGGTATTATGCGACCAAGAGGTCAGATGGTGATAGATTATATTCTTGTTTACAATATTTGCTGCTCCTCCCTAAGGGGAATTACATGTCCCTGCTCCATAACATCAGCTTGCCCATGTGACTTTGGTCAACAAAATAAGGGCAAAAGTGGTATGTACCATTTCCAAGCAGAAGTGTTAAGGGGCTTTCCTTCCTGCCCCGAGATCCGTAGTGCCCAGAATAGGGGTAGTTTCTTCAACATGGGCTGCAGAGGGAAGAGAGCTCCTAGCAGAGCCCCAGCAGACCTGAAGCTGATATGTAATGTGAGCCAGGAATAGACTTTGTTGCAATAAGCCACCAAGGCTTGGGGGCTGTTTGTTACCACAGCACAACCTAGCCTAAGCTTGCTGGACTTAAAGTGCTTAGTAAATCCTTAAATTGCTTCACACGCCTTGTGTTTCCTCCCGTCCTCGGCCTTTGCTTGTGCAAGTTCACTTAGTTGAAGCTAGCCAGACTTCGCTTTTAATCCTGACTCTACCACTTTTTATCTGTGTGACCTTGGGTAAGTAATTTGACCTCTCATCTCATTAGTTCATCTGAAAAATAAAGCCAATGATACTTGGATATTATTACGATTGGAGAGTTTAATATCTCAACCACGCCTGGCATAATATGAGCACTTGATAACAATTTCGACCCAACTTTATTCCTCGTCTGAGAGGAAGGTAGGATTAACCATTTACTTAATCTTTTGTTTTTGTTGTTGTTTCAGGAATTTCCCAGTGACACTTTTAGCTTCTATTTCTTCAAAGATTTAAGAAATCTGAATCTGTCTCTAAATATATTCTATTCTAACTAGTAGGAGACTTAACTTGTGTTATTTTCCTCCTCCACCTCTGAAGTCCCTATATGCTTTATTTGTAATTTCATAATATACTAAAGTTAGGGGCTTTTGTATTCCTGCCTCTTCCTGATCCCCATATGCTATACTCTAAGTTCTGTGAGAGCAGGAACTGTATTTTACTCTTTATAGTTGTCCAGAACCTAGGACGTGGTCATGTATGACAATTAATAGAATCAATAAATATTTACCCTTTGTATAGATAAAAATGATGCGATTATTTTTAAGACTATTCAAATACAGGGATTTTTCTATGTGTGCCCCATTGATCTAACAAAATAGGAGATTTATGTCTTAATCTTCCAGAGACAGACCTTCTGGGAAGAGCACTGGTGAGTTTCCTTCACAAACTATGGCATGTGCCTGCAATGAGGCATGCAGAGCCAAAGCTCTCATTTAAAATATTTTCTCAGGGTTAGAAAATATCATTTGGAAACTTAAAAGCTGAAAGCCCTTTTTTTAAAAAAAATAAATTAAAATTTTTGAACTGTATGTTGTCTTTGTTTTTAGCAAAACTCGAGTTTCTAGCTGACTTCTGTTTGTTTGTTTTCTCTGGGAACCAAGTAGCTGTACTACACCCAAGCATGTATCATTTCACGACAATGACTCAGAAAGCAGTGCAGATGTCATGGCTTACCTAGTCCCTAAAAAATGCCTACCATGCAGGAAATGAAATAAGGTTCCTGGACTCAGCAGAAATGGGGTGAGGATAAAGAGGCTGCTTTGAATTTGTGGGCTTTCCCGGACTGCTTTGGAAACATCTCATGCAAATCCAAAGAGTATCTGGGTCACAGATAGTTTTTGACTAGTAATTTCTGAATATACTTTTAGTCTTCTAGTACTTTAGTCTTTAGTGGGCCTATTTGGAAAATAAAACAATTTGAATAATTTAGATAGTTTGATAACTTTATACCAGTGAGGATCTTTTTCTTTTTCATAACTGGCTACTGTTCTAGGAACCACTCTGAAGCCAAAAATTTTATTACGCTGAACAATAAATAAAATCCAGTCATCTAGTGCTTTTACTAACAGCTTAAATATACATGTTTCTAAATATGTCTTTTTTGTGCCTATATACATATATAAAAATTTAATCCAGCTTTTTAACCAAGAAACAGCTTGCTAGAAACATGAATTATATCATTGTATTTGACAAAACATTTACTCTGTAACTCATTACTTTAGATCCTGTCAGATGCTATTTAGAAACTTTCTCTTTAGTCTTGGTTATAACAAACCAAAAGTACCTAGAATTCTATGGGACATAGACTGTCAGGAAATGTTGAGTGCACCATTTTGGGGGGGAAAGCAGAGACTTTTACAAGAAGACTTATATATGCAAATAGAGAAAGACTTAAGAATATGCTAATGAAAAAGATTGAAGAATGAGGAAGGATTTAAGAAAAATAGAGAAATCAAGATGTAAAGCAAATTACTTTATATTCACTTTGACATCCTGGCTT
The DNA here is from genome assembly GCA_031878705.1 of Tapirus indicus. Taxonomy (NCBI): domain Eukaryota; kingdom Metazoa; phylum Chordata; class Mammalia; order Perissodactyla; family Tapiridae; genus Tapirus; species Tapirus indicus. The sequence goes on from CM062926.1 coordinate 60,384,723, forward strand.
TGTATGCTGTTCTGAAAGTGGGGTTGTTAAATTTCTGCCATGACAGAGAAGTTTTTTGGGGAAATCCCAAAGATGACCATGGCCTAAAAATGCACAGTTTAGAGGGGAGTTTCCAGTGGACTTGGCCTTTGGCCAAGCCCCAGGTCATTCGTTCAAAGTACGCCCCCCCATTATAACTAAACACTTGCCCTGGTCTAGCATCAGCATCTATGCATAGAAAATAGAAGTCAGTAGTGAGAATTCTCAGGGGGAGAAATGAACTGTGAAGAAGTAAGCTTGAAACACATTCAAGGACCTCAGCTAACATACTGTTCAAGATTATCAGCCCCGACTGAATTGGAGTCTAAATGTTATAGCTTTGGTTCTGTGAAAACCAGCACCAACAAATGACTACTAGATTGCTCATGATACAATACAGTTTTTATCTTTCTCCTAATTCGTAGGAAATGCAAAGAACTATCTGTAGGCCTCTTTATATAAGCAATAGATCTACAGAAAGTGAAAAAAAGAAAAGCTTTTCAGACTATATATCATGGCATTTAGACACTGAGTACTTTACTGACATTTCAGTTCCCACCATCGCACACCAAGTAGAGTGTAAAAATGTTTTATCTGGCAATAAGAAAGAGATAATAGAGCAAGAATGCAATTTGGAGTCTGATGGACTTGCACATAAACACTGCCTCTGACCTTGGGCAAGTTATTGAAACTTTTTGAGTCTCAGTTTCCTCATCTTCAAAATAAAAATGGGTACGAATACTTTTCTCTTTCAGTTATTGTGAGATTGAATCATTTAAGTTAGGGAACCAGAGTACATCTCTTGAAGACATGGGATTTGACATATTCTTTTTAGTATTCCCAGTGCTTGGCAAACGGTAGATATTTAATAAGTGTTTACTGAAAGAATGAATAAATGGATAAATGACATATTGAAGCATTAGCAAGTACAGGCCTGGTTCAATAAATGTAAGTGCTCAATAAATGTTACTTTCCTCTGGGTAAAGTAGCAGTGGGATTACCTGCAAAGTTCAGCCTGAGACATTAACAACTCCCTCCCTCCACACCAGGACTTGAATTTTGGCCTAGATGAGAATAAGGTGGAAAACATTGCCAAATGTTGGAATCATCATTTGTCTATTTTCAAAAAGAGTGTAATGAAGGGGGCATGTAGGAAAGAACAAACCTTATCATGACAAAATCTTTTGCGTGGGTGAAATATCATTTTTCTTTGCTGAATTCTGCAGTTTAGCCACGGGGATACAATTGAATTCTTTTGGTAATTGTTTATTCCTTCACACAAATGTCTAATCTTTTGGAGAATTTTTTCAAGGTAAACATACCTCAAAACAGTCTTCTGAATTAGATTGTTTGCCCCATTTTTCATGTGAAAAGTCTGAGCAGATAATTAAATTGGAGTCACATCTGTGTCATTCAATATTCTAGCAATTTATGAATTATGTAATTTAAATAAATGTTTAGATGATCATTTCCATTCATATGATTATTGCACTAGTTATGTTATACATAATGGGGCTTAATTTTTTTGTCGCATTGTAAAAGATACTGTTGTTAATAACTTAAGCCATGTAGTTTTTTTTTCTGGCCAACAGAAACACTGACATAAAGATAACATTTCTGATATATGTCAGAATTAGTTTGAATATTTGTTTATAAATAATTGTAAGAATAAGAGTATAAAAATGTATCATAAAAGTGACATAAGGAGAAATGAATGCATGAATTGAATTGTGTTTGAGAGGAGCTTCTTTTCAAATAATCAGCACAGGAAAGGATGAACTAATGTCATTTTCCTGAGTTTACTCTTTCATCCTTGAAGACACACCTTGTGTTAGCAATCTCAGGGCTTGCTTTTTAGCAAGTCAAGGCATCACCAGAGTAATCATAAATCTTCACACATGATGGAAATTTTGAGTTAATTGGCATTACAAATTCTTGGTGTGATAACTCAGGACTGGCATTGATGAGTATGACTTTTTCAAGACCGACAGGGAAAGACCATAAGAATGAATTGTATATCCAACATATGTACCCTTGTGCTCTGACTACAAAATTGAAATGTTACTAATTCACAGAAAGTTCCTGAGTGAAGCTAAATCAGGGGTGGAGGTGGATTCACTGGGAAAGAAAAGGCAACATATAAGACTACTAAACCTCAAAATCAGGAGGAAAACATGGATTATTTTGAGGAAGGATAGTGAAGAACTAATATAATCTTCCAAATCATAGCAACTGAGTATTGTGGGCCATCTTCCATTATAAATAGTAAAATACAGAGCGAATTGTCTATTTGTTTTCTTTAAGGCATAGCTTTATAGCTTTTAAATTTAGAATCTAGCAAAATGAAAGGTGGGCACATATTCGGATCCATGAAAGGGAGATTGGTGGCTTCACTCAGCCTTAGAGGTTATACTCTGCTTTAAACTAAGATCTATAGAACCTTCCTACTGCACTACAACACAGAGGCATTCTGTAGATGTTGGTGTCACACTTTCACATCTTCACTTCAAAAGTTTGAACTTTTAGCCACTATAGATATTGAATGAGAACTCTGCAATTAACATAACAGCTGTGTTTCAAGGAAGTGGCTACAAATAACCCAATGGGCCAAGACCCAGACACTCCATGGATTTGGAATTACATTCATTACTCCGTACCTTGTATTTGGAGAATGGAGGATCTTTCCTTTTGTGCATGCTTATGTGCATGGATATTGAACTGGTGCCTTCTCCCACTGATGGTTTACATCAATGCAATTTCCTTTTTTTTTGGAAAGAGGTTTTATCTTAATTTCTGAGACAGTCTCCACTTTCTTGTTGGAAATGGAAGCCCATCCAAAGCCAGCCTGTTCTCCGAGAGCAATGGTAACTTGCTTAGCCTCTGCCACCACTTTTTGTGAGGGACCAAGATGTGTCTTTGTTTACTACTTCCCACTAGTCTTGCCACAAAGCCCCTGCTCAATGATTTCCACGCTAACTGGTGGAAATTATACTATTGTATACTGTTGTACGGGATGTTGTTGTGCTCTGCCCAGATCCCCTCTTTTGGGTTGAAATTTCTGCTATGGACTGAATTATGTTCCCCCCAAAATTCATATGCTGAAGCCCTTACTCCCAGGATGACGCTATCTGGAAGTGGGGCCTATGGGAGGTAATTAGACTTAGATGAGGTCATGAGGGTTGGGACCCCATGATGGGATTAGTGTTCTTAAAAGAAGAGGAAGAAACACCAGAGAGCTTGCTCTCTCTCTCTGCCATGTAAGAACACGGTGAGAAGGTGGCCATGTGCAAGCCAGGAAGAGGGTCCTCACCTAGGAACCAAATGGACCGGCACATTGATCTTGGACTTCCCAGCCTCCAGAATTGTGACAAATAAATTCCTGTTGTTTAAGCCACCCAGTCTACGGTATTTTGTTATGGCAGCCTGAGCTGACTAATACAATTATCTATCTCCCTGCTACTGAGAAAATCAGCTGCTGAGGCGCACATCTGTGTCCCTCACAGAACACTGCTTTGCGCAAGGCTATAACCCTTTCCAAAGGGGATGCCCGAAGCCAGAACAGCTGATTGGAGGCTACAAAGATTCAGCTCCTTTGCCTCGTTTTGGGGCAACTCAAAGTGGCCATCCCACTTCCCTCTGTAGGATTAGCCAAAGACTTAATTGCAACCAAATTGAGAGCCAACTCCTCCCTCTGCCTAATCTTGCCTTCCTCACTTCTGTGCAGGTGTATCTCCTGAGATCACTTTCCAGTGAACCTTCTGCATGCCACTCTCCAACTCAGAGTCTATTTCCAGGAATCCTATTTAAGCTAGCTATGATTGCCTAATTGTGAATATCATCACTTCTTGGAGACTTTTAATGTTCTGCCTCACCCCTCAGAATCCTAAGTATTAAAGTTATTCTGGATTGATAGAGAATCTATGGAGTCAGCCCTTCATCCTAGAAACCTAGTCCTCTTGGCTCTGGCTCTGTCCATTCTCTACTTCTTCCCGTTTCCCCCAGCCCACCCCTCAGGTTTTCCTGCCTAAATTGAGTCCATGCAGGTTGTACTCAATACTCTAGTGAGGCAAGATTGTTTCTTAACACCAAATCCCACTGTAGTGCAGTGTTTCTCAGAGTTTTGGTGCTCCCAGACACAAGACAGATTCTAGAATGTTTGGTAGCTCACTCAGAGAGATTCCTTTGTATCCATAATTATGACACTCAATAGCTCATTTATCATGTCACTAGGTCCAGAGAATTGTACTTGCCCTTTTAGGACTCTTAAATATTTTCAAGGCAAGGTCCTTGCATGTTCCAGAAAACATGCAACTTTCAGAGATTCCAGGTTGCTCTCATGCTACACTTTTTAACTCTATCTATTGCTTACCTAGAACTCTGCACTGTGATATATAACCTACTCAGCTCAATATTGCTTCTGAAAAACATGATAAAAATCAACATTCTCTGTTGTAGCAAAAATAAAAGTTACCACTGATCTAAATTTGGTAGCACACCATCAAAGGATGCTGTAATATACTTGTTGAGAACTACTTCTGAAGCTCTGAGCTTTATTAGTAATTGCCGTGTACATATGCAGTGCACTGATGCAGCTCTCTGTAGTAACTCCTCAGTTCATTCCATAACAAGCTACCTGAACCTGAACCTAAGCCAACATTTTAAATCAGGGTCATGTTGTCCAAAGTATGTAACCCAAAAAAAGGGGAGACCTTTACAGAATAGTACCTGAAGAAGGCTCCCTCCCTCCCTCCTTTCCTTCCTTCCTCCCACCCCTCCTTCCTTCCTCTCTCTCCCTGTAGGGATGAGAGATTTCTAAGGAGAGAGACACCAAATGGCACACCAGGCCTTCTGCAGTGTTAGCCACCAGCTAACTCCCCTCTACTATTTTCCTTTTACTTCTTTTTACCTTTACTTTACTTTTCAAAATTTCTTCTTTTCTCTACTTCTGAACCCACCATTTCTCTAAAAGCTCTGTATTTTTTCACAATGACACTCTTGGAAGCAATAGCGAGAGTTCAAAGAGGGAGCAGGCAGGAAGTGATGGGGCTGGGGATTGGGCCTTGTCTACGAATATTATCTTTCTTTGTGTATTGTCCTATTTATCTAACTACCTTGGTTATGTGTAACTCCTCCTCCCCAGACTGGATGCTGTGCAGTGTCATATTCAGGGGAACTCCAGTCCAACTACAGGGTCCAGCAGAACAATGAAGATACTTACTATAAGTAAAGAGGTGAAACAGGGGTTTCACAACATGTAACACACAGAAAGCTTCCAAAAAATCATTAGGCTTCTCTGCTTCCCTCTAAAATTTCCCCTGCTAACTGTGTGTCCCCCCATCCCCAGGGTAGTTCCCTCACTGTTTTGCTATCTTAGGTTCACCCCTCCTTCCACTCTGCATCCTCATATGTCACACTCCCCAAGTGGGCCTGCTCTGCCCGACTCCTTGGAAAGAGATATCTGGTCCTTGGCTCTGACTTTTCCTTGTGAGAATCTGCAGCCCTTCCTCCCCCTGAAATTATGCTGAATAACATTCCCACTCGTTACAAGCAGCCAGCCGACCCGCTGAATCATCCATAGAGTACAGAGCCACAGGAATCTGAGGGTTGAAAATAACCATGTCCCACTCCAGACCCAACAGCCCTAACTGTCCCCCTTTGGAGGAACATGAATCATAAGCTGCAAGAAGAGAGAAAGACAGGAAAGAGAAAGGGAGAGAGTTCAAATTTTACTAGCTCTTTCAGGAGAGTGAAGATGTTCTTTCCTTTTTTATAAAGAATCCCCATCTCTAATTTCCTTTTCCTTATAAAACATCAGATGCATAATAGGTACCCACTTCATAATGGTTATTGAATATCATTCTGGAAAATAGACAAAATGAAGAGTTTTCCAGCTAATCTCAAATTGGTCTTATGTAAATTTTTTGAAGTCTTGTGAATTCTCTTAAAACTTATCCCTAATCAATTGTAATTACAGATAAGCACTTAAAAATGAAAAAATATGTAAGTCTGGAATTATCTGCCACTTTGTATTATTTGTGCTACTGTCTAGCTATGAATTGACTGTACTAATAAAAATCTAAAATATATCTAAGATCAAAATCAAGATAGAGGAAAGAGGAATAACATTTATTGAGTATACATGCTAAAGCCAGCTGCTGTCAGCATGTATCATGTATTTATTTTTGCAGTAACTCTGTGAAGGATGTGTTGTTATCCTCATTTTTTTAATGAGGAAACTGAGGCTCAAAGTAAAGTAACTCGCCCAACAAAAACAGTAAAACAAGGATTTGCACTCAGATCTGCCAGGCTCCCAAGTCTGTAGTCTTTATCCACTATAACATGCTGCCTTTTGATGCTGGATTTTATTCTACTTCGGGGAGTTGTCTTGGGCTTACTCTAGCTATTTTGTAGATGATGAAGAGTCATTTCTGTCTAAGCTTTAAACACCAAAGAACAAAGTACATCATATTTCTACATATGAGAAGCCATTTGGAGTGTAGTACAGAGGATTGTCGTTTTGAAGCACTCTCACACATGGTAATTGCTGACCCAGTACAAGAATCTAACACAAATTGCCAGAGTCTTATTTATTATATTGTGCTAGAGCCAGAAAACCTAGAAATCCAGTTCGGTATTGGCTTTCCAACTCCTGAGCTGAAAGGGAGCCAGGTACAGCAAGCTGCCTTTCTCATTGTCTTTTTTCCAGAGGCCCCAGGCTCAGGCATCCATCACATTTGCTCCTATATTCCAACTTGAGTAGTAGAGTGTGAGAGTGTGATGCAGCCCCTCTTGTTTAACCTCTTCTATTTTATTCTACCACCTCATTCTTTCTTATTTTTTCATTCCACTTTTAGCTCAAGTTTCTGGGCATATAAAAATAAAATGTAAAATGTGATAGGTGCATGCTTTAGTGATTTACAGAGGTGGTTTCCAGCTTCCTTTTAAGGCCAGAACTATGGATTTTGCTTTTGTTTTATTGTTTCTTATCTATCCAACTGGGCTGTAAGTTTCCTTTAGGACAGGATCCAAGTCTCATTCATCTTTGTAACCTCCTCTCTCTCTCCCCACGTGGCTTATCCCAGTGTCTTGCACGTTGGAAGCCTACAATAAAGGCTTATTGAAATATGTGTGTGAATAAATGTAGATGATAGTGGCATAGACTTCTATTTTTGTCCAATGCCAAAAAAAGTAGCTTCAATATCTCAATGGTTTAAAAACTTCTGTTGCAGTCTAAATGAGTTTCAAATGTTTTGTTCAAAATTGGCAAAGGTCTCAGTGTCATTTAGGATGCTTTTAGCTGCAAGTAACAGAATAACCAACTAAAAGTGGCTTAAAGAGTAAGATAAGATGGGATGATATGACAGCAGGTCTGGAGGGAAGTGTGGTACACAAACAGTATCCTCAAGGACCCAGGCTCTTTGCATCTTTTGTTCTTTCTTCCTGAGTGTTTCATGGCGGCCAGATGGATGCTTCATATCTAAACATCTTGTCTTCCTAGAACTTATTTCAGAGGTGGGAAAGAAGAGGCGAAGAAGGATTTCTTCACACATTTTTCTCCTTTTGTCAGTGAGGAAATTTTTCCGAGAGGGCCTTCAGGTCTTTCCTCTTATTGACTAGCAAGGGTCACATGCTCCCCCTTATACCACTGGCATCTGGTGAATAGGATTACCACACACTGTGATTGGCTTAGACCAGTCATGGTTCATTCAGTTGGAATTGTGGAGGGTTACACCTTTTCTAAGCTATCTCTAAGTTAGACCCCTGCTATCTCCTACTTGAACAACATCAGGATTCTGGTCAGGAGGAAGAAGTGAGGAATAGATGTTGAGGAGAAAAACAGCAGCATCTGTTACCTACTACATGAAATAATTTGTCACAAGCAATTTCTGCCAGAGAAATAAGCTAGTTTGTGAAATTCTTAGACCCCAAAACAGGGGCAGGGGCCTCAAATGCATTTATTGCATATCTATTGCATACTTATGTTATTTAATTTAATCCTCACACTATCAACCTAAGAAGTAGGTATATTCACCAATTTACAGGTGAGAATACTAAGGCTTAAGGAGGTTAAAAAATTGCTCATATTTGCACATAAGCTAGAGACAGCCTTGAGATTCAAATCTATATATGTCTGACTCTAAAATCCATGCCCTTTTCTCCATATTGTAGGGTGTGATGGTTAATTTTATGTGTCAACCTGACTGGGCTATGGAGTGCCCAGGTATTTAGTCAAACATTATTTTGAGTGCTTTTGTGAGAGTGTTTTCAGATGAGATTAACATTTAAATTGGCAGACTAAGTAAAGCAGATTGCCCTCCATAATGTAGGTGGACCTCATCCAATCAGTCAAAGACCTGAATAAAACAGTAAGTCTGACACTCTCTTGAGTAAGAGAGAATTCTTCCTGCCTGATGGCCTTCAAACTGAGACGTTGGCTTTTTCCTGCCTTTGGACTGGAACTAAAACATTGATTCTTCCTGGGTCTTGAGCCTGCTGGCCTTCAGACTGGAACTATACCATTGGGTCTGCTGGGTCTCCAGGTTGCTGAGTCACTCTGTAGATCTTGGAACTTGCTAGTCTCCATAAATTGCATGAGCCAATTCCTTATAATAAACTATATATATATGAATTTATATATAATATATTTATATTATATAAATATGTAAATTACATATACAAATAAACATATATTTATATTAAATATAAATATACACACACGCACATATCCCATTCATTCTGTTTCTTTGGAGTACCCTTACTAAAACATGGTGAGAACCTCTTTTCAATTTGGGATGTTTTTAGTCCTAAGTGAAGCCCTAACCAGCTCTTCAAGTTCTGTGATCCAGAAAAGAAAATATTGCAGCCCGAGTTAAGAGTGAAGAAAGCTTAATTTAAAGGTTTTTCAAGTTTTAGTTGAAGGATGGAAAGAGAATATACATTGCAAGTTTTCAGCAGTGCTACCATTCTAGAATGCCACATCCTGCACACACCCAGAGAGTTTTAACTCTAGAGCAGCAGTTCTTAACCACTATGGCTAGGCATCTTGATGGGTTTTGATCAATTATAAGCTACTGTATAAGATGTTTGTACCTGTAAGAGTTATATATTGAATTTTGACAATGCTCTTTTAAATTTATAAATTAGAGGAACAAATCCTCACTTTCCCACTTGTGTTCCAGTATACAGGTGAGAGAGGAATGAGTGGAGATCCAGCTAGCACTCTAGAAATTTCGTATTACCTGCAGCTGAACTTATCAGAGTATGCCCTTGGGAGTGCTTCCCCTAGAGGAACCCAAAGCACCGTAGGTGTCCTGACAGGAAAGTGTTGAGAACAATTAGTTGCCCTAAATGTATTCATGACATCACACTTTTGGAAAGAGCCTCTTCTCAGATTATAGCTACCATTTCTGGACTGGGATATTATACCTTTTAGTATAAACGGCTCTGCCCTAAATGTAATATGAATCTGTGATTGCCTATGCAGTATCCATTCCCTCTTCTCCTCACAGTAGCCCAAATTTCCACTGGAAAACATTCCACCCCTATTCTCAGCCCATTGTTTGAATGAGACAGACCCCACTCCAAAATCCAGGGAGTGACTCATCATTGGCCAAAGCTTATCAGTGCATCCCATTCTTTTGCTTTTATTTGTACCTTTGATCAGTTTAACCAAATGTGATTATAATACTGTCATTTTATATGTGTAAGTGTTAAAACCATTAATTTGTTAAATGTAAACAATTTTAACATATTAAAATTTGTATAAACCCTGTTTTGGCATATCTTGTTCAAATTTTAATACAACAGGAGAGTTCTAGGCTTCTCTTGTTGTCTGAGAGCCCCAGTCTAGATCATGATTCCAGACCACTGACCTCTTCAAGCTGGGTTCTTCACTCGCTGAAGTTCTCCACTGAGGTCTCTCTCTCTCAAGATTAAGCAGAAATTCAAGTCTCTGTCTTTAACTTTAACTAAAGGTCTGGTTCTAAGAGGAGTCTGAAAGGACTTCTTCTTAAGCCATTCTTGGCCTTAAATTCACTCTTTCCTCAAAACATTAATTCTCTAACATCTGTAAGAGCATTGATCTATTTTTACTGCCCCAAATTCTATCTAAAAGAAAATCTGATATGGTAGTTATACCTTTGTTTGGAAGAAGAATAGAAAAAGATAATTATTTTAAAGATAAAATATCAGCATTTTATATGAAAGAAAATTAATTTAGCTGGATGTTACATGTTAATCCAGTCTTAGAATGTAAGAGAATTCTTTAGGGTATGGATTCCTAACCCCCCAGAATATTCCCTGTCAGATTCATTCTTAAATTTGAGAACACAGAACTTTTAGTTTGGTGTTAGCTTTTACTCACAAAGTCCAGCGATGCTATCAGTTTCTCGAGCACGAAGCATATGAAGCCTCATTTTCTCAAAATCTTATTTACTGGGGACTTCCTTACCGTGAATCCTAGTGTACTTTTTTTTCTAGCTGAAGACAGAGTAGAGTGGTTGGTCCATTTTTAGTCCATATTGAAGAAGGAGAAGAAGAAGAGGAGGAGGTAGAGCAGGAGGGGGAGGAGGAGAGAGAGAGAGGAAAAGAAGGAGAGAAATGGGGAGGGAAAAGGAGAGGGCAGAGCAGGGAGGAGAAGAGAAAGAAGGAAAAGAAGTCAATGACAATCTGATGCTTTATCTCTGACTTTGGGCATTGTGGGAGGCATCTGGATATAGTTTCCTGATTAATGCAATTTTCACTGGTAGCCATTATCTACAATTATTCAGTATCCACATCCTATGATTCAGCACTCTGGAACATTACCACACCTACAGAGACTCAATGGGTCTGAACCAACAGTAGAGAATTTTACAGTCCCACAAAGGTTAAGCCAAAATGACAAAATAACACACACACACACACACACACACACAAACCATCCCCCCAAATCCAAAATATGGAAAATATTTGCTCTTTAAATTAAACAAATTACAGCAATTTTGTATTGAAATGAATTGAATTGAAAGATTAACTTGATGTTGATTTGGGAGGATTCTTGCATTCTGTAGTATCATATGTAATAGTATTATAATGATCAACTCTGTAGGTTTATTATACTATTATAATATAAAATAGATATTCCTTACTCAAACAGTCATTTTTTAAAGCCACAGTTGGCATAAATATCCATATATATGATGCAGTTGGAATTGGTGGTAAATTTATTTTTCTCCCCATTTATGGCAATAGACCTGTTGAGTGTGTGCCCGAGGGGCTACAATTAAGAATGAGGGGAAACACTGCTTAATAAAGTTGGGATCAGGCTTTTAAAAGAATTCTTTTGCTCAAAACTGCTAGGGAGCTGACCTGTTTATAGGAAATAATTCTGTGAGAATTAGAAGTGGAAAGAAGGAGATGATAATGAAATACAGTTTAACCAGTAAAGGGCGGTGAACATATGTATCACTCCACACCATACAAATATACTGCCAGTTTAGATATACAGCTGTGGTTCCTTTTGTCAAGCTATTCTATTTCCTGTTAGAAAGGCTAACTTTGAAATACTGTTTTCAGGAAAGGGAGATAGAATAAAAACTTCATGAATAGCCTCAAATTATTTCCTCAAATTTCTTTCTTAGTGTTTGTAATAATGAGATGATGTTCTTATAAGTCATCCGTTTATTCACAGTTTATGGGAAATAAGGTTCCAGTCTTGACTGCTTACTAATGGTCAAGCATGCACATCTGGAAGTCACTAGAAGGTGTTGTTTTAGGTGAGAGGTCAAAATCTAAGTGGAGATGACCTATCAATTAGGTACTTGCTTAACTGCTGTAGTTACATTCCAGCCATATTTACCTATATCAGGCAGGAGGGAGGCTTGAAGTGGCTTTCTTTCCTCTTCCCCCTATAATGCAAGGAGGTTGCTCATTAGCAATGTAGACCATGCCCAAATATTGCTACTTCATTTAGTTCTTCATTAGCAATTGTGAGAAACAGTAATTAAAAATACCGAGCAGGGTAGATATAATTTAATCTATTATAGTATGCATTTTTTATTTTTTGGTTTAAATGTTAAGTTTACTTCTGGTGGCATTCGAAGGAGCTTTAACTAAAAGCTCAAGGAAGAACGTGAGCTCATCATTCTTTTCCCATGCCATGCTTCTCACACTTCCATGCTTTTGAGCATTATTACCCTCTCTTTTCAACCTGATAAACTCCTATTGGTTCTTTAACACCAAACTCAAATAGCCCCTCTCCTCTCAAGGCTTCCCTAGCTCCCCGAGGCAAAGGTCTCCCAGAACCACACAGAACTCCTTCCTCTCTGTTGCCCCTGCAACAATCTGTTTGCACATGAGCTTCCTATATTATTCCACATCTATTCCTCTTGTCTAGCACAATGACTGGTGTTTAGTGACAATCAGTAAATACTTGTTTACAAATGACCTGTTTTAAAACAATTTGACTGGAGATGTGTCCTGCCATCCACGGATCAGAATATCAAGGCATTCCACCTATTTAGATTGTTGGAGAAACAGAAAGTAACTACACAGGACAGTAAGAGTTAACATAATTCTAATCCATTTTACTTGACACTAAGGCTTAGTGTGTTATCTACCTACCTATCAGTCAATTGATCTGTCAAATCTTTTCATTCTTATAATAGGAGTGGTCTTTCAGGTTGCCATCTACATAGATTTTTTTTCAAGCCAGTCTTCATGGAAATGTTTGTTTACATGGGCTTGGGAAATATGTAGTGCTGTTTTCATAGAGGCTTAAGAAATACTTGGCTGAACAATATAACTGGAAAAAAAAAGACTTAAGGAACAAAAAGTACCAAAGAAAACTTAGTATTCATCAGAATTAAAATTAGCTGAAGGAAAACAATAATCATAAACTAAAAACCTTTTCCTGCTATTTGGATCATCAGCTTTCATTTCCAGCAGCTTCCCCTCCTGAGTCTCAAGTTACGAAAGAAGTTCCCCATATGGGCCGATCAATCTGACAGGCAAGGCTATCTCATGATTTAAAAGTCTCTCTTTAAAATATGCAAAAAGGCTAATGGGAAGGTTCAAATTGTGAGCAGTGCCTCTGCTGCCTTGTTGCAAAGGTTCACCCCTGTGACTACTTCATTATCTCCCTGGATTATCTATTTAGAACAGCGGAGGCACCACATATCTAGAATCGACACTGAACAGCCTCCTCATTTCTCATGCTCTGAGGCCTCCCTTCGGACTGATAATTGTCAAACATTCCTTCCTCTTCAGCAATCCAAGGCTAACGCCCACCAGGAAACAAAGGGTCTCTTTGAGGATGAATCTTGAGACAATCCTGGCCCCCTAAAAATTACATGCTGGAAAATTTCTAAGTACTGAAATTATTGTGTTCCTCTTAGAGAACTCTCTATGGACCTAAGTAGAGGAATAGGTTATCAAAGAAAAGCTTCCCTCAAACCCAAGAGAAAAGAAAGGACAACTGTGGAGGGAAGTCAAAGGGAGAGTGGATGAAATAAAGAGACTGTACACTTTTGCCTCTTTACCAGTGCCTGCCATGGTGACCATTTGCAAACTGTTTGCACATCTATTTTCTCGTTTGATTCTCACAACTCTCCTGTGAAATAGTTATCAATATCATTCCTATTTTAAAGGCAAGTAAAGTGAGGTTTAGTGATATAATTTGGCCAAGGTCACGTAGCTGGGAAGGGGTAAAGCTGAGACTCGAGTTCAGGTCTCTTCATGAAAAACCATAGACTTTCACCCCACCCCTGCAAAGCTTCTTGTGCTAAGCAGGGAAATCTCCCTTAACCAGGACCACCCCCACAACATAAACTTTTCAAGAAGGATCCTAAGAATCCTTACAACCCCTTGTTTTATTGATGAGGAAACTACATCAGAATCCTCAGTTTAAATGTTCTGGTTTTGCTGTACTTAGCTTTAGGAGAAAAAAGCAAAATCGTGAGAGAACGAGTTCACATCAGCAGTTTCATGAGAAGACCAAGAGAAGCAACTTTGAGGCAAAGCCTGTGGTCAGTGCACATTCAGTACTGTACAATGAGAAATGAAGCTTTCGATGTTGACCCCAAGGAACTGCAACGTTGTCCATCAACCCAGCTAAATGCCTTTGTGATTTGTAGGCTTCACGTTCTGGGACAAAGTAGGCTGATAAAATTTGCCAGGCAGTATCACAATGGCTGGAGAAGAAAGTTTTATAACTCTCTCTGTGACTTAAGAAATTCAGTTTACTTGTATATATTGGTTTACAGAGGTTTCCTATGGGGAAAATGTTATTTTGTCTATCTAAGACCTTCCATTTGTTTTGTCTCCACTTCATTTAAATATTTATACACTGTCCAAAGCAAGGATGGTATCTGCTACCTCTTTTGTCCTTACTCACAGTTCTCTAAACGCAGAAGGTACTCACAGTGTGTTCTGGCAGATGAAATTTTAAGATACACATGCAGAGCATCATCTAGTCTATTTTCTATGCAAAACTTATGTAGCATCTATGGTGGAGTTCTTATAAAAAGCCACTTATGATTCAAGAAGGAAGTAGTTGTATTTCATGGGAAAGAATAGTGAGGACAGCATATTCACCTGCTCTGTGATATATGCGTATGGCTTTCATTTTATTTAAAAATTGCTAATAAAAATTGTGCCTTTTCTCATGCCTCCCACTGTCCTTCACTGCAGGATATATTACTCATGTCAGACCAAAATTTACCTCTTGCCCACACAAACCTGCTGTTATCTTGCTGATTGTTCCTGTAAATTACCGACATCAGCAAAGCCTTGTCAGGAAACTGAGGTAATTGAAAATTCCAAAGAAGTTGAAGAAAATGCATCCCAGATTACTTCAGGCTTCTTCCTCTTTTATATAGTTCATGTTCCTCATCTGAGTCATTGCTAGAATAGTTTAAAGGCTACGCTCACATTCAGTATTAGGGAGAAGGCTTGTTTATTCATGTTCTCCTTTAAACCACCTCACTGGGATTGTAGTGAGTTTTGCCTCACTAATTTTACAGTTCAATCAATACCTGGATGTCGGTAGTGGAGGTTGGTGCTGCTGTATGTAATTAGCGGTTATTTGAGAAATGAAATTGTTAATCCATGTGGGTAAAATTTGTGCCCCAATATAATCTTGTAAATGGTTTTCAAAAATCTTTGGTTGCATTAAGTTACAAATTTCCGGTTTGCATTGGGTCCTTCCAGAGTTCCTTATTTTTACATCACTCTGTTTCTATGCTATTTGCTGTCTTGTCACTGAATTGTTCTACTTGACTAATGACCTGGGAAGAGGATGACTAGATGTTGCTGACAGCCTCTTTCCAGAGGACTCACATATTTTCTTGGTTCTTGCTGGGTTTCAGGCTTTGTGCCGGGTGCTGGAGTCAGAATGTTCACAGTCTTTACCTTCAGGGAACACATTGCCTTTGGGAACCCAACCCTTGGATAATGCATAAGGAAGCATATACAGGATGCTTATAGACGCCCAGAGGAGAGGGAGGTCTAGGATCAGGGTGTTGAGAAAGATTGTCTTAAGAAGATGACCCTTGAGCTATGGTCTGAAGGACAAAAATAAAATAGAGGGAAGTGTGCCCAGGCAGATGCAATTGGAGGGATGGTGAGAGATGATGCAAAAGGAGGCAAGGAGGGGCCAGCTCATGAAAGTTTTGTAGGCCAAGCTAAGGAATCTAAACTGTATTTTGGGTGCTTTGGGGAACCACTGAAGGATTTTTAAGTAGGGCTTTGGCGTGATCAAGTTTGTACAAGTGAATTAAATCAGTGAACATTTATTGAATATCTAGTTGGTGGCAGTTAACTCACTGAGCAGTGGGACTACATAGATAACATGGTCTCGACCCATAAGAAGCTTACATGTTTAGGTAGAAGATAGACACAAAGCCAAAAAGGTACCAAAAGAACACTTTTGTTCAGTGTAGGAATGTGGGATGAGTTAGCAGTTGATAAGACCACAAGTAAAGTTCTGTGTGTGATTGGGAGGGGAGGGGACTAGTTGTTTCTCTTGAGCACATTCTTTTAAACCATATTTAAGGAAATATCTCAACATAACAGTTGTTAAGACTGTGCTGAAATAACGTTCAAGTAAGGTGTACACGAAGAACATCAAGAAATAGCTTTTAAGAACATAAAGGGTGGTATCCTATCGTCAGCACATCTGTCAGCTCAAGTGACAGCTCCATCCCTTGCTGTGTTAGAACGAGGCAGCATCTTGGATGAGACTGGGACAGTGTGACCAGCTAAGAAGCTATTAGGACAATTCTTGAGATTGATGGATGCCTGAAATAAGGGGGTGACAATGGTGATTGAGGAAGAGGAACTGAGAGGAGAGATAATGGGGAGTATGACTCACAGGACCTGATAACCCATTTAGAGATATAGCAGGATGACTCTCAAGATTTCCACCTGAGTGACCCAGGAGGTGACAATCGTCAGGTTTGGGAGGGGATGGGGGAATAGGAGAGAGATACGGCTATGTCCATTTTGTCAAATTTGAGGTGCCTTGGAGACCATCAGATGGCGATGCCCAGTATTCATTTGGATGTGCAGGTCTAGTGCTCAGGAGGGAAGTCTTACTGGGAGGATACATTTTAAGTCGTTGGTGTATAGGTTGGACTTGAAGCTGTGGGTGTTGAAAAAGTCACTGAAGCCCAGTGATCAGAATGAAAAGAGCAGAGAGCCCCAGAGGGGCCCTGGGAAATGCTACCACTTAAAAATTGAGTAAAGAAAGCAGATCTTGGTCAGTGGGTAGAAAGAAAACCAAGAAGAATGTGGTTAGGGATTTAAAGGAGGACTTTTAAAGAGGAAGTCATCAATGGAGTTAAAAGCTGCCTCATCTGTGTGTGATTTTCAAAACAAATTAAATACATTAGGTGGGACTGTTATTGCTAGTAAGATGCAGTAACTGACTAATGGCGTATAAAAAAATACCACAAAGCTGAGAGAAAAGCAAATTAAACCAGGCTTTTAAGATGATATACCATCTTCTAGAAATAAAACATAAAGGATGGCATGCTGGCCTTCTGTGAAGAAGATGTAGAGTTGGGTTTGTTTTTCTAGTAAAGAGATGAGAAATTTTCAGTGAACCACTCCCTCACTTTCTTACCTGTGCCTTTTGTGGGCTGCTTCTGGGTGGGTGGTCAGCAAGGAGTAATGGGGCAGAACAGAGCCCATGGGCACATCTAAGAACTCGTGCCAGAACTTGGTCACACTGATTCTCATCTTTAGGCCACTGGCCACCAGACCAATACATCAACATATCAAAACACACACCAGCTGACTCACTCCTGACTTGGGCTTTCATGCTGCCTTACCCACAGAACTCTCAATATTCTTCTTAAATCTCAGTGATGTAAGTACATTGCAGGAATTATTAGCTGATTTCACAGGAGATGTGGAGCTGAAAAAGGTTAAGAGCATACAGCAGTAGTGAATCAAGGGAGAGGGCACATCTCACTAATTTCTATTACTGAACTTAGGCCATAACAAAACAATAAGGATCTGCTTGGATTTCCCCACCTCCCTTAATTTAGAAATATCACTATATTTTTCTTTGACATTTCCTACCTGAAGCAAGACTTTGGTTCCCATACAACACCCTTTTCCTCTGCTTTCTGTTTCTCGCATTCTCTTGGTCTGCCCTCTGACACTGTTTCCCAATTTATGTTTTCCTTTCTCATTTGCCTCTTCTTAGCACTGACGTGAGCCACAAACCTGTAACCATAATGTCTGACTCACTTGGTGCTCCTCCTGTTAATGGACACCATGTGGAACAAGAGGCAGAAAAATACTCTTTACAGGAAATCAGACGATAATGCTTGCACTTTGGTGCCCTTTGAAACAAGAATTTAATTATCCTAATTAAAAAGATTACCTTATAGAGGACATTTGGGAAAAAGAGTAGGCAGTTTGTCTTTTTCCTGATGACATGCATTTCAAAACCAAAAGGGATATTCCTGCTGCTATTTGTTTTATCTGTTAAAGTCCAGGCACCAAGAGAACAGTTAGATCAAAAATTGATCTTGATTTTTAGACCAGCCCAGAGACTGAATACTGAAGCCCTGACTGTGGGTTTTTTGCAAGTATATTAGTTTCCTACGGCTTCTGTAACAAAGTCCCACAAACCGGGTGTCTTAAAACAACAGAAATTTATTCTCTCACAGTTCTGGAAGCTAGAAGCCGAAAACAAAGGTGTTGGCAGGGTTGCATCCTTCTGAGGAACCTGTTCCATTTCTCTGAGCTTTTGGTGGCGACCAGCATCCTTGGTGTTCATCGGCTTGTAGCTGCCTCACTCCAGTCTCTGTCTTCGTTTTCACCTGGCATTCTCCCCATGTGTGTCTGTGTCCAAATTTCCCTCTTCTTATAAGGACACCATCCACATCGGATTAGGGCCCACCTTAATAATTTCATCTTAACTCGATTACATCTGCAAATACCCTATTTCCAAATAAGGTCATGTTCATAGGTATCAGGGATTAGGACTTCAGCATACCTTTTCGGGGGGAGACAATTCAGCCCAAGCAAAGAGGTAGGATTAGGCGCCATCTGCCCTTACTTCAGGGGCCCATGAGGTACCTGTTTTCTGGGTCAGCATCTGACATCTAGACCTTCATTTCTCTTCTCCCAATAAAAGTTAACTTGCCTGTGCCCTACTCCCTTAGGTCTCAACTCTCAGCTATAAACTGATAAATTAATCTAAGAGAAAGTGAAAGTAGCTGATAATAGGCAACTATCACCCCTCCCAGGTATTTGCATTTAACAGATGACTTTCTGGAGACAGTGCCTTAACCTAAAGGTGCTGGTGGAAACTTTGCAGTGGGTAAGGTTTTCTTTTTTAGTAGACAGGTCTTTCCGTGACCCTTGAATCATCACTGTCTCCTCCGTCTGTGAAGAGGATGGGTCCTGTCTATCTGTTACTTTCTTGAGGGAAAGTTATTACTACAGACAATTTGTTCTATCTTTGACTTGCTTGCATTTATTCATTTCATGATTGTAACTGTGCCAAGAGAAAAGATTTGCTCTTCACCAAGAAGTCCATCAAGTGAAAGAATTTTATTTTAGAAAATGCCAACCTGGGGATCAAGCATGAGGAATATAAGCCCATTCTAAACTGTGGATAATTTTCAAAAAATGAACAGGCGAGAGGGAGAGAATTTGGTCTCTAGGAAAATAGAATAAAATAAACATAAGCTTTTTCCCCCCTTGTTTTTCCATCTTGGGGTGGGCTGTGCTTCCCAGTCTTGCTGTGGAATGTTTGTCCCTCCCATCTCAGTGGTGACAGACTCACAGTGATGCCTACATGTCTGTCTCACAGGTGTGGGATCTGTTACTTGCCAGCTTAGTAAGCCTTTGGAGGAATCTCCCACAGGGGTTGTAAAGAGAAAAGGAGAGAGATAATAGTTCACTGGCATCAATAATCTACTTCCCCAACCAGCTGAACGTTTGAATAATAGCCTCGGTACTTGCCCTCCTACACCCCCTCCCCAGGCTCTGCCACTGTCAGATTCTCTTCCCTTCTCCACAACTGGGAACTCTAGGGAGCAGATTGTTTTGGCTGGAATTAGCCGGGCACAGATGGTACCACCTGCTGCATGTTCCTTACTTCTTATTGGCTTCTCTCTCAGCTTTGGGAGTTTTTGTATTTTTCAGAAGTTCAGGGGAAGGGGAAATGGCTGGGGCCCTTGCTCATGCCTGATTCTAGCACAGCTGTTTTGAACAAACTGGCAAATGTGGGGACTGTGCCGGGCCATGCTGATTGGGGAAGGTGCTTCCAGGGGAACGTGCCACAGTGGCGGCCTGTTTGCCGTATCTAGTGCTTTAGTTTCCAAAATACAAACTTTCTTTGGCCCAAACAATTTCTGTTCTCCAGGCTGACAGATCTGCCTGTGACCAGACACAAGGCAGGTGGTCTTGTGAGAGTTTGAGAAATGAGATTTCTCTCATTCTCAAGTCAGAGGGACATAGAATGTCACTGTCCTTTTTATAGGGGAGGAAATTACAAATAGGCCACAAACGGGTTGCTAAGTGCATTTCTATTCACTGGGAACAATAACCTGAGTCTTCTGACTCTTAAACCTCATAGATTAATAAACTCAGTTTTCTCACCCGAGAAAACATGACATTGGATCAAAAGACCTAAGAAGTCTCATTCCTTAAGATTCTCTGAATTTTATCTGTAAAGTTGCTCTTGAGTGCTTATAAACAAGAGATCACACTCTGAATCATTCACATGTCCTGGGAAATGTTCTTTCTCTTGGTCTGACTTCATCTCTCACCCTTCTCCCCTTTCTCCTATGCTTTGTTAGACTGGCCTTTTATTCTCAAAAAGCCAAACTCATTCCTTCCTCAGGTATTTGCACCTGCTGTTCCTTCTTCTTGGAACACTCTCACTCCAGATCTTCCCACGACTCAATTCTTCTCATCCTTCAGGCTTGTCTCAAACACCACTGCCTCAGACAGACTTTTCCTGACACGCCCCTCCTGGCCCCCCAGTGGAGATTGCCTGTCTCCCAATTCCATCTCATCACTATTACAACACCTTCTTTTATTTTCAACCAACCACTCAGCATTATGTGATCTTATATAATTGTTTTGTTTTCTACCTTCCCCACTAGAATGTAGGTCCCTCAAGGTGGGAATATTGTCTGTTTCTTCACCACTGTATCCCTAGGAAATAGAACAGTGCTGTTCTTATAGCATCACTCAACAGTATAGGTATTATTGAGGGAATGGTGGTATTTTGTGCTTAAATAGAGGAAACACCATGGTATGGAAGAGAGCATGCTTGGGAGTTTCATATTGGTACATTCCCTACGGCACCTGGAACTCAGTATTCTACTTCTGTGTGTGTGTCTACCTCTGACAGATTATAAGAAACCTGAGAGGGGCCTGCTAGGTGGCATAGTGGTTAAGTTTGTGCACTCTGCTTCAGCAGCCTGGGGTTCACAGGTTCGGATCCCGGGCATGGACAGATGCACTGCTTGTCAAGCCGTGCTGTGGCAGTGTCCCATATAAAGTAGAGGAAGACGGGCATGGATGTTAGCCCAGGGCCAATCTTCCTCAGCAAAAAGAGAAGGATTGGCAATGGATGTTAGCTCAGGGCTAATCTTCCTCACACACACACAAAAAAAAGATAAGGAAAAAAAAAAAAAAAAAGAAACCTGGGGCCAGTAAGCCTACCTTGTTCATCTTTGTGTATCCTATAGTACCTAGTATTATGCCTTCCACATGGTAGGCATTCAGTAAATTGAACAACCATCAATGTTGTAGCCATTATTTATTAGCATTATTTTTCAATAGAAGCAATAAAAGCATCTATGCCATAGTGGGAGAACTGGTTTCTGGTTTCAGCTCTGCCAGTAACTGCAGGATGATTTGGGCTTTTATTCTCTTTGAGCCCCAGAATTTTAAAAGCCAAGGCTTTCGATGAGAGAATATCTAAGATTCCTCCATGCTCTTTCTTTTGTCGATTTCAGTCCATTCCAATTTTCCCATTGCAGATTTATGAATCTCCTATTGCTCCTGTTACTCTGCTGCCTTGTTTCTTCCTCTGACCATCTCTGGTCATTCAGTGCACAAGGGACTTAGAAGAGCCAACATTAGAGAAAGAATGGCACTGAGGACTGAACAATTGTGGGTGGAGAGGCTGAATGGAGCCACAACTCCTCAATGGACATAAACATTGTCAAAAGTCTTTGCAAAAATTAGTGGGTAAAACATAGGAACAGCAGTTAGTAGTTTTTAAAGAGCATTTCTCAAAATTGAGACTGTCTCTGGCTCTCAGTTAAAGGAGACTCTACTCTAGAAGTGGTTAATAGCCCTGAGACGATGATGTGACATTTCAGAGTAATATAGGGTTTCTAAAGTAGATTATTTTCATTCCATTCTTGCAAGGAAAAGTTCCTGTGGACTAGAATGATCTTTTTGCAGGAAGCAGGGAAACTAACTCATTCCTTTTGATGCTTCCATAGCCATATGAAGAAGTGTTTTACTGTGATATGTTGAAGAAAGAACTGTCAGGAGACTGGGATTCTGACAGTCTATGCTTAACTGCTTTCTACGGTGAGGCAGAAGCAAACAAATAACCAGTGTGGTCTCAAGAATATGTAGACTTCAGTTTCCTCATCTATAAGATGCAAGTGGTAGATTAACTACTTTTATTTTTCTAAGTGTTACAAACATAAAGATTATCTTCCTACCCAATTCATAGGAGAGTTTCATTGAAGAATGAGAATGAGATTTTTGACAATTTTAATGTAGACACAAACTATGTTATAATTTGGTCAGATTCTAGATGCATTTACAGCATAGATATTGGCTGATTTGTAGGTGAAGGCTCCTGACTCAAAGGATCATGACAATTCCTGGGAAAGTATTTGTACAAATTATTATTCTAATTTTCATTTAAAAATCAAGGTAGTACATATTAAGCAGCTATTATAGTTAGAACTCTGCTTGTTCTGATAAAAATTTTTTGAATATTCCATCACCACTTAAAGTGAGTGAAATATCCCTTTTTGTGGAATTGATAATATGAAAGCACCTTATATGGCAGAAAAGAAAAAAGACTGACTACTTAGATGTTAGGCTGATTATTTCAAGCCTACTCTTTCCAGCAATGGCATTTTCAGTGTTAAAACAAGCTGGGCAGATTGGTTTGTACTTCTCTTTTTCCCCCTCTTGCTTAGATGTACCTCCAACCGGAAACCTATGAGCTCACACTTTCTAAGCATGTTCAATAATGAAGCGGTAGACCTCCACTGAATGTTTCGGGACTGCAGGAAGTGGTTGAGGGTTATTCAATAGTTGGTATTCTCCCTTTATGTCTGTACCAATCCTGGGCTGCACTAGAGGGTTGGGAAATATTGTTTGTGTTGGAAGTGGTATCTTTCAGAAGAGATGTAAAAACCAAGGTCTAGGTTGCTTGTGGTCGCTAAATATACCATAATGTTTTCTGTGAGTTTAGGGATGTTCTTGAGTTTCCTTTCTAAATTTATATTCTTTATTCTTCTGTTTTTTTTTCAAGTACTTGAAGACTGTATTCTTCTTTTCCTAAAAAAAATCAGAATGGAGTGTAACTAATTCTTTGTCTTATAATAAGACTGTTTTAGGAATGGAGAGAAGTGATTCTCCTTTAAGCAAAGGTCATAAATGAAAATCTAAGTTTCCTATAAAAAGAGTAAAGATAAATTAATATTTTCTCTGTTTTATTTTTGGCATATGTTATATAGAATTTTTTTGTGATGCTGTCTTCAGAAACTTTTATTTTTCCATTATCGACATTGTAAGTGTTTTCCATTTGTGTAAGATAACAATATATAAAATGTCTCAAAAGCACTCCATTTAGACTCCTTCTATCTTTTGGGTATTGTTGTTTTTTTTTAACACTAGTTATTCAAGTGTACACACACAAAGCTAGCAAACCTACACACACACACACACACACACACACACACTTGCTCATACTTCCCTTTGATTGCTCTGAAAATGGTCAGAACAGGATCATAATGCACAAATCTTTTTCTGAATGTTTCCTTATGTTCGATCAGTTCCCTCCGAGTTCTGTGCTTGCCAATGCTAAATTTCCTGCCAGGGCAGTAGTCTATTTTTAACATTTTGGGGGCTTATTCTTTGTTCCAAATCTAACAGGCACATTCTGTGGAGTAAAAGAGAGAAAGCTGACTGGGTGCACTTACAAATCAGGATCGTCAGGATTTGCAATTTCTGTAGAATCAAAGATATGAATGAGAAAGACCAATTAGAATATTTAAAAGATCATTTGTCACCCCTTTAATCTTCATGTATTTTTTACTCATCATTTTCTTTGACTAAAATTATTAGACTCTTTGTCATATTCATCTCAAGGCCAAATGGGAACAGTAGTGTTCATTTTATATTTTCAATATTTTCGAGTATTTTAACATGTCATCCTAGATTATAGGTGGTAAGCGACTGTTTTAAAAGAGAAAGTTTTAGTTTGTGGCATATTCAGCATCATATCATTTCAGTGTCATTTCTCTAATTCCATATTTCATATACAAGTGAAGACTGAGGGATTTATTTCTGTTATTTAATAGCATTTGTTTAATT
The DNA here is from genome assembly GCA_031878705.1 of Tapirus indicus. Classification (NCBI taxonomy): domain Eukaryota; kingdom Metazoa; phylum Chordata; class Mammalia; order Perissodactyla; family Tapiridae; genus Tapirus; species Tapirus indicus. The sequence continues at coordinate 60,408,828 of CM062926.1, forward strand.
CAGAGATTAATATAGCATCTTCAACCCTGAAACAGAGGCCCTCTGAAACATCAGACCCAAAAAATTGGACACGGCCTATCAGCCCAAAAGAACTTGTTGCCAATTATCTCCATGTTTATTTAAATATTTAGCTCTAAAGGAAGCACTCATTCCTTTATACTTCTTTAAATTTAGTATTGACATTTTTATTTTGGGAAAGGAGGTCTTTTTTTTTTTTTTTTTTTTGACATGGATACAGGAAAAGAAAACTCTCCAATAAAAATATTGTCTAAAAAGTTTGTTTTGTCTGCATGATTTACTAAATATGTACAATTTCAATTCACAGCGAAGGTAACAAAGATTTAAACAGCCAACATCACAAATGTCTCAAGTTCTAAAAAAAAATCACTGTGCACAGTTTAACAATTTAATTGAATAAAAACCAAAGCTAAGCCTTCAGTCTGAATCTTTTTTATGATGGGCACAAGCCATGTATTTTCTTCGTCTTTGTTACACGATGCATATTTCAGTGACTAAACGCCCCTTCCCATTTTAGTATATTAGGTTATGTCAGTACATACTTCAGAGAGGCACAAGTTGCCTCTCAGTACACCTATATGATTCGTGATGTGTTCACATATATGTCATAATATTTATTAATATATAAAATGATCAGATGAGTCACCTGTGATTTTTTTTTATGTCTTCAAATGTAGGAATGTTTTGTTGTATGTATAAAATTTTTTAAATTTATGGGAGTGCTATTTAAAGTGATAATAACTTGACCAGTGTCCCCTTGATGGAAGATGCCTAGAAAGAACTATTCTGCACTTGAAATACAGAGATTCCACATCCCTACCCAATTCAGGTTTGTAAAATTCACTATTATATGAATCTGAATGTTGTGGTCATTCTGATATAATGATCAAGTGAATGAACCAATTAATCATTAGAAACAAATGTTGTTGAATACAGAATAGTTAGTTGAGTTACAGTTAAGGAGGGAGCCATAACTTTGGCTGACTCTATAAAATCTATAATAAGGTTGTTTTCACATATATTTTTTTCCCACGTAAATTCTTTGGTGTTTTCCCCCCTCTTTTTAGTGCTGTGATTGATGAACATGCAATGTGAGATTCAAATAATTGCACCAAGCATGTTTATTTGAATAATTGCCCCATTGCACAGTCAAATAAATCTGCTGAGTGTGTTTGTTTGAATGTTTTTACATGTACATGGGATCCCATACTCAAATAAATGCAGCTGTGTTTATTACAATGTGTGGGGCTCCAGATATACACATATTTGTTTGTGTGTCTATCCAGGGCCCTACAGCCCCTGAACGGCCCTCACACATCTTGGAGCAAAAGTGTGGTTAATAATTTTTCAGTTCAAATACATATAAACTTATTATTGGGCAACTTCCTCAAATTTGTGACTAAGATTTGCCTTCATTAAGGTTTACACCCTTAGAAAGACAGAAAATGACCTTTTTTGGGGGGAGATATCTGATTGTGAAAGTATCTAATAAATTTATTCATATTTATTCAAATACAGTCCCTTCTTTTCTCCTTCCTCTAAGCC
>CM062926.1:60415390-60450390 GCA_031878705.1 Tapirus indicus
ATCATAACATACATGAAGCTATGTGCTTGTACTTCCTAATAGAGACTTGCGTTTCAGCAAATTAAATTAAAAACCAGCATTAGTAGATTCAACCCCATTTTCATTTGCTAAGTGTCATGTTATAAGATTAGGAACCATTCTACACACTTCAGGTATTCAGTTATATGGTGATATATAATCTCAATTAGTAATCAAATATCTTTAATAACGTTATTGAATGCCTCCAGGGCATGCTACTATTTAGAAAATGCTGTAGGCCGCTATATGTTATTTCATTAATGGTCTTTATCTTACTGGAACGTCCAGTATAAATTTAGTGATGATAGATGTGGTAAGGCACAATACTAGAATAGGAAGAAGTTATTTACCTGTAAGAGAAGAAATTAGAAAGATATTTGTTGGTAACTACTTGTTGTATTGGAAATAAGGAAGATTCTTGTAATCTACTTGAAGGTAGCTAATAGTCTGAAGAAAAAAATGTTTAATCCAAACCACACGAGAACCACTCAACTTTTGGAAAAGATGTTTTGAATGAGGTTAACTGGATAACAGAGAAGAGAATTCCAATAGAGTGCCAAGAGTTTGGAAAAACAGCATGCTTCTCCATTTGACAAGACCACCGTGGTGGGGAGGTAATTTAACAGGAAGCAGAAGTGCATTTGGGAAAAAGACAGAGGTTTTGCCTTCCAGAAAACTTCAAGTTGCTATGCCTGAAGTTGGTCTCTCTTGTGTGTACTTGGACCTTAAAGAAAAGGATGCTATCAGGAGCAAGGATAAGACGTTTCTGACAGTGGCAATTCATTCCTAGGGGCAGGATGCTGCAGTGTTACATAAGGGAGATGGGTTCTGGAGTCTGATTGCCTAGGTTCAAATCCATCTTTTATGAACAGCTGTGCAATCTCAGGCACGTTAACCTCTCTGAGGATCACGGTCCTTGTCAGTAAAAGGGAGCTCATTTGGACACCTAACTTGTGGACTAGGCATAAGGAGTAAAGGAGACAACGTGGGTCAAGTGTTTAGTACAAGGATTGCACGTGGTAAGCACTCAATTAATGTTAGATACTTTTATTTGTATTCATTAATACATGTTCAGGAACTTCCCAACTTGTAAGAAAGACACTATGTATCAGGAGCAGAGTACATGGAAGAAATGAATCTGAATGGAGAGAAGAGAAATTGCAGATAAAAAATGTCTTGATGCTTTAGTTGCTACAGCACGCATGCGGAGAACTGTCCTACAACCTCCTTTAGATACTAGTGTCTCATCAGTCCAGGAGCACGAAAAGGTCAACCAGTTAGGTCACTTCACAGATTGGCTGTGTGAATAATTTTGAATGAATATCACAGTTGATATGGCTGTCTTTTCCAAAGGAACAAAACACAAAGCAGTGTCCCTAGAGAGAGCAGGCTCCCTCCAGGACAAGTATCAAGGCCTGTTAGAAATGCTTGGGGGATGTCCACTGAACTGCAGTCTATTCTATAGAAATTCTGTAAACAATGTGCTTATAATTGAAATATATTAACTCTACATTATGAACTGACAACCTGAAAGAACAAAATGTTCATCTATTATGTCATGCAGAGTACAGAATTTGGGAGCAGGGAGTGGGGTGTTTTGACCTACACTTTGCACTAAATATTCCACTAATCTCCAGAAATTTCACTGATAAGCATTTAATAAATTCAATTTCAATAGGAACTGACTTGGACATGCATCTCTTTTTAACTTGTTTGATTGGTTTACCTGATTCAAATCAAGATGTCCTGGGATTAAATTTCCACATGAACAAGATTCAGAAAAATATCCAAATTGACATTGAGTGAATCAAAACTTTTTTACGGTAAATTTTTTCCTCTAATATTGAGGTTCATGAGTCACCTGACAGCTAGAATGATACCTGAAGTTAATAAATGGAAGGTTTGTGGTATGAAAAATATTATTGTTTACTTGCGAAACAAAATTAGTAATTTATTTAAAACTTCCACTTCACTCAAAAGTAGAAACATTTTTATTACTTTTCTAAATAAGGTGGGTTTAAAGCACCTACCACAATGTTTCAATAAAGTACTCAATAAATGTCAGATTTAAATTTTAGTGGAATACAAATGAGTTCTTGACAGTGTCTAGTAGGAGTTTCAGATTTTTATTCCACAGTCTTTATTTGTGACAATTAATCCTATTGAAATTAACATTTATATAGTGTTCCCTTCCTCTTTCCCAGTCCCAGGTCCCAGGAAAAGCAAGCAAGGGACACAGCACTGGTAAGGAAAATTAAGCATTATATCTTTGATGTCTGCCTAGGAAATAAACAGGTCAAAGTAGAAGAGCACACGATCTCGAGAATAAGTAGCTCATAATTTCCTTCTTAATTTCAACTATTCTATATATTAAATTGTAGACAGATGTAACAGACACACTGTATCAATGACACATTCATAATCAACACATAATCAAATGATAATTCAACTTCATTTCCCAATCTTAGAATCAATCAACCCAAAGACTGTTCTCACTTGTAATTTTCATATTAATACATTCTCAAAGTATTACTAGTGCTTAATATAAACAAATAAAAGGCTTGTGGGGCCCAATTAGGGAAGGAAAATGGACTAAATTTCCACATATATCACAGTGATAGAAAATTCATGAAGAACTTCACTTTGATGGAACCTAATATACTGACAGTAGAAATGTCATGAGATGTTTGGTCAAGAGACCAAAAAGTTAACACACTGGAAACTTGACAAGCTGGGAAGCCAACAGGAGGATAATTAATCACACGTTTAGAGAAACCATTGGATGGTTAACACCTTGTTGCTAAGCAATGTTTCTAGGCAGCAGATCTCATATCTTAAAGGACTAGAACATTTTATTTTTATTTTTTAAAATACAGTATATTTTTCAAATTGATTATGCATATTTGTGTTTGTCAACTTTTGGGTCTCTCAACTATCTATATACCTATGAAGTTTATGGACGATCGAATTTATAAGAAATAAAGATATTGACTGAATGTCAATATCTATGATAGCCCTCACTAAAATAAAAGTTTTACACTCACCATGTAGTAAATGATAGAGTTTGCATATGGTCATATAATAAAACCAATCAGAGAGGGAAAGGTGCCTTCAGTGATGTGCCTACTGTAGCTGAATAATGAAATACAAAATATATTTGAGGTTGATTAAAATATTAAGGTAAATTTAGTTATAAAAATATCTTTACAACACTTAAGTAGGACTTGGTACTAAAGAAAATATCTATTGATATCTATGATAAAAGACAAATGTAGGAAAATTTTGATGTTTCAAATATTGAATTATATCACACAAATATAAACACTATTGGGATTTGCTATTCAAATTAGGTTATCTTTAAAGTGTCAGTTAAATTTTTAAAACAATAGCAATTGATATCAGACAGTTGAAGAAAAAGACAAATTGGATTGATTGCAGGAAGAGCACTGTTATTTGTCAATCTTGTTCTCTTCACAAATACCCTCAACACTTAATGTTATAGAACTCACCCAACTTTCCCCCCACTCCCAGGCTGATTCTGGTCACTTGTGCTGCCTCTCGCTCATGCCCAGGAAGGGAAAAGGGAAGATGATCAGTATAAGTTCTTCCCAAGGATAGTTTTCAATCTCTAAAAAGTGTGCCATGTACTTAGATAGTCAAAATAGGACAGAAAGTATTCACATTCCCTTTTCTTCTTTTTTCTTTTTCTTTTTTGTCTCTTCATCACTTTTCCCCAAAAAGCATTAATGTGAGGTTAATTTTTCCTCTATATTGAAAAGTTGGATACTAGACTTCCTGGTTTACAATGAGAGTTTTTCTGTAGTTTTCCCCACCAATATTTTGATTGCGATCCTACACTCTTTCTTTTCCATCTAGGGCTGGTACAGCATGCCAAATTTCTTTTTTTAAATTATTTTACTGAGGTCATATTGGTTTATAACATTGTGTAATTTCAGGTGTACGGCACTGTATATTGGCTTCCATATAGACTCCATCGTGCTCACCACCAATAGTCTAGTTTTTATCCGTCACCATACATAATTGCCCCTTTACCCCTTTTGCCCTTTCCAAATTTCTAGTGGAGAAAAGTTGGAGATGGGTTAGGGACAGGGATGAGGCTGAGTTACTTTGTGGTTAGGGGTGGAAGGAGACGGAGGGAGGGAGGGAGGGAACACAAGCATAGCTCCACCAGGAAGCTGCCAATCAGATCTTGGATTGTGGGAACTAATATTGCTTCACATTATGGTACTTCACCTTTCTTCTTTAAAATTAACCCACTATCTCTCTACTCATAGGGAAGAATTAGGCTGCTGTCTCAACTCTGTATAATTGTTCCTAATTTGTAATGCATGAATTGGAAGTAAAGTAATTAAATTTAGAAAGTTTTTATTTTAGTCTTCCACATAGAAGTACTTTCAGTAGCTCATTTGGCCTAATACTTTACTTCTGCCTTTTCTTTCACAGTACCAACACTTTTAAGTTTATTCAAAATATGGCCAATTTATAAAACCAAACAAAATCATCCACAAATTGTGGCTTACTTGAAGTTTGGATGATGAAACGAATACATCATTGACTGAAATTTTTATTAAATTTTTACATATATAGGTTCATCACAGCTTAAGAATTTGAAGATATTTTTAATAACTGACTTGTGTCATGCTCTTTCATTGCCCTGGCCATTTAAATATACCTTTGACATGATTTGTGAATTTGGTTTACAGATTAACGCGAAAGATACCAAGACAAGCATACTCATAAACACATGAATGATCCAATAAACAGGCAACAAAAAAGTCCTACCGAGCTAGGCAAAAGCATTATTTCTTCCTTGTTGAAGGTATCAGCATATGCTACATCTTATGTTGCACAAGTGTACTCATTAAATATTATGAAATGTACAGCAGGCCGGGAAGCTCTAACTAGCTAGTCAAAGTCACTCATACCTGTGTGTTCGTATTTATGTCGCAGAAGGGAACTGCTTTTCTGGAATGTCTTGTCACATAAGTCACATGCATACATGCCACTCTCTGTCTTCTTGATCTTCTTTCGAGACAGACAGGAGTCGGAGTCTGTCATGTCATCTAGGCCTGACATGTAGTCTTGTGCTCCATCAAGCAATTCTCCCTGTGATATAATCACATAGTTCAACACAGTCTCTTCTTGTGTTTATACCAAACAACTTCTCATAGGCTGACATTTGGAGAACCTCAAAAATGCTTGCTATTAATTGATCTAGTTTTTAAAAACTATTACTTTTCATGAAACATATATATGAGGTCTCACATTTCATGAAAATATAAATCTTCTCTGCCCTATATCGCTGTTTTTCAAGGACAGAAAATAATCAACTCTGAAGGTGAGAAAACATAAATTTCAAAAAAAATCCTTAATTTTCTTTATATCAGGAAATACCATGAGTGAAAATGAAACATTTGTGTATTTTCCAGTGTGCTTAACTTTAGAAATGATGTGTAGCTGTAGAAATCCCATTTTAATTGAATTTTATATTTAGGTACAAAATGTTATTATTATACAGTCTATTTAAGTGTATGTCTACCAACTAAAGGCCTCAAGCTATTTTTTTTATATTTAATTTTCTAATTTGAAATAGGGAATATTAATAACACTTTTTATCAATGTTCTATCTATGTTAAAACAGCCTTCAGCATTGAGTAATAATGAATGTGGATCAGTAAATTATTAAATTTCTTGATATTTATTTTGTCTTGATCCAAAGGAGTGCAAACTTGCATGATAACATACATTTCCGTTTGCTAGCCCATAGTTCAGTTTTCTTAGACTACGTTTGCACTAATTAATATTAGAGAAGATTAAATAGGCTTAAATACATTTACAAAGAGGGCAGATGCACTGTAAATGGGAATACTGGAACAGCTGTTACAGAGGTACACTGCTGCTTATGCTCCTACTTTGAAAACAGGGGTTATACTCCATGATGTTAAAGCATACCTGTTTTTGTATTTGAAAAACCATAAATTATTCACTAATTTGAAAATTACATAAAAAGTCATGTGGAATGTACAAAATATTTTTTAAAATACTCTTCAAAATAAACTATTCTCTATAAAACCAAGTACATATCAACTTTAGACATGCACGATTGCAAATTGTGAACATCTGTAAAAGTATGTGACTGTTATAAATGTTAACTCTTAGCATCTATGTAAGTCCTACCAAATATTGTTATCAATGTATAATTCTAAAAGCAGACGGATCAATCTAAATAAATCTCAAAAATAAATATTAAGTTCTTCTTTATCTTATTAAAGGCAAGTATGCTTAAATAGTACAGTGTTCCACTCTTTCTCCATTTATTTGTCTAGCCCACTCAGTTTTAGGTTCAAATTAAAACAAACTCTTCTATTTCTGCTGAAAATATAACATGATTTTTTTCAGTAAGATTTTTTGCCTACATGCTCATAAACAACATCATTTTCATCTCCTCTCTTCAGAGCAAAGAGATATGTCTCATTACCTGAAATCCTTGTTTCCGCTGGTACTTTCTCCTTTGCTGCATATCAGCAAAAGTAGCTGCTCCAGTTGGGTAGGTATAGGCCATATGTGGTAGGAAGCTCATCTGATCCAGTCCTGGGTATGGTCGGAGCCCAGGGATACTGGTCTGGACTGGTGGCATGAAAGTGGCAGGGGGAAATGCGCTTTGTGGAGGAAGAGCTGTGTATAAAGGTTTGGCACTAAATGGGTTCATGCCGAACACCGGGTTAGTGCTTTTGTTGTCCAGATTATTTGAATTTGAAAACTCCTTCTTGATAAAAGTCAAGTTTAGAGGCTCATCTGAGTTTTCAGATGACGAAGAAACACTGTTGTGGTCTAAATTTATGCTGCTAGCTTTTGTTTTGTTCTTTGTGGCTATAATACTTTTGGGTTCTTTCATTTGTTTTGGTAATGACAAGTCCAAAGGCTCAGCCTGGAGCTCCTCAGAAGAGAAGCTGTTTGGAGTGTAAGAACTACTGTGGGAGTTTTTAGAAGATGTGGAGGAAAGATTTAAGGGAGAAGGAGTATTGCTCCTCGAGTGGTCCAATTTTTCAACTGGTTTAATATTGGTAAAATGGGAAGGTTTTGTTAGCCTGAGAGGAGGGTCACAATTCGTAACACTGTTGTGGAGTTCTGCTATAGATGGTGATGTTATGGAGTCCATAGGTTTTACAGGAGACCTGGGTAATAAAGAGTCTTTTGTGGGAGGGTTACTGTTGGGAGCTAACGGCTTGGAGTTCCTTTCCAGTGATGGTGACCTGGAATTCGAATACTGGTAGACTTTTCGTTGCTCAAACCATTCCTTCACAAATTCCTGAGGAAGGCCCACAGCAATGGAAATTTTCAGCAGTTCATCAGAGTTGGGCTCCATGTTCATAGCATAATATGCTTTAAGTACAGACATGTGGTCCTTGTATGGGTTGATGGGGCTTGTCATTCCTTTCTCAGAAAGTACAGATGACAAGAGGAGGGCTTTATTATCAACAAAAACTCCGGCTTTGTTGGGGACTATGTTTTCATGAGGTTGCAGGACTGCCTTGATCTCTTCATTCATCTTACAAAGGTAACGTTCATGCTGATGCAAGGGAATGGGGCCAGGAAAACTTTCTTTACAGAACTGGCATGAAAATGGAGTGGATATGTTGTGGTTCTCAATCATTTTATCGTCGGTGACCAAATCTATTAACGTACGTAGCTTCTCTTTCTTTATATTACTGATCTGTCTCCTTGAGTCAGTAGTCAAGCTCTGGAGGCAAGCTTTGGCTTCATTGACTTTTTCTAATGTATAGTCAATAATACTTTTAGTGGCACCATTATGACTCACTACTGGAAGACCTACAGGTGGAATATTAGGAGAAGTAACCCCTTGTTCCTCAGGTTGAGAGCATGGATCCTTCATGTGATAACCTTTCAACTTTGAAATTTCTTCAGCCTTGCAGTCCATTTTTTGCCTGGAAACCGTATTGTCCACAATCTGTAGAACCTTTTGTACCTCACTTAAATTACTATTCATTGTGGGAAATCCAAGTAAAGGGGCTTCCATCCCTACACCTAAGTGCTGCATTGGACTCTGAGCAGACGGATGAACTCCTAAAGGGCTGGTGGCTCCAAGTGCACCATTCATAAAGGGACTAGTGCCACTAAACCCGTGTGTGGCCATAAGAACTTTGTAGTCATTGAAGTCTAGTGGTTCTGTTTTAATTTTAAGTAAGCCTGTTTGTTCAGACATACTAAGTGGTTTTCCATTCTCCAATTTGTTTCTTAACTGGGTAATGGCTGAATTAGTAGGAGAAGAAGAAACGGAATTAGGGGAAGAACCCGTCTTGATATTGTTTCTCATTCGGCCATTTACAGAAATTAAACCAATACATTTCTTGCTGCTGATGTGTGAACTGTAGGAACCAGAATGGGAGAAACGTTTCTTGCAGTTTGGGCACTCGTATGGTTTCTCACCTAAAATGATAATTAAAATTAACGTTACATTTCTCTGATTGGACAATTGCAATTGTCTACCAAGACAAGAATCTGTGGAATCAAATGAAAGGAACACAATGGGGTACCTCTACATTCTAGGTGCTTAGATTAGAATTATGTGGCCATAACTGTTTCTGGGCTTTATCCACCCTGGGAGGACATAATTCAAGATGTTAGCAGTGGAAGGTGAGGGCTATCTATGCCTTTTTCAGCCAAGATCCCAAATCTTGTCTTGCCATCGGCAGCCTCCTATTTAAACAGTGTCAGATTAATGTGCGGTCAATAGCACAATAAAGATGTCACAGTATTTAAAGGGAAGTGTAGCCATGGCTTTAATCAACTCTGTGGAGATTCCATTGATTCTACCAATCCAACGAGTCCTTTGAATAGCATCCAATTTGGTAATAAAATGCTTGGCAGAGCTATCAAAATAGTTAAAAAGAAGAAACCTCAGTGGTAGGATGTTATTCTGTAATATATAGCTCTGAGGTATCAAGGAACATTTATTATACAAAAGCTCTTATCCAAAATTCGTCCATTTTTTCTTTCATGGTTAGGTGTCAAAACTGAATATCCTTCAGAATTTGCCAGCTGAGTTTCTTCAGGTCAAAAATACTTAATTTGTAGAAGCGTTTTTAAAAGGACAAAAAGGAGACTCTAGATTTTGTAAGAAATCAAAGCATTTTTTAGAAAGGATAAACATTCCTCTTCTTTTTATAAGATCATGGTGGTACCATACGTCTCATGAAGACGTAGCAGGCACACACAGTCTATGAGGTAAATGGGTAGTTCCAAAAAGCCACAAACAGGATTGTGTAAAGTTTCAACAATCTTTTAAAACAAAATGAAACAAAATGCAAATGTGAAGCCCCAGCACCTCTGCTACTCACCGCTGTGAATTCGCAGGTGTTCTTTCAGATGGTGTTTGTATTTGAAGGCCTTGCCGCACTCTGTGCATTTGAACTTGCGATTACCTGCTCCTTGGGTCAGCATTTGGTGCTGTAAAAGGAGAAAGACTGACATCAGTCTTGTGCAGGAGGAACAAAGGAAATTTGTTACAAATATTTTTAAAAGGCTTCTATTTTTCAGACAGGCCAAAAGGTTTGAGTGCATGTTTATTTATTTGCCCAGTCTTTCAGAGTTGCAATAAAAGTGATAATGTTGGCAATAAAATTGGAACAAATAAAAAAAAAGTGCTTTCACATGCGCCTCCAGTGCTTGCTTTAGAATTATCTCTGTAGTCTCTTTTCCAAAATGTTTCTTTGAGTCTTTGGAGATGAGAAAGCATAATTGTAAAGATGTTTGTGGTTCTCTGTGTTTACTGCAAATTCTAAAATCTGAAGATTCCCTGCTGGAATGCAACTATTTTGTGAAGGAAAAAAATAAATACTATCCTGAAAATTCTAAGTAGTCTCCAAAAAAACTCCCCACACAAATAACTAATTTTCTCAAATTTTCTGTATCAGGGTAAAAGTCTATCTTACACTGAAGCAATACCAAATTTGAAGAAGAAAAAAAAAAGTCTCACACAGAAACAAAAAACCCTTGACTGTGAATATTTCATTACACTATAAGCATGTTTAAATATCCCATTCTCTGTGCTGGGAGCAAATGGAAACCCTGTTTTTCCTGAGGTGTTGCATATCAGATTTGATTCATTATCAAATGTAAGAGACAACATCTTGTGCTATAGCTGCTTGAGTAGTTTTATCACAGGCCAGGAGGAAAGACTTCAACGACTTTTCATTTTCCTTTTTAGTAGTGTGCTAGGAAGTAGGGACAAAAAAAAAAGTTCACTGAAAAGACAAGTTAAAAGCAGCGAAGATATAATCAAACACAGCTGACCTTTTTGAACAAGGGGAAAAAAGCACTGTGACTTAGAATTCTGAAAAAAAAAAAAAAAAAAAATAGTCATCCACTCTGGATGCTCAAGGTAGGAGGTCAGCCTTTTTCAAGCAGCAATGACACAAAAGCCTTTTGCAAAAAGACAGCACAGAAACGGTATGACAACTGCTAGGGTGTGCTGAATCTTCCCACATTCCTAGTGAGACAGATGGTGTTACATGGGACACAGGGAGGTTTGTTCAAACAGCAGCAACCTTCAAAGATCAAGCAGAGCCCAGCCCGCCGAGCGCCATTGAGGGACCAGCGCTCATATGTTGCTGAGTTGCATAAACAAACAGCAACAGCTGCTTTGTCTCCCCCCACAGCCCTCAGAGGACTACTATAAACTTTAGTTGTGCCACTGTTAATATGATACAATCATTTTAATTTACTAATTGTAAATGCCATGAGCAAATGAGGGGACTTTTCAACACCAAAGCTACCATTCATAATGCGCCAACACAATCACACTTCTGCATGTGAAATTTAAAGCAGTTATGCTAGATAAATATAGGCTTTTTTTTTTCCCTAGAGTTTTTGTGCATATCAGCAAGGGGAGATAAACTGTTACATAAGTGTAACTATGCAAGCATAGTTTTTATAACTGAAGTTTGAAAAACATTCAGGTGACAAATCCAATCAGATATAAATGGAATGATTTTACATGAGCTGTTCTCTTAAAATAGTAAAATTCCATAAAATAGTATCATCATCATCATTGCTCGATTCTGTTTGCTCATTCTCATTTTCCTTATTCAAAGAAAATGAAGCCCAAAAGAAAAAAACATAAGAATTTTATAGAATATTCTGTTTAATAATTTTAAAAATAGTGTCAAGGCTTAGATAGGGTGATTCCAGATCTGTAGGGCCAGTTATTGGGACTTAAGGCACATCATTTCTGTTACCATCTGAACACATCATAATATCAATCTGCAGGCAATTTTCCCAGGAGGACAGAAAGAGCAGTTTTGCTAAAACATTTCAAGGACACTGTGAATCAATCCTATTCAATCATTTTAAGGATTTAAGAAGATATGCTTACCTGTTCAAGATAGAGTTTTTATTTTTAACACATGTAAGCCAAAGAGGCAGAGCAATTTTAACATTTAGCAACAAATATGCATATAAATAGGGATTATTTTTAATGTAGATCCAACATTTTAGTATTCATCCAGCTTATTTTATATATATGCATATATATTATATGCTTTTTTGATTTTCCTTAAAACACTTAATTAGATTTCATAAACTAGTAGCAGCTTGTAAAGATACTCTAAGTAATTGAAGGTGTTATATGACAAATGAAAGAAATACACACTTCTGTTACTATGACTTAGATCCTATAGGAAAAAAAATTTCTAAGAAAACTAGGTGAAAAATGGAATTAAAATTGCCGAGATGTTTAATAATGTATAATTAAAATGCTACAATTTCATTCACTTTTTGTGGAACATAAAAATGAAACTAAAGTCAAGTTAAAGTGCAAATAAAATTTCTAAATTAGAAATTAACACACTCATTCGATCGTGAACATAAGACTATTAAATCATATTAGAAGAGACCATCAAAAAATCATTTAGACCTCAATTAAAGCTATTACCATTAAAAGATCTGCATCTTCAAAATGCCATGAAAAATTAATAATGATTGCCAATCAAAGCAATATCGTTTCTCTAAGGGGTTATTATAGAAAGAAATCACTTAAAACCAACCCCCCACCTGATCTGTCCCTGGCTTGTGCGTCACCATATGCCGCTCGAGCTGGGTGCGGTAGGCAAACGTGTAGCTACAAAGAGGGCAGGAAAAGTTCTCTTCATTCTTCTCGTGGCGGTACTTGATGTGCTCCTTCAGTGATGTCAAGCGCTTGTAGCCCCGGTCGCAGTAGGGGCAGGTCAGCAGTTGGGCAAAAGCATCTGGAGTTCCAGGTGGCAGGTCTGTAGCCGAGAGACGAGAGGGAGAGCAGCAGGCCAAAAGGTCAGTAAATCAATGGCAGCTAATGGGCTGACTGCCCGGGATGGTATGACAGGAATCACGGCAATCTGCTCCACGAGAGTGCCATCATTGCCCTCGGCCTCCGCGCACGCCAGTCCCCTCGCACACCCAGGACAGACTTGTCGGAATCAGCTCACACTGCGCTAGAAAATTAATTAATTACTTGAGCTTTTGGGGGGAAATTTAAACAGCTGATAAATGAGGAAATTCTCTTTAGGTGACTGACAGTTCGTCGTCAACCTTTAGTCACATCTGACTCAGGAACTCACAGCGTGAAGGAGCTTTTCAGGTGTCGGTAAAGAAGAACAAAAAGTTAGGGTCAGTATCTCTAAACTTTTTTTTTTCCTCAAAAGTGAAATATTTCAGAGAGATAAGGAATCAATTTAGATATTTTTATCTCTTAGAAATAGGCTCTAATTGTTCTTGTTCTGTATTGGATGTACAAATGACACAAATTTGCTGACAAAAAAATTTCACAATACCCTAAAATTACAGTTCTAATCTTTGCTCATGAAATTCCATGCCTCTGCAGCTGTTCTTCAAATTTTAAGGTAAACACCCAGGCATGTAGTGCATTTGTAATTGTAACAGCTGCAGAGGTCAGTGTAGTGGCTAAAAATGAATTACAGCCTCACCATTTTCTTCTTGCCCATTGGCCTCTGGCGTGCCAAGGCGAGACAGCTCTTCAGGGGCTTCTGGGTAAATAATGGCTGTGTCGCTGCGCTGAAGGTACTCCTCGATGCTGACTGCATGGCCATCGCGTTCCTCCAGTTTTCTTTTGGCAAAGTATTCCTCAAAGTCTGATGTGCAATTTGCATTCTTAACTGAAATCATAAAAGGAGAAGAAATGTCTTTCAGGGCCTTCTTCCTAGGAGCCCAAGCCCGCGTACACCCTTGTTAGTAAGAAATATTGACTTGCAAAAAGACTACAAATATCTAGTTTATTTGTAAGAAGTGTTGCATGTGATCAGTTATTGATTAAATGCTTATTCTCATAATGTATACAAAAAAAGAGGACACTTTGTTTAAGTTAAATGGGCACATTTTATTTTCTTCTTTCCTGGAATACTAGTCTGCATAATTCACAAAGAATGAAAGAAATTTTTAAATGTTTTTTAGGGAAAATTTTTAAAAAAACAACTATATCCTAAGGTCCATAAACACGAGAGATACTATAAGCTCAAAGCTATTTTAATAACCTATATAAAACCTTTTCTTTTAAGAAAGGTATACTTAATTTTTTATTGTCCACTAAACTTAACTTGCCTAACCACAGATACATCCTGTTGCTAAATATAAGTTTTTAACCCTTTGCTCTCTGACTATCACAGATGGCCAGGACTACATAGTCTGAGACAGATGTGAAAGGACAGATATTCCTAGAGAGATGATAATGCAACTTTGTAAAAAAATCATGGAATGTGGCACTTAATCTTTCTCTATAATTTCAATGTTTAGCTCAGCATTTTAAAGCGCTGAAAATAAAATTAAGCTCACAACAGACAGAAATTAAATAAAAGTAACAGAGGGAGTTAAGAAACTGGCAAATTGCTATGTGATCTTGACATGATTTTTAACTTTTGAAATTATGACTCTATTCCCACGAAATGAATAATAGTTGTAAATCAATTTTAACTACTTGTGTCTCAAAACTTTGTATATTAAAAACCTCTAGTTTTGTTTCTGAAATAAGTTATGGCTTAAATATCCTAAATAAAAATTTTTATGCATAAGACAGAGTTGAAAGAATGGCTGGTACACTATTCTCTACCATAAGTGGGTGAAAAAAAAGTCCTTTACTACTACAGTTCATGGTATAGTCCTACTTTCATAGTTTCTGAGAACCGTTAACCTTGATTCCTCTGTACTCATCACCTCACCTCTTCTGCCCTAAAAGATATTACAATATTTGCATACTAACTTATCCCTGACAATTTGTGGCAGGGTGATGTTCCAGCAAGCTAGTCAAGTTTTATTTTTATTTTGGGGTTTCACTATTATGAATTTGTGGATTATAGATGAGAAGAATAGAAAGTGGAACCTTCCATTAATTCAACAAATATTTACTGAATGACTGGTATGTGGTAGGCATCATGTCTTGTTTTGGTAAGCAAAAACCAGATCCATTCTTGTCCTTCCATGAGAATAATCAATACAACTGATATTATCTCAAAAATAAATATAACATTAGAAACTCAAATAAGTACTATAAAAGAAAGTTGTATGGTGATATGAAAGAAGTAACAGGGGGACCCAATGGAGTCTAGAAGATCAGGAAAGCTTTAATGGAGAAGGCATGAAGGTAACTAACTTCAGAAGCTGGGGAGGAGCAGCATGCGCAAGGAAGCGGTGACTGGAAGGAGTATCGTGCATTTCACAATCTAAAAGGACAGTGCTAGAGTGCTGAGAGTGAAAGGGGAGCAGCATGACGTAAGGGTGGAGAGGCAGGCAGGAACCAGACCGTGCAGAGTGTGATAGCCCTATTAAGGATAGCCAAGAGGAACAGGAAGCCATTGAAGGGTATTAGGCAAGGAGGAGGGTTGGATGGTATTATGGATTATCTGTGTTTTTAAATGACAACTCTGGCTATAGTATGGTAAGGATAGGAGGAAAAGAAAAGTTGATTCTAGGAAACCAGTTAGGAGGCTCTTGCCATAGTTAAAGGCAAAATGTTAAGGAATTGGTGAATGGAGACGATGAGAAGTGGCTGGACTTGAGAGATACTTAAGTAAACTCATTAGACTTGGGAAAGGATTGGGTGTGCCAAAGAAGGAGGTGCTAAGATCCTCTTAGATTCAGGCTGTCTGAATTTGATGGATGGTAGGTGACATTCACCAAGTACTGGAATTCAAAAAGACTTGAAACTATGAACTAACACGTTGGGTCAAATACAAGGAAAATAGGGAGTATTACACTTTGTAGACTGTTAAACTAAGTGCTAACAATCCTGAATACTGTGATCACAAAACTTTCTCTTTTGCCACTCCAACTTCTGTTAAGTTTAACAAGAGCATCAGTCTGATTCCAACACCTGTATTTCCTTCAAATATAGGTTTGGAATGTGCAAAAGTGGATTAAGATTTTATATTTTGAAATTTTGTTTAAATCCTTTCTTAGAATCTTAAGTTTTAAATCTGTTCTTAGAACAATAACAATGACTAAGATCACTTTCCACAGGGATACTCATGATGCCATAGATGCTTTCCAAAGAATACTTATTGGGAGTGATTGTGATGGTGTCATTTAAGTTGCACCATTAAATCGCTAGGGAGTATGAAGGAACTGCAACTTGCACAAACTATTTGTTCATTGTTTTGGATCATTAAAATAACTTCAGATCTAACAAAAATCACCTTTTGTTTTCAAGGGAAAGAAAAGATAAAGGGGACAAAATGGTGGATCCAAGACGAACCTCCTTTGAGCAACTTGACTGATTTGACCAGTGACTGACTTCTTTTTCAGCAGTGTGGCAGTAGAAAGTAATGTAATAGCTTCTTTCTGAACCCAGACCTACTCGAATGTTGTCAGATGTTTAAGACATGATTTATTTAAGTTTTTCAAGAACACTGTCACCCTTGAAGATCCTTGGTGTAACCTAGTAAACATAGATGGATGTACATTTAACATCCTAATTTTATCTTGATATTTCAGCAACTATTTGAATTATCTGGCTATCTTTGCATGAATTTTCATTTGCATATGAATGTTTCCATCAGAAATGTAATCAAATGCAAATTCAACTGGATTTGCATTAATAGCCTTTCAGCTTAAAAGGGAGGAAAATTCTTATTTTTCTGGATAGGCAAACTAAACTGCATCTAGATACACTGATGGTGTTTGGAGAGGCAATTCACTAGCTAGATCAAATTTGACCATGCTAGATTTCTATGTCAAGTGTAATGGGGACAAAAGACATCAAATCATGTACTCTCTTTAAGGATCATCTTGGATCATCTTTGTATCCTGAACATTGCACATATTGCCTAGAAATTATTAGGCCCTCAAGAATCATTTATGGAATGAATGTGGAATAAATTATGTCCTTAACGCTAATTTTGGTATAGAAGTCTTCTAGTAAAAGGAAGCATAAGATAAGATACCTGCAGTTGAGCTAGGGACTTAGACCTACTATTAAGGCAACTGTACAACACTTATGGGATAAACTGTGAGTGGTGATCATAAATACTTGCAAGAATTCAACAGGGCTCAGATGAGTATTCAAAAAGGGTTTCATAAAGAAGATAGTACTCAATCATTTAAATCTATTTGCTCCATCAGGATTTTTCTTCATGTGGTATAGATATGCTATTAGTTATATATCTCATATATCTAGACTCACTTAAGTGGGATAGAGTCGAGTCTTCCAAGAACTAGGTATAACCACCATGGATATAATGTGGTTTTTCTTTGGTGTTGCTATGGATAACAGTAACATACGGTTTTTCTGCCCAGCACCACAACATTCTCCTTTGCCTGGGAACGGCTCTCCATTTTCCAAATTGCCAAACCTTATGGTACCCAAGGGAACTGCCATGTTATTGCATGATCTTGCTCCCCTAGCCACAGTGAATTAATCTGCACTTGAAGGGAACCAATGTTAGTCCTCCATTCTCCAGGCCAAACCATTGATTGGTTCAGGCGTAGTCAACAGATTCAACTGAGTTCACTAAATCCCTTCCCTATGATTTTAGGACTTTGTTCCAAAGAGAGCATCAAGGAATGTTTTGTTTTGTTTTTTTTCTCCAAGTGATTACAGCTATAAGATATAGAATGAAGGATTTAATATTTCCCATGTAGAGTAAGATGTACGAAGCAAGAGAATGAAGCAGACGCACAGAGAAGAGCAGACATAAGATGGCAAGTCCAGACAGTACATTTCTAGATCTACTTGCTCCTGAGGTCAAGCTGCACCTCTGTCATTCCAGTGGCTCTGCTGTCAACCCTACTTAGATTCTATGAGCCAAAAAATTCCCTTTTCTACTTTAGGCTTTGTTGTGCTTCAGTCTCTTAGACCTCAAATCACTCTAATTGTTATAATATTAGAACAAATGATGGGATTAAATTTTGGTTACTCTCAAAATTGTTGGGAAGGATGAAGTTTCAATTCCATTTGTAAGTTTACATTTTTGGTTGTTACAAAGATTTTCTAATACTATATAGTGGACATAGGAATGAGGTAGAAAATTTGCTAGAAAGTCATAGAATTCTCCACTGCATTTTTCTTTGTAAAATCAATCTCATTTTCCATTTTTTTCTGTAATCCTCTTCACTCCTTGGTCTTCTTGGAAGAACTGCCAAAACACACTGACAGAGGATATTTGCGTGGTATTTATGATCAAACCATAACAAAAATTCACAACAAACCTCAAATAATTTCTTCCCATACCTTCTCCAGAGATTTTGCATTTAGTCCTAAAATCTACCCTAATGTCTTGTAAATATCTCAACCTTCCCTAAGGTCAGGTAAACTTTTCTCTATCCAAAAAAAGAATTTCATTAATTAAAAATGTTTCCTCGGGGCCGCCCGGTGGAGCAGCGGTTTAGTCCGTGCTTGGCAGCCCGGGGTTCACGAGTTCGGATCCCGGCGCCCGCCGACACACTGCCTGTCAGCCATGCCGTGGCGGCGTCCCATATAAAGTGGAGGAAGATGGGCACGGATGTTAGCCCAGGGCCAGTCTTCCTCAGCAAAAAGGGGAGGATTGGCAACAGATGTTAGCTCAGGGCTGGTCTTCCCCACACACACACAAAAAAAATGTTTCCTCATCACCACGTGTATTTTAATATTGTTAGGGAAAACTTCTACATCTCTTCAAGTCAGAAAAGCCTAAAATTTCCTGTAAATATGTGGGTCACTCTTACTAATGTTGCTTAGTAATGATACTTTCATAAATATCTTTATGTCTTAGATAAATATGTTATTTTTATGTAGGCAGTGATAAATATCAATATGGACTGACTTTAAAATTTATTGCCTAAAAAATAAACAATGTTAACAGAACTCTAAGGAAAGAGAAATACTGGTCTCCAAATCAGTCACCCCCTATAACCTATAATTGAGTTGTTTTAGGATATTTTCTCAAAGATATTTAAAAGTGAGTTTTACTTACTGTTTTTACAAGTAGTTAAATTACAATGAGAACTTGATACTTACTCCTTTTCTGTTTCTGTCTGTTTAATCCCCTCACCATTTATTTTCTTTATTTGTAACAAGCACGCATTCACATAGGAAGACAGGTAATCTGTTATCACTAGTCTAATACTCAACATATTTTTAATTTTCATGAAAAATTGAAGAATCATATTTGAATATTATGCTAAGCCATTTTAATAAACATCAAAATGAATAAATAATTCTTTTGGAAAAGAAAATATCTTGGAGGGTCTAGAAAAGCTGAAGCAAGTATATGTAAAAAATCGAGTAGAATCATTCATCCATCCCTTTGTTTAATAACTGTTTATTGAGTGCCTACTAGTGCCAGAGAGTGTGCATGGAGATGAGGATATAATGATGTCGATTGACCATTTTTTCCCTACTTTTGTGATTCTTATAATTAGAGACACACATAAAATGGTTGTGATTCTGCCACATACAGACATATAAACACATAAATGTATAACAAGGGATTATATTTATATACGGATACTTCCTCAGTATAATGTAGAAATTATGCATTTATCATACAATCTGGCTTTTACTTACTTCAGTGTGTCAAGGTGAAGAGACCTGAAGAAGCAATCACAAATCTAGGTAACTGTATTCATCATCTTTTTGAAAAATAGTCTGTTTATTAACATTTTAGGTGATTAGAAAATTATTTTTAATTTAGCCATTTGCATTGAATTTTTTCACTTAAAGAAGCCCATACTGGCATTTGTTGAGGTGTATAAATTCTCATGGTTACTTTGTTTAAAGTTGACTAATTAATGGAATATAAGCATTTCATCATTAAAAATACACGTGTGCCTTTCCGCAGACGGCTTCCAAAACACATATTGGCACCAGATATCTAAAAACACCTGTGAGGGAAGAAGATGATCTTTTTCTCATTGTACAGCCACACGGGCAGCGCAGCAGAGCCTCGACTGCTACAGAGGTGTGTGCAAAGCTGGGAAGGCTGGTCAAGAGCAACCAAGTTTTCTTTTGTTGGAAATTAGTACAGTGTCTGGGCTGGTCTCTCCATGCTGCTCTGACATGGCTTTCTCCCGGAAAAACATGTTCAGATGCCACTAAGAGTCCCCACGTGGAAGAGCTTTAGGAGAGAGAGTTGCAGAAGGAACAGGGGATGGGAATCTGTAGTACTCTGCAGAATCAAATATCGCCTTAAACAGCAGGAAACAGTCCAGTCAGAGACAGAGTCTAATTTTAAAGTGAAGTTTTGTATTAGGAGATTGTGAATATCCAGATTTAGAGACTACTACCCCTTAGACAGTTTTGGTTGCTATGTATCAGTACAGAATCCATGCCTTTAAAAAAAATTCCCAAGTTAGATAATAAGTATTGATCTTTCACATTACTGTGTAATCTAAAATTGTGGAATTGATATATTACTGAAAAGACCCTTAGACTATTTTGTTATATTTTAGAGGGATTTATGGAGTAAGGTGTTTTTGCCCAGCAATTCAGTGCTCTTTTCATGTGCTTTTGCAGAGACACATGACACCTAAGGATGCTCTAGGACAGTGATTTTCAAAATGTGGTCTCCAGGTCAGCACCATCAGTATCATCTGGGAACTTGTTGAATTGCAAATTCTTGGGGTCTGCCCTAGACCTACAAATCAGCAATCTGTATTTTAACAAGCCCTTCAGGGGATTCTGATGCATGCACAGTTTAAGAATCACTACTCTAGGAATTCAATTCTCTGCCTCACCTGGCTAAACAAGGCATTCAGTAACATGGTTTTGGGAAACAGCACAGAATTGCTCTCATGTCAGGTAGCCTTCCTGACTATCTCAACCTGAGTTCATAGCCTCCTTCTGCACTGACTGAATATCATCTGCATATCTCAATCATCGAACTTATACCGTCACATTGTAATCTTTCATTTCCATGTCTGTGGGCTGATGGAAGCATGAACCAGGTCTTACTCAGCTTTGCATCACCAGTGCCTAGTACAGTTCCTGGCACACACTAATGCTCAGTAACTGAACAATTATACCAGATTCAGGGTCACTGGGTATTCATTTTGGCTTAGCTACTTATGTTTTTAAATCTCAATATCTTCATCTGTAAAATGAGACAGTATGCTTTCTGGGGTATCCTCAAAGTTTTAGAATTCCATAATTTCAATTAATTAATTGCTCTAATCAATTTGCTTTTTTATTCACTGGTTAGGCCTAGTGAGTTTTATCTGTATTCTTTTCAATTAAAAACTCAACGCAATACAACTTTCTGATGAGGAACCACATACACAGATTAAGAAAAAATATTTTGGAGGTGCCTGGAAACCACAGATGACATTGCAAGGAAAACAGTACTTATTAAATATTTGTCAAATGAATGAAGGAGACACTCAAGAAGCTTGGGATATCAGTTATTTCTTGTGGGAACTCTTGCTGTGAAGTGGAGATAGCTGCCCCTAATCACAAACCAAGCTAATAAAACCACAGCATTCATTAGCCAGGAAGTGACAGGCTCTTCTTGGTGTATACTGATTACAGTCTCAAAATGACCCTCCTGTCTAACCCACCAAGAGCCTCATCTGTTTTTCTTTCCTCAGAACCTATCTCTATCTCCACTTTATTTTTAAAAACTCAATGTGGGAAATCAACTAAAACATTTTAAAGCAATAATTTGCGTGACATATCAGACTGGATGACAAACCTCTTCCAACATATAAAAATGTGACATATTATACAAAAGAAGAAAACGACATGCTTAATAATAGTTCTACTCTCTCCCTGTTAAGTATTTAGGTACTAATTGAATTATCTGATAAACTGATCTTGCACAATTGATTAATACTATACATCCACTCAACTCTTGCTGAGAAATACCTTATGATAAAACTTGTGTGGCGTCTGTTATCCATATAAGAAAGCTAGATAATTTAAACTCCATATAAGAGTAATAAGAGGAATTAGAAGTTATTAAACCAAGAAGATAATAAAGGTACAAAAACTGTCTTACTCTTTTCCTCACTTTCTTCAATGCTAATGATATCACACACAGAATTTGTGCTTAAAGAAGACTAACCAATAGCCAGCCTGCTAACTTTGTCACTAATATTACCAATTTTGGGGAGTTATGCCTTCACCATGGTGTATCTGGCTCAAGCAAGATTTTCAACTTAGGTCTAGACCTTTACCTGGAATTCAATGCTCTGGAGACACCCAAGCAGGAGCCTGTAAACCTCGACAAAATTGGCATTTCTATATGGTACCTTAGGCGGTGAATCCCTGATCTCACCCCTTCCCATCCTGGCTTATACTCTGCTGCTATCCTAACACATTTTGTGAGGTATAAGCAGGACTGGCTACATAATTTGTGCGGCCCAGTGCAAAATGGCAACAGCAGAGCACTAAACCAAGGGCCAGGCTCTTCAAAGCACAGGGCCCCATGTGACTGTGCAATTTGCATGCCCAAGACACTGGCCCTAGGTATAACATGGTGAGGGGGAACCCCTGAGACCCTCCCCCTCCCACACCAACTAGCACAGCCTGTGCTTTTTGTTTTTTTCATTCATGCTTCTCAGTAAAATCTCATTAGAAGAAAGGGTAGGGTGGTGAGTATGAAATTTCTAGTCAGATTTCCTCATTTAACACATGATACAACTAAGGTACAGTGAGGTTAATGATTCATACAGTTACACAAATAATTTCTGGAAGAGCTGGATATAGAATTCATGTATCCTAACTCTTAACCCATTACCCTTTCCACTATATCATAATGACTCAATATGAGAGAACAAGAGAGAGAAAACCCCATCTTTTTAGCTTTTCATCATGCCTAACTGATTTGATATGATTTGAATAGGTCCTGGATGCTGAAAAGTTCACTATGACATTATAAGCAATTCTAAATAACAATATTATACACCATAAAATTAGTATGGGGAAAGCCAATGTAAATGCCAACTTCAATATAAATAAATATTAAATTTTAAACTTTTTTTCTCTATTTTTCTTTTCATGTCCCTGCTGTTCTGAATCCTATGCACTTGTTTTATTTTTTTTACTGGGTGATCCACATCTAAGTCTATCGGGACAAAGAGAAAATATCATAAAAGTTCTTCAAATTTTCCACTCAAGATTCTTATTTAGAATTTCCAGGGCCAGCCCTGGTGGCCTAGTGGTTAAGTTCGGCGCACTCCGCTTTGGCAGCCTGGGTTCAGTTCTGCAGAGCAAACCTACACCACTCATCTATCAGTGGCCACGCTGGGGCAATGGCTCATATACAAAAAGAGGAAGACTGGCAACAGATGTCAGCTCAGGGTGAATCTTCCTCAGCAAAAAAATTAAAAATAAAAATAAAATTTCCATTTAATATTTAAGGATTTCATTTTCCTACTTTGGATATTTCTTATTTTTAATTATCTTTCTAAAGGCACTCAATATGGAATAACTTATGAAGCATCTTGCAAAGGTGAATTTTTATTAACTATTATGGTTATAGTAAATAAAAAATGTCTTAAGCTTAACTTAGGACTAGAGACCAAGGAAAACTTTATTCACAGTTCATTTTGCTTTCCCATCTCACATATTACTTGTTTATCACCCCACATGCTTAATGATATCCTCCTACATGCTTTCCACTTCTTCAGATTAAATGAAACTGTGTCATCCCTTGGTAATATCCCATCCCTCACAGACCTTTCCAGCAGAGCCATTCCTGCTTTCATCTGTCTTAACACACAGAGCAAAGAAGATCGGTCAAGACACTCCTTAATTCACATTACCATTGCAAACCAGGGTTTCTATTTTATTAATTTGCTGATCATTCGTTTATTCATTTATTCATTAATTCAACAAACAACCTGTTCACCAACGGTCAAGGCTGTATAAACACTGTGCCTACAGAGAGGGAATATGGAGAAAAACAAACTTAACCTTTACCCTCAAAAAGTCTCCAATCTGTAACCATAATTTTTGAAGTCTAAGTTATCCATTTTCGCGATCATGTTTTAGGACACTACCTATGTAGCTCAAGTGAAATAACACTTGTCCCATGCTTATGTTTACACCCCAGGCTGCCATTACTATCATTCTGGGAAACTTTATTACTCAAAGGACAGTCCACGCAGAATCCTGGCTTCATAGTGCTTTGACTTTCTCTAGTCCAACAACATGGATGGCTACACCTTGGTACTGGACTAAATCGGGGACAATTCCCTCTCTGTGAACCAGAACTCAGAACTTCCACTCTCTGATTTCAACCTTCTGCCCTTCTCCGTCATTCAGTTCCTCATTTTCCTGACACAGGTACTTCTTTGTGATAATCAGGCCCTGACTAGTCCCCCAGTCCATTTCACCCATTCTGATTTTACTTGCCTTAGTTCACTGTGGAGCCTGAAATCACCTCCATCCCTGCTCCTTATTCTTGTATCATTCTTGCCTTCCCAGACTGAAATCCAGCCCAATTTTTCTGCTCCTAGAGTATCCAAAATGTCTAAAGAAACTTAAAAAATTGTATAGACTTGTTTCAGTCTATGTTATCAAAATAGGATATTCTTTTCTCATGATAACTGAATCTCCATACATTGTCCACAGCAATTACTCTAAATTTCCGCTCTTCAAGATTCCGACCCTACTCCCACTCCCTTACTGTCAACCGATGAGCTCTTTTCCTACCTACTTCAAAGAGTACAACCCATATGATGTGAATTCCCTCTCACCCCGTCTCCTTTTACATTTTCAGCTTTCTCTCTTTCTCTCTTTTGCACAGAAGCAGGTTCAACAACCCTCTGTCCTGAAGAAAACCTTCCCTGAAATTTGCAGTCTCCTAAGGCACTTCTCTATTTTCATAGCTCCAATATTTGATCCTACACTCTGTCAGAAACCCTCTGTAATACTGAACAGTTTTCGCTTGAACCTACATAGCTTGTATTTCAAATATAACCTCTTAATCCATATATTATTATAATCACTAATAACAATAATAATAATGGCTAGTAACAATTGAACATTTATGTCAAACATTTTACACACATTTCTTATTCATCTACCATTCTTTTATTCACCCAGTTGAATGTAAGTCCTTAATGACAGTGACTATTCATTGTATCTTTCATGATGTCTAACAAAATGCCTTGCACTTAGTAGGGTTGCCCTAAGTGACTATTGATCTGAATAGGTAATGAAGCTATAATTATTTATTTGTAAATTTTACCTTCATGCCATTATGACTTTTGTTTTTCCTATTGACACCATAAAATTTTGCATTGCTTAAGGTCAGGAACTATATCTTCTGTTTCCCTTGAGTTTCTTTCTTAAGCCTCAGTTTAAATCCTGCACACAAGGAATACTCTGACTGAAAAGAATGAATGAAGGTATCTTAGTGGTTGCTAACAAGTTACAAACATTTTATTATTTGTTTATTTGATTGTTATCCAGGACAGGAAGAAAAAAAAGAAACGATTCCTGATGCTCATTAGTGATCAAGTAGAGGAAAAATCTCCCACAGTTTTAATCCTCCTTATCCATAAACCTTGTAAATACTACTAAATATTCTTCTACATTTAAAAAAGGATGCTAGATAAAGATGAAGTGAGATAGGAAACTAAGCAATTCCTTCCTAATCTTCATATTTTAACCTCAAATTCATCATCAGAGCAGTGAAAAGGAATTTGTCCTCCAACTTGTCTGGGTAGTTTTCCAAGATATCAAAGGAATTTAATTGGCAAAGTCTCTCAAAATTAACTGGTTAGTCCTTCCATTAGAAATTTATTAAATATTGCATTTTTGTTTTCTAGAGAAGTTGTTAATAAGGAATCATTGTGAAGGGAAGAAACAGTTCAGAATGCATTTATTTCTTAATGAATAAAAATGCTATAAAACTTATAGATGCAAACCGGCAATATAACCAAGACTGGGCAAACATCTCATATATGTTGTATCAGGTACTTTAAAAATGATACCTTTTAATCCCTACAATGAGACTTTGTACATAGGCAATCATTATTTCCATTTTACTGATGTAGAAATGAAGGCTTATTATATACTCAAGTTCATGTAATAGTAATTGGTAGAGACAAAATTCAAACATAGTTTATCTGACTCTAGAATCTGGAGGATCCCAAAAGGACATTTGCCTTTCATATGTAAAAGCATTTATACATTATTCTTAAAATGTTGGAAGCATGTTTAATGACTATAGTTAGAGTCAGTATAGTTAGTTCTTGGGCAATAATTTTCTTATGTTATGTAAGATTAAGAACTGAGACCTAAATTGGCCTTGCTGAGTTTCTAGATTAAGGTGCTTTTCTTTTCCTAGCAAAGGAAGCAGAGATGCAGGTGGTTATTAATAGCCCTTTATAACTAGAGTAGTAGATTGTCTGAGTAAATATAACTTTCACACATTCAAAGAAGAAAACATCAGGGGCCTATTTGGGTCTTGATGTGCACGTGGAACTGCATTAATGCTAATGATCACCAAGCACCCAAGATAGATCCTTGTTACTACTAGCGCGTAGGCAAACTCATGTTTATAATGCTCCTAAGTTTTTCCATTTCTCTAATCTTCTTAGAAAATAGTTTTTTTCACACAGTCCTAAAAATTCTACATAATAATTTCATTCTGAATTTGAATCTGATTAATATCTGAAAGATGTAAGGTTCTTTGTAAAAAGGCGTTCTTTGTCTTATGTGTTAAAGCAAACAATTTTCTTTCATTTTAAAACATCAAAACCAATGTAGAAACATTAAATGCAATGTAGAAAGTTATTAATATAAATCAGGGTTTGCAATGCTTTGTGTTGTTCTAAAGCAATTTTGCTGTGCTGCTAACCTAACTTTGTTGTCAAAAAAGTAGTGATACTCTAGACTATTGTTCTTTCCCTTTAGCAAGTTGATTTCAGGGACTTAGATCCTGGTTTCACTCTCTGAAGATACTGGACTTGCTCCCCTCCACAGGGAATGTTTTCCACTACTGGGGCTTCCTTTCTCAGAGTCCATTTCTTCTCCACCAAATATTCCTTCCTTCCTTCCTTCCCTCCTTTCTTCTTTTCTTCCCTCATCTTGCCAGTCATAGCTTACCATGTGGTTTGCTGTTGTACTGGGTACTTTGAGACAAATAGAGAATAATCCTTTTCTTTTTTTTATTTTCTTTTTTTGTGTGAGGAAGACCAGCACTGGGCTAACATCCGTCGCTAATCCTCCTCTTTTTGCTGAGGAAGACTGGCCCTGGGCTAACATCCGTGCCCATCTTCTTCTACTTTATATGGGACGCCACCACGGCATGGCTTGACAAGCAGTGCGTTGTCGGGCAGCCAGGATCCGAACCCGCGAACCCTGGGCTGCCAAGCGGTAACTAAACCGCTGCGCCTCTGGGCCGGCCCCGAGAATAATCATTTTCTTAAAGCAAATATTTTGGGGCACTTACTAAGGCCAATATATACATTATTTACCGAATAACCTCAACAATCCTATGAGGTAGATATCATGAAAGTCTACCCCCATTTTGCAGCTGAAGAAATCTCTTATCTTCCTGAAATTAACCAGAGGAAATAGGTACAAACAATAGAAAGAGGAACAATTTAACATGTTAAAATTAGTGGTGTGCACCTGAGAGCTGTGGGACTTCAGAGAAGGAAGAGATTGATGTGGCTTCAGGTGTTCAAGGATGACCATATTAAGGAAATGGGATGTGAGCTGGCCCTGAAGAATAGAAGGGTGGGAAGAATTTGGATGACCAGAATAAGGAGGGTGAGAAATTAGGGTCTCAAGGAATAGCATGGGTGGAGATTCAGAGGTCTGTATAAATGTGATTCTTTTTTGAGATTACCAAGGGATATGGTCTGACAAAAATGAAACATTGTTGGTATGAAATGGATGACATTTAATACCGGACTGAAGAATGTGGATTTTGCCCTATAGGTACTCACGAGCAATTAAGAATTCTAAGAAGGCAATTTGGACAATGAGAAAAGTGTTATAGGAAGAATGTGGACTGACCAAATAGAGGAGGACATGAAGGCTAGAGACCAGTCAAACATAATTGATTCTTTCTTATTTAGGAGATTGGAATAACAGGAGATGAAAATGTCTGGTTGGTTATGTCAGGCTAGCTGTCAAAAATATGTCAACTTGGAAATATGAAAGGGAAGTCCAAAGGTTGTTCGTCTTTCATTCACTCTCTCATTTCTTCAAAAACTCTTTCTGACCTAGACCATTCCAGGATCTGTGGTGATAAAGTGACTACAACCCCACACAATTCCTGCCCTCTGGTAGCTTACAATCTAATAGGGAAAAACAACCTGCAAGTGACTAAGTATAATATGAGAGAGAATGAAATAAATTCCAAAAGAAGACCCTTAAAGGAATGAGTGGTTAATCCTGACTAGGAGACTGTAAGATGGTTTCCAGGTGGATATGGCCTTTAAGAATGTGTATGATGCTGGCAGGCTAAGAAAGGATGAGTGGTGGGCCAGTACGGTAGCGTAGTGATTAAGTTCACACGCTCCACTTCGGCAGCCCGGGGTTTGGGGGTTCAGATCCCAGGTGTGGACCTGTGCACCGCTCATCAAGCCATGCTGTGACAGCATCCCATATACAAAAATAGAGGAAGGTGGGCACAGATGTTAGCTCTTCCTTAGCAAAAAGAGGAAGGTTGGCAAGGGATGTTACCTCAGGGCTGATCCTCCTCACAAAAAAAAAGAAAGAAAGAAAAAGAGAGGATGAGTGGTTTTCTAGGTTGAAGGGAAACCAAGAGCAAGGGCAAAGACATATAAATGGTAAACAGTCTTTCAGAGCTGAGGCATATTCTGGGGAGTGGTATTAAAGGCAAGATGGGGTTAGATCATGGAGGGTGCCAATTCAAATGCTGACTCATTCTGAAAGCAATGGAAAACCATAGAAAGTTGAATATGAAGTGGAGTAGGGGATGAATTGCAACTATCCATCTTCCCTAGGTGTTAGGAAAACAACTTCAAACTAATTCGGTTAGTGTGAGTAATGGATTAAAGAAATTAGGGATTGATACAGGGAGCCCGGTTAACAAGGTACTGTAATAGTTCAAATGAAAGATGAGAATTTAAATTAGGATAGTGAAAAAAAAGGATGGGGGTAAATACAAGTGATATACAATATTTGTGACAGTAGAGTTGATAGTACTTGATGACTAATTAGATAAAGCACATAAGAGTCAAAGATAATACCATAGTGTCTAGCAGGATCAGCTCTTCAGAGTAGTGAAAACCTTCTAAGGCTAAGGGATATGTCAGGTGATTTAGATTTTATTCCCCCATCTGCCACCAGTTAGTTATGTGGCATTTTTTTTACTAGTTTCCTTAACTATCAAATTACAATTAAGGAATTGTTCTGTAGTGTAACTTTTAATTTTAGAATTCTGTGATTCAATTAAACTAAACCTTCCCACTACTTCTTATAGCTTTAAACTCAGCAGAATCTACTAGGAAGGAGATACTTTTAGATTCTAAAAGACTACTTTATCTATTTATATTAAGTTAGTTAAATTTTACTATTTAAAAGATTTGTAGAATTGAGGAAGAACTTCAGAGATTTTCTCCTTACTTTTACTTAGGAATGAAATTTGTACGTCGAGTATTCAGAGAGAAATATTAGAGACATTTTCCTTATCTTCCCTTGACAACTCATTCCAATGAATAACAACACTTTTTATCAGAAAATTTGCTTCACTTGTTTAAAATTTATTCCTATGTCTGTTGGTTCTGCTTGGATTAGAAAAGAAAAATGGTATCAGATGTTAAATAATTCCATACTCGTTCATTAATAAAAAACATATTTATAGAGAGCCTATTAATTTTAAGGCACTCTTATAGACAATGTGTTAGCCTAAGAAACAATCCATGCTCTCAGAGGTTGCAATCTAATTTGGAAAAGACAACACATTAATTAACAATGCACTACAGCATCTAGTGGCTGGTTTGTTCTATAAGACTTCATCGGAGGAAGATATCATTATAGGTTGAGATGGCTAGAGAAGAAGGTCAGCCAATATAGCTGGAACTTGATCAGAAGAACTTGGGTGGAAAGAAATGGTCCATTAATAAGTAATTTCAACCAAAAAAGATGTCTTATTTCAATTCTACATGTATTTAGCATCCAAAAAGATTCTAGGAATAAGAAGCAGTAAACTTATGGTTGGGAAGAGATATGTATTTATTCTCTAAAAGGGCACAGTTATAAACTGAGGATCACCAGTCAATTCCTAATTACCAAGTCGAATGTATTTGCTCAGCATTCTTTCAACTGTAATTACTTGAATCTTTTGAACTGACCATTCTCTCCTTTTTGAAACTTTCTTTGCCTTCTCAATATTTAATTTTTTCTCTCTCTTTTACAATGTTTTTTCTTTTAATGAATTTGATCTTTCCCCCTACCCACCAGAAGCCCTGGCCTTAGCTTTCTACTTGTTTCATTAAATACACTCTCAATTGTAAATCTCATAGTCCCATGATGTTAAATATTATCTGAGTATATTTGCATGACTCTCAGATCTCTATCTCTAGCCCTGACTTCCTGGGTTTCAATTCCTCATTTCCAATGGACATTCTCATATATATATATATGTCTAACTTTTATATGAAAATACTTATGTCTAAAGACCAGCTCAAGGTCTTCTCCCCAAAATTGGATCTTTCTTCTGTCCATCTAAAAATAGCAAGTATTGCTATATTCTAAATATGCAGGTGTGTCATCTTGAAGCCATTTTGACTCCATTACCCAGAGAAACAATTTCTTGTTAAGAAGTCATGTTGCTAATTTCACCACTGCCACCACCCTAGGACAAGCTTTTAATCACTTCACACCTGAATAACTACAATGACTTCCAGTTGGTCTCTCAAAGTCTGGTTTTTCCCCACAGAATCACAGTAGTATAACATGACCCAAACTCTTTTGTTTGAGGCTTTATATTCTCCATCAGCTGCCTTCAACTTAAATGTCCAGCTTCATTTCCCATGAATTGCCTCCTAGGACCCTCTGATTCACCAAATCCTTTTACTAACTATCCTCTGAATAAAGATCACAATTTCCTTCCTTGGCCTACACACTCCTTTCCTGCTAGAAAGCCCTTCCTCACTCCTCTATTACCACTGAAGAGGTACTTAGTTCAAATTGTACCTCCTTCAAGAAACCTCTTCTGAATACTCACCCCATAGGATCTCTCCCACTTCTGTCATTTGAAATAATTATGGTTCCCACCATTTGTTGCATATTTATCACATATTTTCACTTATTGTTCATTATTTTTTCTTGTGTATTAGTCTCATCTTCCATATTAAATAATAACCACATCTTAGACTCCCCGACCCATCTTCCATCACACATGTACACCACAGTGTATATATAGAAGACAAATACTTATTGATGTATTTATTGACTGAATACATATAAACTGTAGGGAATAGTAAGCAGTATAAGAAAAAGGGATCTTAAAGCTAGGTTAAAGAATATTCAAATTGATTTCTAAATCTTCTGAATAGGAACAATTTTTACTAACTTCACTTTAGACTTTAAGTATATAAAACAGCTAGTAAATTGTCACTTTGTGGGATAACTTTACTTTTGTGACACTTTAAATGCCTATAAAGTTAGTAAAAATTAGCATTTATTTATACTTGAAGTTGAAATTTAACATTTATCTTTAAAAGGAACATGAAGCCATTTTTGATCCTATGAGTTGGGACATTATAGAAAGTATCTAATTTAAGGTATCTCTTTATTATTATGTTTTTATTTGAAGTTATTTTGTCTGGTTTCTATTTTACATGGTGTTGGTACCCCTGCAACATAAAATATTAAGAATAGAAATATTCTGAACAAGCAACTAGTTCAATCTATTCGTTTTTCAGATGTAGAAACTGAGTTCCAAAGAAGGTAATTGACTTGCCCAAGGTCACCATGTAGTTATTGCCAGAGCTATACCTAAAACTTAGGGTTATTAGTTCCTAATTCTATACCTTTTCCATAATCCCATATTCTACAGTTTCACTTTTGTACCTTAAATTGACATTATTCAAATAAAAGAAAAATTACAATAGTTTTTCATTATTTCTCTAATTTTACACCCAAGAAAGTGAATTAGTGCCTTTTAAGTTATTAATAAGAGCATTCTAAATAGAAACACAGCATGAGCAGTTTATTATGATGTGTATCAACATGAGGGAGATATGAATATCATCTTAATTATTTACATTTCTAAAACTTCATAAAACCAACTGTTTTTTCATTGGTGAGTTGAGTGGTAATAGTTTTGTGATTTTTTTGGTTTTGTTTTGGAAGAAAACCTTATACTGGGCACTACGCTAATATTTGTAATGGTAGTGTGAAGGATTATTTGAAACACCAAAAATAATTAGCTTTATGCAGGAAAAGAGAAATAAACATAGTGAGTCAGTGTAAATTTACACTGGTGACGTGAGAATGTGAGAGAAGACGCTATTCAGTTTTGGGGAAAGAATATGGAATGTCACAATTGTCCTGAAACTCCACCCTACGGCAGTAGCAGATTAAAAAAAAACACCGCTTACTACTTTCCCACTGCAATTTTTTAGCTTCATTAAAAAGAAGTGAAATTGTCAGTTCTTCTTTATAAAACTTCTGCCTAGAAAATATTGTTTAGAGGGGCGGAAGGGTACTGACAATTAAAAGTGAAGAAAGAATAAAAAGGAAGTAAGATGACCAATTTTTGTGAGGAATGTTCATGGAAATTTGGTTTGTCTTCCTGAAAAAATATTTTACAATCTAAATTATACCATATCATTTAAATTCTCAATGACTAATATCAAGTGGTGGCTAGAAGAGGCATATTATATTCTAATTTTAAAATTATTTATCCAGTCTTTTAAAATTAAAATTGCTACCAGAAATTTGCCCAACTTGTGCTTTGAAAGGATTTATTTATCCAGTTCTGTTTTTTCAACTTTCACAGGAAAATTAGAGGTCTGAGAATGAAAGATATATTTGCTGAATAAAATACCACAATACAGAGAGTTCTGATTTGAAACAAAACAAGAGACTTGTAAAGTCTGACTTAATTGTTAAGTCATGGAGATATAAATGGATGGGTAGGCATGTCTTTCCCTGACTCACTAAATCCACATGACACAGGACAAATCTGGTCTTAGCGTGGTAAACACAACTTACCTGTACCATTGTTAACTGTGGTCTGGATCGTGGCTTCCGGCCCCATAGTGTCATAGTCTTCCTTCATTTCTTCTGTGGGGGAAAATTATCTTTAGCATTTGAAAACTGTAGAAAGGCTTACTATACTAAGCATGCCAACCACAGGAACAAGGAAGATTCTTTTAAAGGAAACAGAGAAAAGGCTTGTTGTAAACCTCCAAACAATAGCTTTGTTCAGGCAATTGAATGAATCCAATAGTGCTAGCTGCACAAGAACTTATTTACTTTAAGCATTACTGCAAGCTGTGAAAAACAGAGGTGCCTATTTAGGGCAAACGAAGAGCTTTTCTTCTGGTGGCAGTTCTAGTGACAAACAGGGGGAAAGATATTTTTTCAATAAGAGTTAAAAGCAACTCAGTATTTTCCTTATGAAGAAGCACACTAGCTGCTATGCCTCTGGTAATTCTGGATGATTAGTGGCAAGTCAGAATTTATTTTATTTTCATGCTTTCTTACCCCCTTGGAGTAGCTCTGATGGTGCTAACCTACGCAAGCATATTTTTTAAAAAACTTAATTCTACATATCAAACTTGAAATGCCCAGTTTATAAAACAAGTATTTCAGAGGTATTGAAAACACCTGTTTCACTGTTTTCTATATACTTCTAAAACATACCTTCCTTATTCCTTTCCCTACCACTCCATAGATATCTTTCTTCCTTATCATTTATGCCCCAGTGGATAATCATAGTCATTTTCTGAGGAAAAACATATAGATATAACAACAGCTCAATGTTCTGATGAAGAAGGAAATACATAACACTGACAATGAAGACTTATAAATGAAAAAAAGGTCATTTCCTAAAACTGTAATATTTTAAAATAGGGAGAGTTTAAAAAATAGGAGAACTCTTGAATTTTCTGTCTACCAAATTGTAGACTAGGTGAGAGGGCAGAGAAGGACAGCTGAGAGTTAAAAATCCTTCAAGTGAGTAAATTAAACACAAACTTTTAAAAATTGCATTTTTACAATAACAATTCTAATGAGAACCAAATATGATCCAGGACAAATATCTCTCTGTGATAATCATTTTACTTAAAATAGGAGAAACTTTATAATAGGACTCTGTGAATTCCCAAATTTATCCTGATCATTCTTTGCTTACTACATTATAGTCATAATTTATTTGATACAAGAACAAGTTCTAGCAAATATTATAGCAAAACTAAAATATATATTTTACAACCAGTATCCTGCAACATAGCTGTTTATGGTACCAGAGGTGAAAAATTATGGGCCTCTTAAGGTAAAATACACAGATATAAATAGATGCTGATTTAATGCCACCACACATAATAGTTAGATAATTTGAATGATATTTATTTAAATTGTACAGCCACTTTAAATTCATTCTTGGCCCTGGACTTCTCTCTTATTTAAGAAATATTTTCACAGGGACATTTTGCATAAAACATTTAGAAGTTCAATAAATAGCAATATTGTATTGTCAATTGTAATAATTGATCGGTTGAAAGGCTCCCTCATCTGATATTTTTATCAGTCTCTGCAAGGAATTAAATTAAGGTATTTCTGAGAAGTTCAGTACTAGATATAAATATAGCTTTTGTGTCTTTCTTCCTCGCTCATCTCATGTGATTTCTGGTAGCTAAGAGTCAGAAGAATCATAAGTTTTCCATCTGAGAGATCAAGTCACTGAGGGGAAAACAGTTAACAGCATTTTTTTTTTTTTTTGCATAATAGTGGTAATATTCAAGATTTCTGCTGCACTTCCTTCCTCATTGTCATTTTCTTATGAAAAGAGTAAAGAGAAGTTACAATAGGTGGTTGCTTCCCAAATTATTTAATGCTGCGTATACAAATGTGTAGTTGGCACTTTGTGTGTGTTGTATTCTGTAGGATTACTTTAGCTTTAACCCTCTTTTACCAAAGACTGTGCAGCTGAGATGGTGTCACTTTTACCTACTTTTACTTTGCTTCAGTTTACTGAGCATCAACCTTTTTCTTTTTTGAATATCAAGTTCAATTTATTAAAATGAAACACTCAGCCTTTTCAGGTATGTGTCTGAAATACTATGTATATGCCTGTTTAATTAAGTTTCGTGTGAATCCATATTGAGAAGGACATCAGAATAAGTAGGTTAGGAATATCGCCTCTGAATTAATGGCAATGCTGGCTGTCTTTCTGCCTCACGCCTAACTTTAAACATTTTCCGAGACACCTCTGACTCAGCACACTGTGTCTAAAACCACACAGTGTATTTGTTTTTAAAACACTTGTAAAAGTTTGCGTTTTCCAGTCACCCTTGGGATGAAGGTTTGTGAAAATAAAGAG
>CM062926.1:60455390-60460390 GCA_031878705.1 Tapirus indicus
CTAAACAAGCAATGAAGTCATGTCTCACCATATAGGGTCAGGAGTACAGCATCCATCACCTTCACGGGCCAACAATACTTCACAACCTTTAGGGTTCTTGCTCACAAATAGTAGTAAATACTTTTAAACTAAATAAATAACTGCTGTCAAGTTCACTTACAGAAGCAGTATGCCATCTTTTCCAGAGCTGTGTTAACTAGGATATCCATTCCCATAGCCATTATGCTGGTATCCCACCCCACTCCCCCTTTTTTTAATCCAGGTGAAACAATTCTTAACAAAGTTAGTTTTTATATCTGAATTCAGAGTAGTTCATTTCATTCTGTTCTTGCTGGTTGACCTTTTGACAATCAAAACTAAATCCATTAATATGGACTCTGTACTTCCTGTTCCCCCCCACCTCCTCCCCCCACTTCTAAATCCCCAGGATTTTCCTTAAAATTTTTCTCTCAAGTCTAGTCAGTGGACTTGTCTAGTGTAGATAATGGGGAAATTTTCACCACAAAATATTCTTACTATAGTATGGCCAGTAATGATGAATTTACCCCCATTTACATTGTGAAATAAAATAAGCTCATTTTCCCATTTGTTCCTGTCTTCATCCTTTGCCCACCATCATCACCATCGACATAAGAGATCTTAATAATGTAGCTTTTCTCTGCAAAGAAGAGATTCAATTTTGTATAATAACCACCGTATACTGGTTTTAAATAAGTGTCTCTGGGCAGAATATATTAATCCAGTGTCTATTTTTGAATTTATGATACATATTTTTTATTCAGCATTCAAAAGCAAAGAACCGCCTACATAACGTAGCAAAGTTCTATTCAGGCCTTACGTTAGGTCAAATAAGCCACTCCTTGCATGAGTCTCAGCAAAATTTTGTACATGTATTGAAGCTACATGGCTGGCAGAAAAACAGACAGTTACTTCAAAACCACAAAGAAGTGGGAGCCCAAAGAATTCCTTTCTGCAATTCAATAAACAAGAGGAAAGATGTACTGTTTGCTGGCTCAAAATAGACACTAATTTTACATCTGTCTCTGAGGCACAGCAAAAAGCCAACTAAAGAGCAGTAATAAATGTCCAAAAACAGCATCAGTATCCAAAACTCTCCCAGTAATCTTCAGAGGAATTAATTACAATTCTGTGTAACAGTTGCATTGGCAAAATGCACCTATAATTACATACAGGTACTGTACTGTATTACAGGGAAATTTGCCACGTGATGCCATGTTTACATGATAATTGATGGATAAGATAAAACTATTTGCATATGAAGTGCATATGAATTATTGGCATGGCTCACCATTTTATGTGGAATCATATTAAAGTTTCATTTTCTCTAAAACTGTATGTGTAATATGGGGTTACCAAAGGGTATAAAGCTGATACTTAAATTTGCTTTATAGCAAATGGGCCTAGAAAGATATATCTGACTATGTATTACTAAAAACCAATATTTAAAAGGCTTCATAGTTTATCTATAATAAGCATTATTTTCACTTCACCAGATTGCATTATATTAAATCCTCTCTATTCTTCCTTCTAAGTAAACAATACTCTAAATTGTATCACTATACCAATTAATTTTACAATCATATGCAAAACAAATAATGGTTTCTCTTTATTGTCTATTGATATAACTTTGTTTTTTTTCAGATTTTTGTATTCTGGTGACACGTTAACAGAATAGTAGCAAAACGTGACATTTTTATAACGTCCATACCTGCTGGAAAATTTCAGCATTTGCAAAATTGGCCTATCATAGCATTTAAACATTGCTGATAATTAGCTTGACATTTGAAATACCAGAACTGTTGTTTTGAAGATGCCCTATACAGTGTTACCTAACTAACCCCTTTTCATACTTATATGCTTTCTCTACATTATTCTGTCAGTTACAGTACAAATAAGATATCAGTTGCCAATGTATTAACATGCAAAAGAACTGACGTTAAGGGGCGATACTTCATCTTTACTAGAAGCAGAAGTTTTATTGATGTAAAGGAAAATTACATATGCAGATTATGGACAGTTAATTGTTAATAAGGCGGTCAATAATGATTTCCTATAACTCCACTCAAGCTAAGTGTGCCAATAAATCTTTCAAAGCCATCATCAAACCTTTGTTAAATACTTCCCATTGTGGTAAGTCCAGAGGATACACGGATGCACTATTCTCACCTCAGGAAACTTACTATCTATTTGGAAAAAGTAGAATGATAAAATTATAGTGCTAGAAGGAC
This sequence comes from Tapirus indicus, assembly GCA_031878705.1. NCBI lineage: Eukaryota > Metazoa > Chordata > Mammalia > Perissodactyla > Tapiridae > Tapirus > Tapirus indicus. The sequence continues at coordinate 60,457,640 of CM062926.1, forward strand.
ACTTGAAGTCAACACTTGATGTGTGACAAAGGAGGTAATACAGGCACAGTGAGGTCAAATGACTTGTCAAAGGCCCTGCAGCCAGTTGGTGGCAAAGCCAGCGCTAGAAAGCATGTCTTTGGGCATACGACAGCCACATAAAAGCATACATAATAATACAAACTCCCAGTGAAGAATGAATGCAATTTAAATTTAAACTCCACGTGATCTGAGTAAGGGAATGGAAATCCCTGGGACTTTTGGGGATTTTCATGCTGCAAAATGGAGATTATCACTTAATTTTAAGTTGTTTTGATGATTGTTGCTTTCATGGATCCCCTTCATTTGAGTTATAGAAGCCTACCAATTTGATCAATTACCAGAATCTAACAATACACCCATGTTTCCCACAATAGTTTGAAAAGAATAGAAATAAAGAGGCAGTTCCGAGAATTATGAGCTTGAAGACCTGTCTTCTTGTCCCAGTCCCAACATGTAACTAGCTGTGTGGCCTTGGCCTATTATCCAAGAAAACTTGGTACAAATGGGTAAAAACAATGATAGTGGGTTCCCTGTCTATGAGGTTGCCACAAGGAGCCTACGAAACTGTATGTGTGATAGTACTTCGTGGAGTATAAAACACCAATAATGACTGAAATAATCATAAAGATGGGACCTTTGCTCCAGTGTCTTCTTTTGTCTGCTGCTGCAATGTGTGGTAACTATAGGTGAAAAGAGAAGATTTGAATGTGAGCCAGTCACAATTTTGGTGTTGGTCCTTCCTTTAAAAATTGATTTGCAAAAGTATCCTCAAGTCGGAGGCCCATGATGGGAGAGAATATGTTTAATCTTTCAGCTAATAAGTGATATAGACATGTAACCTCATTTAAAAAATGTCTCTTCTGATAACATGGCTTAAAGTTTAAAAGGAGGCCGTTGGAATTTTATGAGTCATTTGGTTTCTTAAATCTCTTAGATGCTTGGAGATCATTTCTATTTGAGCTGATGGAGTAACGGCCTAGTTGCTTTCTTAGAATATCTTTGTGTGTGGTAGGTTTTGGGGGACATTCTAAGACTCTTCATCTGAACCCTAGCCCTTTATTCCTCCCCCTAAATTTTGATTTCCAGGTACTGTGCTACTAAGAACAGAATGTGGCTCTTTTTCAAGAATTTTTATCCAGTGACTTGTGTTTTCCATGGAAGATTTATCCAAGTTGACTTGCTACCTCTGTACTTGAGTAGACAAAGATCACAGGACTAAATTCAAGGTTCAACTTCTCATTTAATAATGGGGGTCTCATGACAGGTACAACAAGGCAAAGATAAATTCAAACAGATTTTCTTCTTAATTTGAATATGTGCCACTGAAATGCATGAGCCTTAATTTCCTGATTAAAAATGGGAATAACTTTATCTATCACTTGGGGATGCAAAATTAATTAATGCTGGGAAGAAAGGACCATGCCAGTTTGAAATATTCCCATGGAATGTGCTCTCCAGTACAAAACACAGTTATAAAAGAACTACTATGAACGTACTATAGTCAGCTTTTATACAAACTAGCTTGGTCACTTTAATTTTTTATCCCAGGAACATTCAAAGGCATTAAACCCGCATTATAAATTAATGAGTTGTAAAATGTCAGCTGATAAAACAAAAGCAGTTTTGAGTATAGGGATAACAATGTTTCCATTTCAGATTAGCTATGTAGAAAATATGCATATTAAGTGAGATGAGAGAGGAATTTCTGCAATGCCATGGTTCCAATGGGGAAGGGCCGGTTCTGAGACTTCTCCAACTTCCTTTTATAGGAGCTTCTTGGGAAGATGGCAGCCACTCATCACCTCTAGAATTGCTAGCAGGTTCCTTGTACCTGGAGGAGCTTTCTAGTTTCAGTATGGTAGGGACAAAAAAAGATTAAAATTTCTATAAATTTGCTGGGGCTCTGAATAAGCTCCCATGTGCAGGTAATACCATCTTGGTTATGTAATTTTCCCCTCCAAACCTCTTCCTTAATATAGGAAATATAAAAATAGTGGCAAATAAGGATAAAAGTAAGGATTCTCCCTTCCCCAAACTATCATAAAAACAGATATTGGCTGGAGAATTCGTAACAGTAAATTCAGTTGTCTTTCAAGAAGACACCATATTCCTAGGTCACAATGTTCTAAGTGAAATTTGTGCTTACCCAAAGACTTAATATCTGTTTATTTTTTTACAAAAGTAAACATATTAGGGTTTTCCTGTATATCTAGAGCTCATCATGGTTTTGATTAACTTACTTAACTCTTACCAAAGGAAACTAGTCATTGTATTGATTTTTCAAACACACATGCCCCCTGCCTCTCCTTTCATTTTGCGAGTCCTTTAGAAATTTTCTAAGCTTCACTTTCTGTTTACATCTATAGTATGCTTACACTCCAAGGATGTAATATTCAGCTAATTTGTACTCCAGGACACAAGTCAATAATTCCCTTTGGTCGCTAAAGAGTCCAACAGCACTGTCACCAACAAGCCTGGTGTCATGGCACACTGATGGAAGACCCCAAAACAACTGTAATACACAAATACTTTTATATGCATTGCACATCTATTTGCCAACAGTTCCACAATGCTTTATTAAATACATCAAGTGAATATACTTCCTCCCACAATATGTCACAAGGGAAGAAAGATTTTAAAAGATTCTCTCTAATTGTTGGAATCCATGATCATTCAACAACTCCCTTTATATGAACCATCAAAAAGAAAGTATTAAGAAAAATATGCTTA
>CM062926.1:60467890-60472890 GCA_031878705.1 Tapirus indicus
GTTAATTGTCTAAAACAACAATGGCAAAATGGAGAAGACCCCTTATGTATACTTCCATGTGTAAAGGAAATTTTAATCTAAGAATTTATTTCACCTCTGGGTTGCTTCTATCATTTCTTTTCTCTCTTTTTTTTTTTTCCTTCTTCTCTCTCTCTCTTTTTTTTGATCAGAGGCATGAAAGAGTGAGTAAGTGTGAATGCTTAGGTACCTGGGGTATGGAAAGGTGGTAATTAGCACAGCGGGATAATTGATGTGTAGATTGCAGCATGAACAAATGCTTTGACTTGTTTGTTCTTCTCACTCTTCTACATTCATTCTCTCTCTCTCTCTCCCTCTCTCTTTTAAAACCCAGCCTAGCTAATGAACACCCCACCTGCTTAGTTAAGCTGATGATGGATGTACGTTAATCTGAAGGAAGCATCCGAGCCTTGCGCAGGACACTCAGGTGGTACCTTTTGCTCTCAGTTGCAAACCAAGACTGCCTTTCCTCTCTCCAGACCTTCCATTTCACAGCTCCCAGCAGAGACACAACAATGCCACTCAACCATACACAAAATAACAAAAAGCCGCCCCTCCCGCCTTATTTGGGAAAAAACGGTGAAAATAGATATTAGAACCAGATAAAATTCCTAAAGAACCTTACCTGAGTAGCAAATGCACTGTCATTTCAGGCAGCATTCATAGGACTTTCCACTTTGGGAAATCTCAGAATTATAATTACTGATAGCTTTGCTGTTTCAATGGCCTTAGTGTCTCAGAAAGTTATTAAATTGAACAACTCTTTAAAACTAAATTTAAAACGTATCCATGCTTTCGCTTTTTGGTTGAAGTTGTTGCATCAGCCTTTCAGAGGAGGTTAGGCGTGGGGATCCTCTATATGCAGCACCATTCCCCTCCCTCCTTCCCTCCCTTCTTTTCTTGAAATTAAGTGCTCAAGTTCTAACTTTTATACTGGCAGTTAAATTTGGGAATCCCTGGCTGGGGGTTAGCCTACCTCTCTTGGGGCACACCTGAACACACTTGCACTGGGTGGGCAATAACATTTCAAATGCTCATAGGATGCTCTCAGAAGACTCCCTGCACCAACTCCTTTCATTTTCCCAAATAGGCCCCATGTCAGGGGGCAAAGGATATTGAATCTTCCTTCCTTCCTTCTTTTCCATATTCCCTCTTCTTCCTGTCCCCAACCTAGTAGGTAAACAATGTAGCTGCTTAGTTAATGTGGAAAAGATATAACTTCATCTTCAGGACATTGTTTTCCCAGAACACGTTATATGTGTATCTTATATTCAAGGCTCTGGCTCTTTAGATCAATATCTACCCAGTGCCCAGTGCTCTTGCCTATGGGTATTCCTAGATCCAGGGTATTTTGATGATCATTAATCAATCTACTCTCATTTTTCTTCTCTCAAACACTTCCACATATGAGTTTGTTTGATGACTCATAAGGGCACCACACCAAAGATTAAGGATTAAGTTTAATAACTGTAAATTTCAGAAAGCTGATTTTAAAGTTTGATAAAAGTTGAAGCACTTTGGTGTTTACAAGTTAACACACTTCTCTAAATGTCACATCCTAAGGTCTTCAGTCCCCTGTTCTGTTTTACATGCAACCATTTCTCTGGCTGCTAAGCATCTGGTCAGTAATAGCCTTAACCTTACAAATAAGTGGGTTCTGCTGGCATTGGCCTCCCCTACTCTATGCAATGGAAATATGACTGGGATAATTAACAAATAGCTAATGAAAAACTGGAGAAAATTTACATAATTTCTTAATCACTTGCCCATAAAATGTATTATGATATTTATGATATGTCTAACATACATATGTATGTTCTTTCTTTGGTCCCTGGACTTTGTTTATGGCCATCAAATATACCCTTTATTTATTATTATTACTCCTTCCCATGTCCCCAAGTTATGCCCACCTTGTTCATTCTTCACGATAGTATACTTTGAACTAGAAAAGAACACATTTTCTCACAACTCTCTAAACTCTTCTCCCCATCTATGTTCAATTAAACATAAATTAATGAGCCATAAAAAATGCACCCGACCACTTGGACATGCTGAGGCCATTTTATCCCTTGAAGCACAGTGACCCTTAACCAGTGGCTGAGTAAGGGATTCCAGGTTTATGTGCCCTGCTGATGGGCCCATTTGGCCTCCCTAATGGGCCAATTCCAAAAAAGGAAGTGAAAAGAGAGGAAACAACCTTGTACTAGAAGCTAGAAAAACTCAGCAATGTGAATGCTCCTATCTCTCATACATTTTATTGTTCTGTAGGGTCTGGGGTTGGACTGCTTAAATTTGAATTCTAGCTCCTCTACTTACTAACTTGTGATTTCTGGCAAGACATTTAACCCGCCTCAGTGTCCTCCTCTACTGAATGGGGGACAATGATAGTTTGTGTGGTTGTGAATATTAAGATGAGTCCAAACGTGTAAAGCGCCTAGATGTTGGCGCACAGTAAGAGCTTAATAAATGCTAGGCATTGTTATTATGATGATTATTATTATGCTCATTTGCTAAGTCCAGGGACAGTTTTAGGTGACAGCAGGTTCTGTATATTTCTCTCCTATAATAATTTTGTGACTGGATCCTATGATAATTTAGAGTAGTCACCCTGAGCCGGTAAGATTTTATTCTTTCTCTGTTTCTAAGTTTGACAAAGGGCAATAGAGGGCATTGAAAGGTCATAACATTTAAGCATGAAACATACAATTTAGGAGTTTGGAGATACCTGCTGTGGAAAAGGGGCATCCTAGACACTTAACTAGGTGTGGGACAGCCACCCTGTAAGATAGGCAGTAGAATTCCATTTTGCAGAAGCAGCCGCTAAAAGTTCAAGATGATAAGGGACTGATTGAAAGTTCATGCAGCTAAGTGGGGAAATTGAGTTTTCCATTTTTCATCTGTCTGACCTCAAAACGCAACATCTTTCTGAATGCGCCATCACACTTTTTGAAACCTTGCATGCAAGGTACATGCTAAAAAGAGATTTTATGGTTTTTGACATTTATGTTGCACACATTCAAAAGAGATAAAAATAGACTCCATGCTGCTGATATAATTACTAGAGGCTATAAAAGCCATGCAAAAATCTGGAGAGGGGGCGTGGGAATGGTCGGGGGAAGAACATAAACAAGGGAGCGATGACACAAACTAGGACAACACACTGTCCTTAATTCCTTCGCGGAACTCCCCACAGACCTGGTAGAGTTCCGCCATAGAAGATCAAGCCCTCATTCTGAACTTGGAAATCTCCCCGTTTGCATGCAGTGGCAATGCCAGCAAGCCACAGGTGGGCACCACATGAGCAGGTGAGAAATGCAACTAGAAAGGAGAGGATGAAGATTTGGTGCCCCTAAAAGAGCCCATCAATTCTAATTATCCTGCCTGGGTGCCCTGCTTATGTCGTACTTAGGTATTTATTTTTCAGTCAGGCGGTGTAGGAGAGTTTTAGACAAATGAGCATCCATGCCTTGGAAATCCCAGAGAAGAAAAGTTAAGTAGCATCAGGAAGAGAAACTGGCCGAGCTCTCGGCCCGCCTGCGCTGTGGTAAGGAAGCCACACTACGCTGAGCTGGCATCACTGCCCGTGGCCAACCGACGGCATCTCTGCTGCACATCGAGAGAAACCTGAGAATGAACTTCTACACTGCACTTCAGAAGGAAGCAGGCTGGAGAGGAAGCAGGGTTTGGACGTCTGAGTAGCACCTGAACACAGAAGACAGGCAGAGCTGTTCAAGAAAATGTGCTTTGTTATTTCCTCCTGGCTCCCTGCTCATTACCATTCTGATTTTTAAAATGCAAGCTGAAACCCATGCTAACATACCATCCTAAATGGCAACCTGAAAGCAAGGACAGCTCCCCCTTCCACTGCAGTGACTCCACTCATCCCTAACAAACAACAGTACTAACAAAACCCATGAACACTTACAGGAAGTACATCTTTAAAAGCCCAAATTCTTGCTTTACTTGGTTGGCTTTTAGGGTGGGAGTCAGGGAGCTGGTCATGGCTAAAATTCAGGCCCAGGTGGATTGAGTGCAAGGGGAAGTCTGGTCTTGAAACTCTGTATCTTCCCTTCTGGATCAGAACAAAGGTGGATGCCTCGACAGAGAGCTGGTGGCTGTTTTGAGAGCTGGCCTTGCTTTTTGACTGTTCATGTGATTGTGTCCTTCAGCGAACAGTGACCATGAAACCAAATTCATCATTCTTGAGGAAAAGGACAAAAACTGGGATGAAATCATTTGCAAACTGAGTCAGGGGCAGCATAAGGATCAAAACAGGCAGTCCTTAAAATGTCCAGCCTAGTAAGGGATTTGCATAATTCAGATTCAGAAGAGTTGTCAAACTATTGAAATGCTTTAGGACAGGGCAGGTGACTTTTGGTGTTTTGGACATAGTCTTTCTGATCAGATACTTTAGGTTGGCATGTAATAGACTTGAGTATTAACCTATGTTGTATTTGTTGTAGTGATTCCAATGGGAAATGCATACTAATTTTACTTTCCAATCTTTAAAATCAGAATTGTGAAAAGAAGTGTGTGGATTATAATTACACCCTTATTATAGCAGGTATGAGTCTGGTGCGTTTTTCAAGTTACCTCCTTCCCTAGGCAGTGTTCCCGGGTCTCTAGAGTGGACAAGTGGTTTTAGAAACTGGGAGTGAGGAGTCATGGAAAGGAAGAGATGGGGAAAATGCACAGGAAGGAAGGACATGCAAAAAAACCCCCACATTTAAATTTGTTACTACGCATGAGATCATATTTCTGGCACTTTACAGAGGTCCTATGGAAGCTGTTAGTTCCAATATAGAAATTCTAGAGTGAGTAAATTGGTGTTAAATTTAAATCTACTTAGAAAGTAATGGTCTATCTACATGCCCTGTAAGATTCTCTCAGGTAAATTTGGAAAAGAGAAGTCTGTTGGAGAAAAGGTTTTTTTAGCATTTAATCCACTGTTTTCCAGTATAAATGCAATTTGTGCTTAGGAA